>SJYA01003037.1:1071135-1169418 GCA_006410615.1 Neotragus moschatus
AAAAAAAACCCAGGCTATAGAATTGAGAAAAAATTTTAGAATCCAGTGCATGAGCTAGAGAGAGAATTTTTATGTCATTTCAGATTCCTCTGCTCGTGCAATTTTCTCTCCCTCTCCCTTAGACCACTGCAACCTACCCACTCATTTTCACTTGGATTATCACAAAAGCAGAGCCTGATGCAAGGATGTTTGAATAGATCATTTATCTGGTAGGTAAACCAAGAGAGATAGAGTGAGACTCTGAAGATAGTAAAAACAGAATAGGAGGTAAAGCTATTGTCAGCATGATGTATCAAGGTCACACCTGTGAGCAACAGGAACTTGATTTTGCTGGGTTTTCTGAGAAACATACAACTGTTAGAAGCGTCAACTAGAAACACAATGGAGCTCCATTGCCCATTGGTTAATGATTGTCCCAAAGGATGTTAGTTCAGAAGGCAAGTTCAGGTTTTCAGATATATCAGAAAAGTTGAGTGGGCTCATTCTGTATGATGGTAGCAGAAAAATCCTAGGGCAGAAAGTAAGAAATCCACAGTGCCACTGATGCTTAATTAGGTCATATGAGACATAAATTTAACAAAGATGTCTATCAAAAAAGTCAAGCACAGTTTAGCCTTTGAACGACTTGGCTCCACTTACACCCTATGTAAATTCTTGCCATCATACAGCCTTCATGATGGTAGTAAGCTCCATCTTTACAAAAGACTCAGTATGAAATGGTTAGTGAAACAAACTCCAGTCTTTCCTGCTCCAACTGGTCCCAACTCCGTAACTTATATTCATCATCTCCTATCTCCACCATCCATTCCAAATATTCCCTCAGTTCAGTTCAGTTCAGTCGCTCAGTCGTGTCTGACTCCTTGCAACCCCATGAATCACAGCACACCAGGCCTCCCTGTCCATCACCAACTCCCAGAGTTCACCCAGACCCATGCCCATCGAGTCAGCGATGCCATCCAGCCATCTCATCCTCTGTCGCCCCCTTCTCCTCCTGCCCCCAATCCCTACCAACATCAGAGTCTTTTCCAGTGAGTCAACTCTTCGCATGACGTGGCCAAAGTACTGGAGCTTCAGCTTTAGCATCATTCCTTCCAAAGAAGTCCCAGGGCCTATCTCCTTCAGAATGGACTGGTTGGATCTCCTTGCCGTCCAAGGGACTCTCAAGAGTCTTCTCCAACACCACAGTTCAAAAGCATCACACTCAGCCATAACATTAATGGATTTAAATGTGCTTCTTGTTAGGATATTCCAAACCTTCATCCCTGAGAAATTTCAGCCCCTGATAGCCTTAAACTTTCCAGGTCATGATTGCTCCAACTGCTCGTTCATCATTCTCACCAAGTGTGAAAACACCAAGACACACCCCAGTAACCACTGAGTTTCATACAATATCCTCTATGCCACCCTATATAGTGACGAAGCTAGGTTCTCTTAATGCTCGGGGTCAGTTAAACCCAGTGGAAACCTTACTCATTCTCTTGTGTACATGTGTTCTTTTATGGAAACCAGAACCTTTAAACCAATAAGGACGCACGGATGCTTCTGAGAGGGACTGATTCAGCTTTCACCCTTCGGTTTCTTGACTCGTGTTTCTGACTATGGGATGCATGATATCACACGTCAGTTCTTGGTTCAGGGCATAAACTGAATCTTGGATGAAGCACTCTAGTCCCACATGATGTGGTCTCAAGTTGTCACCTTAACTGACCTCTTAATAGGTCATTTCTTCATCCCATGAGCCAGTTAGTTCTGTTGGGTATGGAGTAGGGCAAGGCCAGTGATTTCCATGGTCACGCTTACCTGTCACATTCCTGGGGCTTTGTAAATGGTTAAAAGTGCACACTGACTCTTAGGAAAATCAAATGTGGTTCGACTGAGTGTAAGAGAAGGTATAAGCTATCCTACAAGCAGAGACTAGTCAGATGGAACAGATACTATGTGCCGAAAAGTAGACATTATATGATATACCCAGTTAAACAACAAAGGTACTTCTGTTTAGAGAGTGAAATAAGAGAATAAAAGGGAAAATTTAAACAGAACACCTAACACCCAGCTTTTGGTTTCTAGCTTTACCTTCCAATAAAAAGAACCAGGGCACTTTGGAGCAATGGTGAATTTTAAGACTACAACAGAAAATTTATAAGATGATCCTGGAGCATCTTGTAATGTAATACACAATGTAATATAACACACAATGACAGAGTTATATCAAAGGAATCCAGAAAGCAACTGAAAGAGCTCCCAGTGGCCAACGTGGAAACTGTACAAGAAAATAAAGTAATACTGGATTATAACTCAAAGGAGAACAAACATCCTTGAGTCCTTGGTGACATATACGAATGATTGAGCAAAGAAATAAATGGGACAGAACAGACAAATCTCCTATGCAGGAGAATTCCAAATAATTCATTTAGATTCTCTGCCCTCAAGAAACAAGAATGAGGGAGGTTCGAGAGGGAGGGGACATACGTCTCCTTACCGCTGATTCACACCGTTGTGTGGCAGAAACAACACAACACTGAGGAACAATTACCCTCCAATTTAAAATTTAAAAAAAAATTAAATAAACAAGAGCACAATTCCCCCTTTATTCAGTGTGGGCTGTACTGAAAAACTTCCTTCCAAAGAGCAAAGTAGGGAAAGTATGGGGAAAAGTAACTTTACAGTGGAGAAATCTGATAAAGAAGCCTAAGGCATCACTGACCACTACACATAAATGCTGTCCTGAATGGGATCCTGAAACACCAAAAGGACATTAGGAAAAAACGAAGGACATCTGAAGAAAGCGTGAGTGCATTCTAGGTTGCTTCAGTTATGTCCGACTCTTTGCGACCCCATGGACTGGGGCCCTCCAGACTCCTCCGTCCACAGGGGTTCTCCAGGCAAGAATAGTGGAGAGGGTTGCCATTTCCTACTGTAGGGGATCTTCCCGACCCAGGGATTGAACCCATGTCTCTTGCATCTTCTGCACTGGGCAGGTGGATTCTTTACCGCTAATGCCACATGGGAAGCTTCAAATGAAATATCGACTTTAGTTAACAATAATTGTTAATTAACGGTAACCAATGCACCATATATGCGTGTAAGGTGTTGATGGGATATATGAGAACTCTCTATACTCGCCTCACAACTTTTCCGTACATCCAAAATTGTTATAAGATAGTTTATTTGGGGACTTCCCTGTCAGTCCAGTAGTTAAGACTGTGCTCTCACTGTAGCAAGTGTGGGTTTGATCCCTGGTTGGGGAACTAAGATTCCTGCCTGCCTTGCAGCATGGCCAAAAATGTTTAAAATAAATAAAATAACTTATTTGAAAAAAATAACTATTTTTTTAAAGGTTGTTCACCAGAGAGGATAGAAGGGGGAGGAAAAGCGCCTTCATCTGACAAAAGAAAATGAACGAGGACAAAAACCCCTTAGCTAGATTTCCTGGTAAAAGCAGAGTGTGAGACTGACTTAAATGAACCAGTTTTTATTAATATTTGGGAGGTGATTCTGAGCTGCAGGAGCTAGGGACTGGAGAGGGTAAGGCAGGCGCATAGAAAAAGAAATCTCACAGTGATTACTGACAGAACCGCTTTGGGCAATGGAGACTTGATTCTAACAAAGACAAACACATGAGCTCTCCCCACAGTATCCACTTGAGATAGAAAAAGGGAGTGTTTTCCCTCTGGTTCCCATCTTCTCTTTGTCAAATGCTGCTTAACAGGGAGCTGATGTTCTTATACCTAGAGGTGTGNAAATCTCACTATTGCCTATGCAGCTTTGTCACAGGACAATATTTTTCATTCTGTCATTCTCTTCCTCAAGCTAACACCTTCCAAAGACCAGAGAAAACTCCCTCTCCCTTCTTGTTTCAAAGCATTCCATCTTCTTTGCCCACTCCCTGAGTTCCTGTTCCCCAGTGGGGATGACCTGCATGGAACAGAGGTAACGGATAAGCCATGATCCCAGAGGAAAATCCAAGATTTCGCCCCAGCTCTGTTTACCACCAACTTCCCAGGCTCTTTGTGAAAACGCATCACTCACAAGAATCTCTCTCCTTCCGACTCTAGTTCCACATCAGCAGAAAGATTCCTCACTTTTACAACATCAGAATTACATTTTCGAGACTAATGGCTGCTTGCAGCAAGGAGAATACAAGGTCTTTCTCTCCCAGGATCAAGAGAATGAATTGTGGGTGGGGAATCCCCACAGGACCTTGCCTTGAACTGGTCCTTCAAGAATCCTTTAGGTTTTCCTGTTGCATGATTAATGCCCTCTTCAGTATAAATCTTGGGACTTCCCTGGTAGTCCAGTGGTTAAGACTTCACCTACCAGTACAGGGGGTGAGGGTTCAATCACTGGTAGGGGAACCAAGAACCCACATATCTCGCAGCCAAAACATCAAAACATAAAACAGAAGCAATAATGTCACAAATTCAAAAAAACTTAAAAAATGGTCCATATTAAAAAAAATTCTTCAAAATAAGCCTTAGTCCAGGAATCACAAACACAGTTGGTTTATATTAATGGCTCAATTTTTCCAAACTTTCAGAGTCTAAGAACCTCCATCTTCATTTAAATCACAGACCCTTAGCTTACCCTTCCAAGTCCTATGACTTTCCAGTGCTGGGCCCTCAGCCAGGCAGAGTAACTGCCTTTTGATAGCAGCAAGGATCCCTTTTAGAGGCTCTCACAAGCTTAACTTTGAAAGTTCACTCTTCTTGTAGTTTCTGTAATCATTACACCAAAAAGACAAGCTGCTCTTTCAGTCTCGACACGGTGGACGCCAAAGACTTCCCCAAGTTGGAGGTATGTCAGTCAGGGGTCACTTAGAAACCCAACTTAACAAGATTGCTTCTCTCACTGTGTGAGCTATTTAATTATTTTTAGCTCTGTTCTGCTGCTGGCTGATTGGCAGACAGAATTGTTTCAAGGTTACCTCTGAGGGACTGTAGATACCCATGTGCAGCATGCTTGCTGGAAATCACATGTGGTAGAATTATGGTTTAGTTTTTTTTTTTTTTTTTTGCATTTGCTAGACATGAATGTTTATTTATTTTTAATTTTTTGTTTTATATTGCAGTACAGTTGATTTACAAAGATGTATTAGTTTCAGGTGTATAGCAAAGGGATTTAGTTACACATATTCATACATCGATTCTTTTCATTTTTACCCAAGCAGATATGAAAAATTCACAGATGTCGATGTTCTTTTTTAATCTGGCATCATACGCTTTGTATTTTCCATATTGCTATTAATTATGTTCCTTCATGTTTTTCTGCTATTCTCTCTAGCTGTTTGCACCATAAATGTTGGAATTTTGCGAAGTCTCACTTCTGTTCTGTTTCCTTTCTCCTCTGACATACTTTCTTTCTCCCTGTAAGTTTCCAGATACCCTGAGGACTTTAAGTAGCACAGTATCTGATGACTCGAAATCATGATCTCTGACTAGATCTCTCACCTGAGCTATATTTCAGTACCTACCTTCTATCTGGGTGCTGTATACTTACTGTGTCTTTATTTAAGATCCCTTTGAACAGAGTCATCTATTTTAAGGACCAGTGAACAGACATAGAGATCTTAGACATCAGAGCATCTAAAAGCACATCCAAAAGACAAGAAACATTATTAGAGAAAAGCAACTCTTCCCCGACGGATACCCTGTGATGTAGAACTGCCCAGCCCTGGGACACCTTCCATCAAGAGAGAGGTGGGGTGGAGCGGACAGGCACGGGAGGGGGTGGGGGGAACGGGACAAGAAAACAACAGAAGAAAGCTCCACGCCTCCCCATCCCTTTCAGCATCTAGAATTTAGGACAACCTTATTTTTCAGAGTAAGTCTGAAAACCACCCCCTAGACCCTGCCTCAAAGCTCACTCTCTTTCACTCATTCTTCCATCTCTACAGTTCGCCTCTCACTGTGAAAGCAACAAAGCAAGGCTATTATCCTTGATTGGTTTTTTTTATTATTAACTNTAGGACAACCTTATTTTTCAGAGTAAGTCTGAAAACCACCCCCTAGACCCTGCCTCAAAGCTCACTCTCTTTCACTCATTCTTCCATCTCTACAGTTCGCCTCTCACTGTGAAAGCAACAAAGCAAGGCTATTATCCTTGATTGGTTTTTTTTATTATTAACTTTTATTTTTTTAGTTTGTTTTGCTTTACAATACTGTACTCATTTTGCCATACATTGACGTAAATCAGCCATAAGTGTTTTTAATGTTGGTTTTTTTTTTTTTTTTTCCCTTAATGAGACAGAGAATGACCATTTAACTAGACCAATTCTGCACATTTGTAACCCAGCAAGATCACTTCATGGGGATTCTGGTTCGCAGCGAATTTCTCCTTCCATAAGGATGGACTCTTGCTGTTTGCCATTCATTTCTGGTGTGGCCCTCTGAGTTTAGGAAAAAGTATATCCAAAAAATAATATGGCTAAGGATTACTTTTATTAGTTTTCCTTATTCCTAGGAGAGTTTCTCTAGGGAAGCCCATGTTATATATTCAGAAGACAGTAATGTGGAATACGCAAAAACAGAAGGCAAGTTGTGGTCATACATTCTCTCAGCTGCAGAGCCCCCAGGGGTCTCACCTGGAGCTGTATTTAAACCCACATATTTAAATCTAGAGGATAATTCCTGACGTTGGATGCCCTGTGGGATATACTGACTATTATTCTTACTTTAGATAAAAATAACCAAGCAACAGGCAAAAGAAAGGAAATTAGTGCTGATGCAGACTTTACAAGAGCTAGAAATTGCTGAGATTATATTTTCCTAAGGAAAAATTTGACAATAATAAAGTAATATTAATAATTAACTGGTGAAAATTTTAAGGCAAATTCTCCCAAAATCAAAAGGCACTTAGGCACCTGAGGATCACTTTTTAATCCCTTTAATTGATGAGTAACAATTTCCCCAAATTAGTAGCCATTGGGATTATATAAATACACTGTTTTTTCCCCAACGGAATATGTTTAAGGGCACAGATGTAAAACATAGAAGTCCCCACCAAAAAACTCCTTAAGGGAAAGTGTTTTTCTCCTCCCTAACCCCCCTTCCTCTATGCCTCTCCACCTTCCCAATCAGCTGCCCACAGAGCCCTATATCTCGGAATGGGTGTGATGATTGGGAAAGTATTGAGGGGAGAGAGAGAATTTAAAAGATAAAGGGCAATTCACCTAGAAAACCAGACCTCTGGGAAGTGCTCCTCAGATGCGCCTGTTTCCTCTGGGATACACGGAGCTAATGAGGCCACCGAGAAAGCTGCTGTCAAAACACTAAGGATGCTCCCCCGGAGTCACAGAGTCAGGTGCACAGAACCAAAGNGCAATTCACCTAGGAAACCAGACCTCTGGGAAGTGCTCCTCAGATGCGCCTGTTTCCTCTGGGATACACGGAGCTAATGAGGCCACCGAGAAAGCTGCTGTCAAAACCCTAAGGATGCTCCCCCGGAGTCACAGAGTCAGGTGCACAGAACCAAAGGGCTCTGGCCAGGGAAGCGTAACCATAAGTACCATCAGTGACACCTTGCGCTTCAGAATCCTTTGTCATTTGCTTGTATGACAGTCCACTGTCTGAGTGATGAATGGGAAACAAGCTGATATGACTGTTAGGAGAAGGAAAATAAAACCCATGTTCCCGTAATACGTCTTCCTCTAGTCCATTTTGCCTTTGAGCCCTGAGTCAGCTGCGCTGAGGCTGACTTCCCTGTGTTACAGGGAACACTGCCCTCTTGTCCTGTGCACAGGGTCCCCAAGCCCCCACGAAGAGCTCCTTTCTGAACATCAAGTGCACTTATGCATGGTCCTAGCTCTAGTTATTGGCTCCAGTGCCTACTTTGGTATCATTCTTTTTTTCTTTCTATCATAGTGTTTTTTTCAGTTATCATTGTTTTCTGGTGTATAACTTTGAAATTATATTGAATGAAATATAACTGAATTATATTTGAATGAAATTATACATTAACTATAAGTGATTGAAATATACTCAATAAAATGAAATACGGAGGAACAGGGTAACTAGCAGCCAACAGAAGATGGAGATATTTGAAAAATCTGGGCATAAGGAATTCAGAAATGATTATAAAGACAGAGCAGGGGTGAGAGATGAGTTGGTGAGAAGACTGAATGTAAGGAACTTGGGGATCCCATACCAGGTAAAACCCAAGGCTGAATGTAACACGACCAACCCCAGCCTCTCCTCTGTGCATCCCTCATCCTCTTGAGACCTGGACTGGACCACCTTGGTTTTCTTTTCTTTTTTTTCAAAATATACCGAGTCACTCTCATCTTAGTGTCTTTGCACCTACTGTCCTCTATGCTTAAAGCCCTTGTCCCACACCTATCTTATTTCTGTCCATCTTTCAGGTTTCAGATTAAAGCCACTTCTTCCCAGAGGCCTTCCCTGAACCCCCAATAGAAACAAGATTTTCTGCTTATTTCCTTTCGTGAGCCCTACACATGTTGGCTTTTTTTTTTTTAATTGGAGTGTAGTTGCTTTACAATGTTGTGTTGATTCCTGTTGTACAATGAAGTAAATCAGCTATGTTGTTGCTAAGTCATGTCCAACTCATTGTGACCCCATAGACTTGTATGTGAGCCCATGGACTTGTATGAAAGTGCATGGACTTGTATGTGAGCCTGTGGACTTGTAAACATATATCCCCTCTCTCTTGACCTCCCCTCCCACTTCCCCTACCCACCCCTCTAGGTCATCACAGCACCGAGCTGAGCTCTCTGTGCTATACAGCAGGTTGCCACTAGCTATCTATTTTACACATGGTAGTGTGTATATGTCAGTCCCAATCACCCACTTCATCCCCCCTCCCCCCACCGCTGTGTTCATCCTTCCATTTTCTGCAGTCTCTATTTCTGCCTTGCAAATAGGTTCATCTGTACCATTCTCTAGATTCCACATATATGCATTAATGTGGCTTCCAGGGGGGCCTCAGCAGTAAATAATCTGCCTGTCAACGCAGGAGATGCAAGAGATATGGGTTCAATCCCTGGGCAGAANTCCCCCCTCCCCCCACCGCTGTGTTCATCCTTTCATTTTCTGCAGTCTCTATTTCTGCCTTGCAAATAGATTCATCTGTACCATTTTCTAGATTCTACATATATGCATTAATGTGGCTTCCAGGGGGGCCTCAGCAGTAAATAATCTGCCTGTCAACGCAGGAGATGCAAGAGATATGGGTTCAATCCCTGGGCAGAAATTCCCTGGAGGGGGAAATGGCAACCCCTCCAGTATTCTTACCTGGAGAATTCCATGGGTGGAGGAGTCTGGAGGACTATAGTCTATGGGGTCGCAAAGAGTCAGATACAACTGAACAACTGGGCATGCATGTGGAATCTAGAAAAATGGTACAGATGAGCCCTGCGAAGTTTTACACTCATCACAGCTTGCAATGATGTGTGTATCCTTCACTCCATAGCTGTACCATTAAGCATATGATTTCTACCTCCTCATTAGGCTATCAGCTTCATGAGGTGTAGAGATTTGTCTGCTTTACTGAAGACCAGAGCGCTGTCAAAGCACAGTGCTGGGCACATGTTAGGATGGATAAGTCCTGGTGGTGGTCGAAGGAAGAAGGGTGAACACTGAAATGAGGAACTGACAACCTAATAAAGCATCAAAGGAGACGGTATTAACAAGAAAGAGCAGACACAGATTATTTTGAATGATAGCTCTAATAATAATCTGAGAGATGTGTTTACACCTTTATACTTCTCAACTACTTTATTTTTTAATATTTACTTATTATTTGACTGTGCTGGGTCTTAGCTGCAGCATGCAAGATCTTCATTGCGTCATGTGGGATCTTTCATTTCCGCACGCAGACTCTCCAGTTGTGGCACGTGGGCTCTAGAGCTTGGGCTCAGTAGTCACAGTGCCTGGGCTTAGTTGCTCCACGGCCCGTGGAAGCTGAGTTCCCCAACTAGGGATCGAACCTGCGACCCCTGCAATGCAAGGTGGATTCTTAACCACTGAACCACCAGGCAAGTCCCGGATTCTCAACTGCCTCAGCATCCTTTATATATGAGGATCCCAGCTAGAGAAGAAATACAGCAGATGGGTGCAGGGAGGGAGTAGGCAGCTTACTGACCCAGCTCTAGAGGTGTTTTCCGTGTGTGTGGTAAGCAGTTATTTTTAGGAACAAAATCTTGCATTTCTGTCACATCTTCAACTTTTCCGACATGCTTTATTATGACCTTTTCTGGCATGCTCACACCTGAGANTAGAGAAGAAATACAGCAGATGGGTGCAGGGAGGGAGTAGGCAGCTTACTGACCCAGCTCTAGAGGTGTTTTCCGTGTGTGTGGTAAGCAGTTATTTTTAGGAACAAAATCTTGCATTTCTGTCACATCTTCAACTTTTCCGACATGCTTTATTATGACCTTTTCTGGCATGCTCACACCTGAGACAGTTCCTATTCTGGATGCAGCTGGATTTTCAACATCTCAGCAATAGGTTTTGCAGACTCTTCCAAGATTAATACCCATTTGGAACCCAAAATATTGTCTGAATGTTAGTTGAATCAACTCAATTTTGGTCATTTCTGTTCTACTAACTCAATATTTTTTCAACTTAGAAAAAATAAAAACAAATTATTTAATTTTGAAAAAGTAAAAGATAAGCACGTGTGTATCTTATTCAGTTCAGTTCAGTCACTCGGTCATGTCCGACTCTTTGCAACCCTATGGACTGTAGCTTGCCAGGCTTCCCTGTCCATCACTCATGTCCATGGAGTCAATGATACCATCCAACCATCTCATCCTCTGTTGTCCCCTTCTCCTCCCACTTTCAATCTTTCGCAGCATCAGAGTCTTTTCCAATGAGTCAGTTCTTTGCACCAGTTGGCCAAAGTACTGGAGTTTCAGCTTTAACATCAGTCCTTCCAATGAATATTCAGGACTGATTTCCTTTANCTGTTGCTTCTTGACCTGCATATAGATTTCTCAGGAGGCAGGTCAGGTGGTCTAGTATTCCCATCTCTTGAAGAATTTTCAAAAGTTTGTTGTGGTCCACAGAGTCAAAGGCTTTGGCATAGTCAATAAAGCACAAGTAGATGTTTTTTATGGAACTCTTGCTTTTTCAATGATCCAACAGATGTTGGCAATTTTATCTCTGGTTCCTCTGCTTTTTCTAAATTCAGTTTAAACATTTGGAAGTTCTTGGTTCACGTACTGTTGAAGCTTGCCTTGAAGAATTTTGAGCATTACTTTGCTAGCATGTGAGNAAAGGCTTTGGCATAGTCAATAAAGCACAAGTAGATGTTTTTTATGGAACTCTTGCTTTTTCAATGATCCAACAGATGTTGGCAATTTTATCTCTGGTTCCTCTGCTTTTTCTAAATTCAGTTTAAACATTTGGAAGTTCTTGGTTCACGTACTGTTGAAGCTTGCCTTGAAGAATTTTGAGCATTACTTTGCTAGCATGTGAGATGAATGCAATTGTCCAGTAGTTTGAACATTCTTTGGCATTGCCTTTGTTTGGGATTGTAAAAAAAAAACTGACCTTTTCCTGTTCTGTGGCCACTGCTGAGTGTTCCAAATTTGCTGGAATATTGAGTGTAGCACTTTCACAGTATCATCTTTTAGGATTTGAAAGAGCTCAACTGGAATTCCATCACCTCCACTAGCTTTGTTTGTAGTGATTCTCCCTAAAGCCCACTGGACTTCATATTCCAGGGTGTCTGGCTCTAGGTGAGTGATTACACCATTGTGGTTATCTGGGTCATGAAGATATTTTTTGTATAGTTTTTCTGTGTATTCTTGCCACCACTTCTTAATATCTTCTGCTTCTATTAGGTCCATACCGTTTCTGTCCTTTATTGTGCCCATCTTTACATGAAATGGTATCTCTAATTTTCCTGAAGAGATCTCTTGTCTTTCCCATTCTATTATTTTCCTCTATTTCTTTGCATTGATCACTGAGGAAGGCTTTCTTATCTTCCTTGCAATTCTTTGGAACTCTGCATTCAAATGGGTATATCTTTCCTTTTCTCCTTATTACGTTGACATAAAACATAGGTTTGGTTCCTCTATAATTCCTAATCTACTAATTCTTAGTCTTGGTTGAGGTCCTACTAAGATCCTCTAATTATCCACACCTAATTTCCTCCTAGAGGGTTCCTCTAGAAGCTTCCCCCAGATGTCAGTGGACACCACCTCTACATTTAAGCTCACTTGGTAATATTTAAAGTCTTTACTGAATTTGTTACAATATTACTTCTCTTTTATTTTTTGCCTTTTTGGCCAAGAGGACAGCTCCCTGTCCAGGGATCAAACCTGCATCCCTTATGTTGGAAGGTGCAGTTTTAACCACTGGACCGCCAGTCCTCCCCCTTGGTAATATTTAAGACCCTCTCTTTTAGCTTCTGTTACTATTGCCCTTTCCATTATTCTTTTTTTCCCATTTTTTAACTTAAACTTTATTTCATTGGAGGATAGCCAATTAATAATGTTGTGATAGCTTCAAGTGCACAGCAAAGCAACCCAGCCATGCATGTCCCTGTATCCATTCTCCCCCAAACTCCCATCCCATTCAGGTTGCCACATAACCCTGAGGAGAGTTCCCTGTGCTACCCAATAGGTCCTTGCTGGTTATCCACTTTAAATATAGCGGTATGTACATGTCCATCCCGAGCACCCTAACTATCCGTTTCCCCAATCCTTCCCCCTGTGTTACCATGACTCTTTTTCTTTCCATGCATCTCTGTCTCTTTGGCTTTTGCCTCTTGCTTTGTATCCCCTTGTTGCAGGGAAGCATTGCCTTTGCCTCTAAACTGGAAAAACACTGCACTGCTTTGTGTCTGCTACACCACGTGTACTGGGTGCCTCGCATTGCTCTGTGCTGGGCTCAGTTTCCTGGCCAGAGGTCCCAACCTGTGCTTCCTTCAGAGTGTTCATCACAACCCTGAAAAGCAAGTGACTCTTTCAGCCTTGCTGGCCGGGCTGCCCAGGGCTCTTGTGCTGTCTGTCCAGGCTGTGTACTCTCACTCTTTCTGGTCTGCAGAGACTCTTGAATTTCAATGATTACTCCACTTTGGTTGATTTTTGGGCCCCAGAGATTTTTATGATCTGATTTAGGATAGGAAAGAGCTACTCATGGGAAAACCATACTGGGAAGACTACTATTTTCTCAGGAAAAAAAAAAAAAACCCAAAAACAAATGCCTGGCTTTGTCTGTCTCTGGGTGACTTATCTACCTTTTATCAATATGTAAAATTCTGGAGTATGCTCAAATTGCTGCTTTTATAGGAGAAAATGTCCTTCATTGTTTTTTTTCTTTTCATTTTAACTCCTTCGAGAAATAACATATGGTTACATTTCCAACTAGATTAATGTATTTGATATTTATATCCATCCTATGTAGTAAGTAAGGCTGTTACTACAGTTTTTTTTTTCAGATAAATATACTGAACTTGGGTTATTCAAAATGTCAGTGGTCACACAACTTGCTAACAGAACTGAGAAAATAATACTTTGTCCTTTTGATTCTGAACTCAATGTATTTTTGACAACATTATGTAATCACCAATGCTAGAAATAAAGCAATTTCCTTTATCAATGCATTTCTTCTTGCACATCTTGGACTTTGGAAATATGGTTAGGTACACGAGAGTGGGGAAAAAATGGTGAGGAACAAAGAAGGAATTAGGACTAAAAAGGTAAAAATACTAGTGTTGATCATTTTGTGATGCATACAGATATGAAATCACTACGTGATTCACTTGTAACAGTGTTGTAGGTCAGTTACACTTCAATTACAATAGACAAATAAATAATAAGTAATTTTTAAAATTTAAACAAAGGTAATGGATTTCCCTGGTGGCCCAGTGGTTAAGACTCCATACTTCCAATGCAGAGGGCATGGGTTTTAACCCCTGATTGGGAGCTAAGCTCCCACATGCTATACCTGTCTCTTATACACATCTCTCTTGAATTTCAATGATTACTCCACTTTGGTTGATTTTTGGGCCCCAGAGATTTTTATGATCTGATTTAGGATAGGAAAGAGCTACTCATGGGAAAACCATACTGGGAAGACTACTATTTTCTCAGGAAAAAAAAAAAAAAGCCAAAAACAAATGCCTGGCTTTGTCTGTCTCTGGGTGACTTATCTACCTTTTATCAATATGTAAAATTCTGGAGTATGCTCAAATTGCTGCTTTTATAGGAGAAAATGTCCTTCATTGTTTTTTTTCTTTTCATTTTAACTCCTTCGAGAAATAACATATGGTTACATTTCCAACTAGATTAATGTATTTGATATTTATATCCATCCTATGTAGTAAGTAAGGCTGTTACTACAGTTTTTTTTTTCAGATAAATATACTGAACTTGGGTTATTCAAAATGTCAGTGGTCACACAACTTGCTAACAGAACTGAGAAAATAATACTTTGTCCTTTTGATTCTGAACTCAATGTATTTTTGACAACATTATGTAATCACCAATGCTAGAAATAAAGCAATTTCCTTTATCAATGCATTTCTTCTTGCACATCTTGGACTTTGGAAATATGGTTAGGTACACGAGAGTGGGGAAAAAATGGTGAGGAACAAAGAAGGAATTAGGACTAAAAAGGTAAAAATACTAGTGTTGATCATTTTGTGATGCATACAGATATGAAATCACTACGTGATTCACTTGTAACAGTGTTGTAGGTCAGTTACACTTCAATTACAATAGACAAATAAATAATAAGTAATTTTTAAAATTTAAACAAAGGTAATGGATTTCCCTGGTGGCCCAGTGGTTAAGACTCCATACTTCCAATGCAGAGGGCATGGGTTTTAACCCCTGATTGGGAGCTAAGCTCCCACATGCTATACAGTGTGGCCAAACCTAAAATTACAAAAAGAATTTACAAAGAGGAAAAAAAATTAATAATAACAAAAAAAATTTTTAAGAAGTAGATGGAAGGATGATGATTCATAAATGTTGGCAGAGACTCAGAATTGGAGAAGAAGATTTAAAGCTTCCAAGAGAAAAAGATTGCCGTTCATTCTCAAGGACACACAGCACACACTCTTATTCCAGCAGTATAAGCATTTTACAGGTAGTGGCTTCTTGACATCTTAAGAACAGATGAAGCTGGAATGTTCCAATGAGCCAAAAATAGCATGTGGTATTCCTAGACTCCAGTTCTTACTGTCACTAGACTCATGTCTTACCCTTCTAAGATTTTCTACTTCAAACAAAAAGAAAGGAAAGATATTTTTCCTCAAGAAATGTAGACATTAACAAGATGTTTTGAGCTAAGCTAGCATGTCTTTAGCATCACTGTTAAATCAATGACTTACTACTATGCCCAACAGCCTTGAAATTATAAACAGCCATCAAATTATTCAAACTAGCTTATATTCATCTCAGAAGAACTTGCTACGTTACAAAGCCTGTGCTCTTTAAGACCTTTCCCACGGAAGCGGGTTGCACCGATTCTCTTCTTTCCCCTTTCAAGGCAATTTCTTAAGAAGAGAAAGAGAATGCTGGTGGGAAAAGGTTTCACTTGTTTGTTTTACTGTTTTGGACTTATTAGAATGAGCTGTCCCTGAAAAGGCGTGAGAGGGGTGAATTGGGGGGGAATAAAAGACACGACTGAGCGACTGAACTGAAAATAAATAAAGAACTAACACCAGACGGTCCGAAACTGCCGTCATCTTAATGTTTCTCGAGAACATTCAACAGGGGGACTGATCAAGTATTAGCAAAGATCAAGGATCACCATCATCTTTCCTTGGGAAACACTTTAAAACTAACCTTCAAGTTGTGTCGCAAAGGTCAGCAAACGTGGATTGACAGATAGGAGTGATAGCACCAGTGTTTCTGATTTGTCGGATTCCAGGTGAAGGACAAGCCAACCCGTGTCTCTGGGTAGGTGATCAGAGACATCACTGGAAGGGACAGTTCTGGCCACACAGCTTCTTTCTCTGAGTTCTACCTCACAGGATCTACTATTCTGTATTGGCCACAGATCTGGTGGTCCTATAAGAAGCTTGTCAATTTGGTGTGCGACTCTAAACAAAATAAGGACAATCTGAGATTTATTAATGCTGATTTCCTGTTGGGCGAGTGAGCCAACAGGAGGTGTCAACCCACGTTTGTGTCTGTTCTGTGACAGGATAAATGTATGTTACTTTCTATTTACAGAAAAAGGCAGTCGGCCCTCTCATGTGCTGCGGAAATGGATAAGCATGAATGGTGCAGACAGTTCTGTCAACTGCACTTGGAGCTGTCGAAATGGTTTCTACAAATGCCCACCTACAATGGACAAGGTTAAAAGCAACAAGGAGTTGCCACCTCATTAAGACGGAAATGCACCTGGCTCCATGCCCCACACAATGGTCCCCGATGCTCAGATAAGTCCTATAGACGCCTGAGTACTTCTTTCCATCTCACATTTGGTCCCATTAAGCACAGGGGACAGTTAATAAAGGAAGAAAAATTAGTCCAACTGAATTAATCGAGCTCGGGTAGAAGGAAGGGGAACCTTGCCATTCAGTCTATTTCTGAAGGAACAATGGTGCTTTTGTTGCCCATGGTGCTGAGTGCCTGGATTCTGATTTAATTTTTTCGCAGGCTTCAGAGGCAATGTCCCTCCAGGAAGAAGTTTAAAAGTGTATCTCTGCTTCAGTTTAAGAAAAAAGAGTGCTACATATACCAAACAAATAAAAACATACTCACAAGTCAATCACGTGAATAGAATAAGGATGGCTAATTGTTCGTGAAGTGATATCAGCGAGCTTTGCACAGTGATGTTCTCTGTAGCGATCTGTTATCAGGCAGTTGAATGAATGTTTATCAGCCCCACCCACCCAAATAGACAGTAACTCTCTGAACATATTGTTATGAGAAGGACAAGGTTTATCCTCATGCTTAGTTCAGTTCAGTCCCTCAGTCGTGTCTGACTCTTTGCCACCCCATGAATCTCAGCATGCCAGGCCTCCCTGTCCATCACTAACTCCCGGAGTTCACTCAGACTCACGCCCATCAAGTCAGTGATGCCATCCAGCCATCTCATCCTCTGTCGTCCCCTTCTCCTCCTGCCCCCAATCCCTCTCGGCATCAGAGTCTTTTCCAGTGAGTCAACTCTTCGCATGAGGTGGCCAAAGTACTGGAGTTCCAGCTTTCGCATCAGTCCTTCCAAAGAAATCCCAGGGCTGATCTCCTTCAGAATGGACTGGGTGGATCTCCTTGCAGTCCAAGGGACTCTCAAGAGTCTTCTCCAACACCACAGTTCAAACGCATCAATTCTTCGGTGCTCAGCCTTCTTCACAGTCCAACTCTCACATCCATACATGACCACTGGAAAAACCATAGCCTTGACTAGACGGACCTTAGTCAGCAAAGTGAATAAGTCAAACTTTAGGATTGAAAGAGTCATAGAGATCTTTAGATTCAAATCTTTTCCTGAAAAACCCAGGACCAGTGAGGTTTATAGAATTATTCAGGTGACCTGACAATTTTTGACAGAGGACTGGTCAGATTTAGGTCTTTGGAAGCTATGGCGTTGTTCTTTATACTGGACTTCACTAGCCATTTTAGTAGGAGTTCCCCATCATTCCTCTGGAATATAAAAAATATTTTCTACAACCCTAGTGTCCATACTTCAGTAGACTTAAGAGTCATCTAAGATCTTTCATAAAAATTCAGGTTCTATAGCCTCAGCTCCAGATATTCTGATGCAGTAGGTAATGCCCACCACTCAAAAAATTCTATTTAAAAAATCTATTTTTAACAAACCCATGGATGATTCTAATGCAGTTAGACCATGGAACCCACTCTAAGAAACACAGTTATACACAACATTATAATCCTAACAACTTGAAAAAAGTAAAAATCTTTTTCCATTTTATGAAAGGCGGTTAAATAACTTCTCTTTGCTTTTACCTCATTACCTGAATAGAAGTACTTTTTATCTTCTCAATGAAACTATAATTAGAAAGATTTCAAAGAACTTCCACTCCTATCTTGTCTGTTTCCTTCCAGATTCTATGCCATCTACTCAGGACTAGTTTTCTTCAAGACCATTTCCTTGTGCTAAAATGAGATTTAAATCAAAATACAATCAACTGTAGCTTCATAGTACTCAACTTTGTGATGGAGCAGCTACAGTACAAATACGTGGACATTCAGAGGGAGGAGTACTTAATGTATCAGGTATTTTGTTTACATGGTAGCAAAAGCGAAACAAAGATGGAAGCCACACTCCTCTGGGAAGAAAGAATAGATCTTTGTTTAGCTATCTTGCATAACTGATGGACAATTTGGTGGCAGTGGTGGTTTAGTCGCTAAGTCGTGTCCGACTCTTGTGACCCCGTGGACTATAGCCTGCCAAGCTCCTCTGTCCATGGGATTCTCCAGGCAAGATACTGGAGTGGGTTGCCATTTCCTTCTCCAGGGGATCTTCCCAACCCAGGAATCGAACCCAAGTCTGCTGCATTGCAGGTAGATTCTTTACCAACTGAGCTACAAGGGAAGCCCAATGGGCAATTTAGATACTGTGAACACAGTCCATTTTGTGCATGGGCAGGATAAGCCCAGAGTAAGCTGTCAAGAAAAACTGTGCACTGACTTCGAAATAGAAAAAAGAAAAAAAAAAAAAAACAATCAGGGAAGGGAGTCTTTTCTGGCATACTCATCCAGGTTATCTCCTTCTTTTATTGTTCTTTGAGTTCTTTTACAAACTCTGTCAGTTGCAGAATGTTGATAGTAATGCAAGTGACTTTTGTGCATAGACATGAAAATTGTGTCCATAGAAGAAACAGTTTCTTACTGCCCTATGAATATTGACCAATTTTGCCATTATATATCTGAGATTCTTTGAGCTTTCCTTTGAATCCAGCTGGAATATCTTACTTGACCTCTCATTAAATAATAAGTTAAATATTTGTCATATGTTAATTTCTAAATTTATTTATACAGCTGTGATTTCACCCTTTAAAACATAATAATCTTAACAAAACCAAAGAAAGAAGATTGATCTGCATTAAGAAAGTAAGCTTTTTTTTTTTTTTTTAGTTTCTCCAAGTAGACTGAAGAGAGAAAAATAAGAGGAGAACAGAACTGCAGGTACAAGGGTTGACAAATTGCGATAAGAGGGTAAAGCTTTATGTGATGGTACCAGTGAACTGTCCTGATGGCCGGTGGAACCTAGAGACGTTTAGAATGGGAATGTTAGCACTTTGGATTGGCTGTGCTTTTTTTTTTCCCCTCCCCACTCATTCTCCCAAACATTCTCCCATACATTCTTCTGCTCACACTGCATGGTACTGATCAGTGCCATTCAGTAAGGAACAAAGGACAGGGCCGGCAGATGGAGAAGGCAGAGCTGTGGCTGGCAACACAGTAGAACCAGAGGTCAAGGCCTCAAGAACCTGAGTAAGACAAGAGAATTCTCAAAAACCAGCAAGATGTCCGGACGGATGCTGGACTAGCCAGTGTATGATGGATAGGTTTTCCAACTAACACTTATTCATGTTGTTTTTCAAATTAATAAGCTTTATTTTTAAAGCAGTCTGAGGCTCCCAAGTGGCACTAGTGGGTAAAAGATCTGCCTGCCAATGCAGGAGACGCAAAGTCACAGATTGAATCCCCAGGTTGGGAAGATCCCCTGGAGAAGGAAATCGCAGTCCACTCCAGTATCTCTGTCTGAGAAATCCCATAGGCAGAGTAACCTGGTGGGCTACAGTCCATGGGGCTGCAAAGAGTCAGACACGACTGAGAAACTGAGCTGCTGCCTAGGCTGGGAGCAAAATACAGCAGTGAATCAGAGCGTCTCCCATACCCACCACACATACCCCCCGACACACACACACAGCCTCCCCCACCATGACACCCTACCCCACACTGGCACATTTAATTACAATTCATGAACCTTCATTTCACATCGAAATCACATGGTCTACACTGGGATTTGTTGTTGGTGTTGTACACTCTAAGGCATAAAGACACATATCCACCACTGCAATATTTAGTGTCAGTTTTTAAAGCACAAGTTAATATCAGTTGAATGCCCATTGTCTGACATCCAGGTACCACATTCCACATCTTGCTTTAAGCAAGCAGACAAGGCAAGTCTTATTAGCTCTATTTCATATAAGAGGAAGCTGAAGCTCAGTTCAGTTCAGTCGCTCAGTCATGTCTGACTCTTTGTGACCCCATGAATCGCAGCACGCCAGGCTTCCCTGTCCATCACCAACTCCTGGAGTTCACTCAGACTCATGCCCATTGAGTCAGTGATGCCATCCAGCCATCTCATCCTCTGTCGTCCTCTTCTCCTCCTGCCCTAAATCCCTCCCAGCATCAGAGTCTTTTCCAGTGAGTCAACTCTTCGCATGAGGTGGCCAAAGTATTGGAGTTTCAGCTTTAGCATCATTCCCTCCAAAGAAATCCCAGGGCTGATCTCCTTCAGAATGGACTGGGTGGATCTCCTTGCAGTCCAAGGGACTCTCAAGAGTCTTCTCCAACACCACAGTTCAAAAGTATCAATTCTTCAGCCCTCAGCTTTCTTCACAGTCCAACTCTCACATCCATACATGACCACCGGAAAAACCAAAGCCTTGACTAGATGGACCTTTGTCAGCAAAATAAGACCTCTGCTTTTGAATATGCTATCTAGGTTGGTCATAACTTTTCTTCCAAAGAGCAAGCATCTTGAAGCTCAGGGAAGTAAACTGTTCAAGCTGAGACACTAAGCAACTAATGGAAGACGTCCCTGGTGGTGCAGTGGTTGGGAATCCGCCTGCAATTGCAGGGGACATGGGTTCAGTCCTTGCTCTGGGAAGATCCAACATGCCGCGGGGGCCACAAATACTCAGCCCAAGCATCCTAGAGCTTAAGAAACACAAGAGAAGCCACCACAATGAGAGGCCCAAGCACAACTAGAGAAAGCCCAAACACAGCAGCAAAGACCCAGTGCAGCCAAAATTAAAATACCCCCCCAAAATTTTTTTTTAAGTGATGGAGATGTTTACATTGCTTGACTCCAATATCCTCACTCTTGACATTATTTTGTACCACTTCTTAGAATATTTTTACTTGTGGAAATAGTACCAGCTGGAATATTTTGTTTTGTTTTATTGGGGTATGAAGCAAATGACGCTCCAACCAAAATATTAGCAGCAAGAGGACTAGAGAAAACATATCCCAAGTAGATAAATCCTCAGTCAACAGAGCTAAACCAATAGTGACACAGAGGGAAAGTACATTGGCACACTTTAAGCACTTTTTAGAGCCTTTCAAGAAAAAGAAATGGGTTTATAATTGCAGTACTCAGGCTGTGAGCTCCTTAAATGCAATGGATTAAGTCCTCACACCTTTCAGGATGAATAATAATTTACCAGTAAAGAGAAACATATTAGACTTGTCATAGGCAGATTTTGTAATAATCAGGACTGCATTTGTAAGAGAATCAAGGTTCCACATTGTCAGTTTCAGCTTTTCTTGTTAAATTAACTTCTTTTCCGACAATACATCCTTCTGGGAGGAAATGAAGGCAAGGTGGGGGGAAGGATTTATTCAGATGAAGAAAATACCCTACTAAATTTATCTGGCTTTATTTGTTATGAGTTAGAAAAAAAAAACTGAGATCAAAACACATCTGCACATATTTGAGAATCCAAGCTCTTCTCTGAGCTTTGTATAAACTGCTGTCACTTCTCTCTGCCTCTCCAATGTCACCCTCTTCTGTCCCAGAAGTGTTCTCACTGTGCCCCTTCTTCCTTCCCCCTTGGAGTATTTGTTCAAATATCAGGTGCTACCTCCTCAAAGAAATCTTCCCTAACCACCTACCTTAACCCTGACCCTCACATTTTTCCCTCAGCCACCTCTTCTCACTTCTCTGACTCCTTCCTTATTCATTATTCAGTCAATTCAGTTCAGTCACTCAGTTGTGTCCAACTCTTTGTGACCCCATGGACTGCAGCACGCCAGGCTTCCCTGCCCATCACCAACTCCTGGAACCTACCCAAACTCATGTGCATGAGTTGGTCATGCCATCCAACCATCTCATCCTCTGTCGTCCCCTTCTCCTCCTGCCTTCAATCTTTCCCAGCATCAGGGTCTTTTCCAGTGAGTCAGTTCTTTGCATCAGGTGGCCAAAGGATTGGAGTTTCAGCTTCAGCATCAGTCCTTCCAATAAATATTCAGGACTGATCTTTAGGATGGTCTGGTTGGATCTCCTTGCAGTCCAAGGGACTCTCAAGAGTCTTCCCCAACACCACAGTTCATAAGCATCAGTTCTTCAGTGCTCAGCTTTATTTATGGTCCAACTCTCACATCCATACATGACTACTGGAAAAACCATAGCTTTGATTATATGGACCTTTGTTGGCAAAGTAATGTCTCTGCTTTTTAATATGCTGTCAGATTGGTCATAGCTTTTCTTTCAAGGAGCAAGCCTCTTTTAATTTCATGGTTGTAGTAATTTTGGATTTTTGACTCATCTGCAGTGATTTTGGAGCCCAGGAAAATAGTCTGTCACTGTTTCCCTATCTATTTCCCATGAAGTGATTTATCACTAACTGAAATTATTTTCCATCTTGATACATCTGTGTATTGTCTATCCTCTGCTCACCCAGCACAGAAGTGTAAGTACTACAAGGGACATCTTCTGAATTGTTCACTGATATTTTTCCACCATCCAGCATAGTTTCTGGGTCACTGGTAATGCTCCATCAATATTTGTTGAGTCAACAAATGAGTAATATATGTAAGGAGATGGCTACAGAAGGAAGGAGCCACATGCAGAATTGTCTCTGATCCTTCTGTTTCCTCAAATCTGGACTTAGAAGCCAATCTCAGGCCTCCTTATCACCACGCCGGTCCCTAAAGGGACGTATCAAGTTGTGTATCTGTCATGTCCTATTATACTGACTGAGGTTTGCCAAGACTGTTTTTTTTTTTCTTTTACCCTTGAACAAACTCACAAGCTATTTTTACATTTGGCCAGGCAAGTTTGCTTAGAAACCCCTAGCCGACAAAGAAAACACAACAGTGCCCTCACAGTGTTTGTGAAATGGATGGGTTTACAAGCAAGAGAAATCTTTCATAATTACAAGTTTTGTAGTCTAGAATTCAGAGTTACAGAATTGAATTCAGACTATTCAGAGTTGTTCTGGCCATAGTCTATTGTATCTAAGCTATGTTTACATTTCCCACACTCCGAGACTCAGAGAATTTTCTCTCTGTCCCCAAACCTGTTTCCATTCTTGCATGTGGTTCCCTGATTGGTCCTGGTCCAGCCCTGGGTGGTGGTGGTGTAGTTTCATGGGATATTTTTGTATGACCTTTGCAAATGCATCTTTAAAAGGGAAAGCTAGGATGAGATCCACCTTAACTCTTCCAATAGGTTTCTCTTGGGCAATGTGTCCATCATATTATCTTCCTTGAACCATTTCTTTCAGTCCCATGTTCAGCATGTACAAACAGGTGAGGGAGGCAGTGTTACCATG
The DNA here is from genome assembly GCA_006410615.1 of Neotragus moschatus. NCBI lineage: Eukaryota > Metazoa > Chordata > Mammalia > Artiodactyla > Bovidae > Neotragus > Neotragus moschatus. The sequence goes on from SJYA01003037.1 coordinate 1,094,587, forward strand.
GAAAGCTCATGAAGTTTACCATTACAACCCAGAAATTAAATCATGACTTCAGAACTTTCTCGGTATGTAGTCTTCGGACAATTAAATTTTCCAAGTTTAAGGAAATCAATCTCCAACATTGACATAATAACCATTATATTACAAGATTATCAAAATGCAATGATGTATATATTAATAACATAACAAATTGCATATAGTAGTAACTGAATAATTTTTTTATAACTTCTTTCCCCGAGTGCCTGAAGTGTAAGTGCCCCTTTATGAAACCCACTCCTACCCTCAATACTGTTTCTAAGTGAGCATCTTGGCTTCTTCCCACATGATCTCTCTTTGGTAGGTACCATTTTGCCTGAAGGTTTCCCAAGGGGCTCAGTGTTAAAGAATCCACTTGCCAATGCAGGAGCTGCTGGAGATGTGAGTTTGATCCCTGGGTGGGGAAGATCCCCTGGAGAAGGAAATGGCAGCCCACTCCAGTATTCTCGCCTGGAGAATCGCATGGACAGAGAAGCCTGGTGGGCTACAGTCCATGGGATCCCAGAGTCAGACACAGCTGAAGTGGCCAAGCATGCATGGACTCATCTTGCCTGAAGACAGCGGGTGTATATGGAGTTCCCTTACCCTACCCCACCATTCTATTTACCTCCAATCCCAGTTTATCTACCATGTTGTGCACAAATCATGCATAAATATTGTTCCCTCTCAGTGACTTTCCTGAACAGAGATCATTAAAATTTCCTATAGCTAATGAATGGAGAAGGCAATGGCAACCCACTCCAGTACTCTTGCTTGGAAAATCCCATGGATGGAGGAGCCTGGTAGGCTATAGTCCATGGGGTCGCTAAGAGTCAAACACGACTGAGTGACTTCACTTTCACTTTTCACTTTCATGCATTGGAGAAGGAAATGGCAACCCACTCCAGTGTTCTTGCCTGGAGAATCCCAGGGACAGGGGAGCCTGGTGGGCTGCCGTCTATGGGGTCGCACAGAGTTGGACACGACTGAAGCGACTTAGCTTAGCTTAGCTTAGCTTAATGAATGGTCAAGATATATAAATCCCAAATCACCTCACTTTTTTCTCCTCAACACTTTATATGCATTCTGTCATTTAACTCTCACAACTCTGAGGTATAATTATGCTTTTATAGGAATTGAAATTTTCCATAGTTCAAATCATTCGACCAACTTGATCCATTAATAAATGGCCAAGCTCATCTCAAAGCAGGCTTATTTGACACAAAACCCTGAATTTGAAGCTCTCACTATATTGACTCCTTTGATAACTTATCATTTAATTATTTCCATGAAAGAATAATCTATATTCCCAGGATACCTTATTAACACCAGGGGGAAAAGTGGGAGGATAAATTGGAAGAATGGTCTTGACATATGCACACTATTATATGTGAAATAGTTAACTAAGGACCTACTGTATAGAATGGGGAACTCTAGCAGTTCTCTGTAATGACCTATATGGGAAAGGAATCTAAAAAAAAGTGAACATAGGTATCTGTATAACTTTGCTATACACCTGAAAATAACACATTATAAATGAAATATATTGGAAAAGACCCTGATGCTGGGAGGGATTGGGGGCAGGAGAAGAAGGGGATGACAGAGGATGAGATGGCTGGATGGCATCACTAACTCGATGGACGTGAGTCTGAGTGAATTCCAGGAGTTGGTGATGGACAGGGAGGCCTGGCGTGCTGCGATTCATGGGGTCGCAAAGAGTCGGACACAACCGAGCGACTGAACTGAACTGAACTGATACTCCAATAAATATTTCAAAAAATAACATTCATTCAGAGCACAATATTTTTAAGCTTGGGTATTATTGGGTAAGCAGATTCGATCCCTAGGTCAGGAAGATCTCCCAGAGAAGGAAGTGAAACCATTCCAGTGTTCCTGCCTGAAAAATCCCATGAGCAGAGGAGCCTGGCGGGCTACAGATCATGGGGTCACAAAGAGTCCGACATGTCACATGGCATAAATTTTTTTGGATAGTCTCTTGCCTGATCCCAATTTCAGAAGCTAGGTTCTGGGAAAGCTATATCTCTATAAACCAACAGAAAGATTTTCCTATTCCTAAACTTTGGAAACTAAAATCTACAAGTCAGAATTTCCTTGAATGGTGACTTTCACTACAAAATCATTCAGGTCCCTTTAAATCCCATCAGAAAATAATTATAATCATTATGCTCTTAGCATTATAGCACACTAGCTAAAATAATACTCTCAGTGTTTCTAAAATAATGTGATAATATGCCATACATGTGACATAAAAGATAATTAATTATCAAAATGACAGCTGCAAAAATCTCTTCCTTTTAATTTTGGAGAGTAGAAACATACTTCTCAATTGTGACACATACAGTTTCTACTTATAAATTTCTTGAGAGGTTGTAGAAAGAACGACATCAAGATTTCAGAAAAAGCTTTCAAGACGCAGCATGAAACAATGTATTGAGCAAAGCTGCTCTTCAACTAACTAAGAAGGAATGATAAAAGCCAGCAAAAAAGTTTACGGTATGAATACTGAACTATGGAAATACCTATACCGTCGTATTCCAATGTTTGATTCTAGTCTGAATACTGACTAAAATTTGCAGAATGTTTGTAGAATATGAATTGTTGATTTTCTCCTCCTTGGTCTGAAGGCTTAAATAGTCAAAGACTGTCCATTTTCCTCATCAAAGTTGGTGGGAATCAACTTTTTTAAGTTAGACGTTTGTATGACCTCATAGGGAAGTGAATGTCTCTGTTCATGTCTCACATTTCCTGTAGATAAAATGGAGATAATCTTACAAAGCACTCAAAAGCATAAATGCTCCCATCCATGTAACAAGACTGTATCTCTCTCTTGAGTTCCTAAACAAGTTTTCTGTTTTCCATTTGTTTCTAAAACCTTATTGTCTAAAGTTAAACTATTCATTAAAACCACTTCTTTGCTGAATTTTCTTCCTTATTTAATAACACCTTTATATCCTAATCCCATGTGAAAATCTGGGAGTGACCCTCAACAGCTCTCTCTTCTTTACCCCTTGCATGTAGGTTCTCAGCAAACCTCGATAACTCTAATCTCTGTAACCCCTCTGCTCGACTGTATTCTTGGGGTTTTTTTGGTTGTTTGTTTGTTTGCTTTGTGTCACCTTTCAGTTCAGTTCAGTTCAGTCGCTCAGTCGTGTCTGACTCTTTGCGACCCTGTGAATCGCAGCACGCCAGGCCTCCCTGTCCATCACCAACTCCTGGAGTTCACTCAGACTCACGCCCATTGAGTCAGTGATGCCATCCAGCCATCTCATCCTCTGTCATCCCCTTCTCCTCCTGCCCCCAATCCCTCCCAGCATCAGAGTCTTTTCCAATGAGTTATCTCTTCACATCAGGTGGCCAAAGTACTGGAGCTTCAGCTTTAGCATCATTCCTTCCAAAGAACACCCAGGACTGATCTCCTTTAGAATGGACTGGTTGGATTTCCTTGCACACCAAGGGACTCTCAAAGAGTCTTCTCCCACACCACAGTTCAAAAGCATCAATTCTTTGGCGCTCAGCCTTCTTCACAATCCAACTCCCGCATCCATATATGACCACTGGAAAAACCATACCCTTGACTTAGACTAATTCAATAGCTTCCTAAGTAGGTTCACAGACTGTACACATTGTCTGTGACAACGTTTGTTGTCTGATCCTCTGTTGCCTCTCTTGTTCATCATATTGTAACTGAGCAGGACACTATGAGGCCTTCCAGAGACAGACCCGGCCCCCCACCTCCAGCCCCCTCACTGGCCATGTCTTCTGTCTCCTCTTGTTTATAGAAAAGCTGTAGTCTCCCAGGACTCCCCTGAGTCACAAGAATAANGTGAAAGTGAAGTTGCTCAGTCGTATCCGACTCTTAGCGACCCCATGGACTGCAGCCTACCAGGCTCCGCTGTCCATGGGATTTTCCAGGCAAGAGTACTGGAGTGGGGTGCCATTGCCTTCTCCGATAGAGACTAGAGAGATAAATTAAAAGATTCATGGAAGTGGGCATGCTGGAGAGGACATGCCTTATATGGTGAAAATGATGATTTTGTTTCCTGGAAAAGCCAGAGGGCACATCATCGCCAAACCCATCAGGAGCAAGCTGGTGAGAAGGTACGAGCATCACCACGTTCAGTATGGCTCTCCTCTGTGGACCAGAGATGGAGGTGGAAAATATTGTCATGGAATATTTCTCTGGAAGCAATAGAAACCAGGTGGCAGCATTTAACTGCCAGGAGCCGAGGGGTTGCAATTATTGCAACAAGCTGCCAGGTCAGAGAAGCAGCTAAAGGTCTTGATCTTAGAGAGCTGTGAAGACATTTAATAAGGCATTCTATGGCCAAAAGGAGGGGTGGGGGAACCAACAAGGATACAGTTTGGTACATATGATCAGAAGTAAGTAAAAATGGATGAGTAGATAAATAAATAAAAGTCACCATCTTTGCCCAGATCACATGCCTAGGCCAGTTTTCAAAACCAAAACATATTGCCCGATATACTGGCAACATCATGGCAGTGTATACTCTAATGATTCTCCCAATCCTTGCTCAGGGCTTCCCCGGTGGCTCAGATAGTAAAGAATCTGCCTGCAATGCCAGAGACCTGGGTTCAGTCCCACAGTCTGGAAGATCCCCTGGAGAAGGGAATGGCTACCCACTCCAGTATTCTTGCTTGGAGAATCCCATGGACAGAGGAGCCTGGCGAGCTGGGCTAGAGTCCATGGGGTCACAAAGAGTCAGACACTACTGAGTGACTGAAAAAAAAAAAAAGAAAGAAAGAAATCCTTTCTCAAAGAGACCTGTTGCTATTTAATTGGATTGGGGTCAATCTCACTTCAGGTGCCTGACCTTTGAGATAAGAGCCATTGACAGTGGAAGGCCAAGTATGAGTCTCTGAAACTGACTGTTCCTTTTCCGCCTTAGATAACAAATTATAAACAATATTGCATTCTGGGTGAAATTTAGAGATCAGTTACACCTTATGAGCTTCCCTGATGGCTCAGACGGTAAAAGCGTCTGCTTGCAATGCGGGAGACCCTGGGTCAGGAAGATTCCCCTGGAGAAGGAAATGGCAACCCACTCCAGTATTCTTGCCTGGAAAATTCCATGGACAGAGGAGCCTTGTAGGCTACAGTCCATGGGGTCGCAAAGAGTCAGACACAACTTAGCAACTTCACTTTCACAGAAAATGGAAACAGTGACAGACATTTAATATATCTGAAAGATGCAGAAATGCCAGTTTTATATCTTCATTGAATTCACCAGTCAGCCCACGTGGCAACCAGACGCTTGCTGGGGAATGCTGCACACAGGTTATGTCCTTAATAGAGCAGACTTACAAGNAACTTAGCAACTTCACTTTCACAGAAAATGGAAACAGTGACAGACATTTAATATATCTGAAAGATGCAGAAATGCCAGTTTTATATCTTCATTGAATTCACCAGTCAGCCCACGTGGCAACCAGACGCTTGCTGGGGAATGCTGCACACAGGTTATGTCCTTAATAGAGCAGACTTACAAGGAGCCAAATAAATGCATGCAGCCATGATTCGGTGAAGGTATTCTTTCTATCCTTATCAGGGAAGTGGAGTAAAATCAGTCCACACAGAATTCACATGGAACTGAGGAGATTATACATTTATAGTTCTGTTCACAGCTCTGCAACTCTTCCCCTGGTCTCAGAATCTGTTATTCTGTCCAAATAGCCCATATATTGTCACATTGAGCCATTACACTGATGGTGTGATACTAATCCAGCAAACCCATCAAGAGCAGCTGGGATAGAGGAGGGCTTAAGACAAGTAATCCACAAGTCCCAATGGACCTGTCACTTCCATAAAGTTTTTAGTGGTCTGGTGTCAGGAGTGTGCTCAGACAGCTGTCTAAGGGGAAAAAAATTGCCACAGCTTGTATCCCCTACCGTGTAGAACAACGCACCACCTAATAAGCCCCTTCTGAATTTGAGAGGCAACATATCCCACACCTGGGCTTCCCCAAGTGTTTCAATGATAAAGAATCTACCTGTGATGCAGGAGACTTGGGTTTGATCTGGCAACCCACTCCAGTGTTCTTGCCTGGAAAGTCCCATGGACAGAGGAGCCTGGTGGACTATAGTCCATGGGTTCTCAAGAGCTGGACATGACTAAAACAACAACAACAATTATTTCACACTACAAATCCAGCCCACACACCTGGTGATGGGGAAGAATAACTGGGAGTGGAGCCGGAAGTAGGAAGCGCCCCACGCCGGGTCAGAGAGCAGTGCAACTAGCCCCGTCCCTTGGGGAACACATGCTGGCGACACTATGGTGTCTGAGGTGTCAGTGATGGCAAAAGATGCGTGTTAACCACAAGCTCAGAAGGAGAATCAAAATACAGAATCTGTGGACCTGGTATTCCTTGACTCCTCCAGTGGAGAATTATAAGCCTTTGGGGAAATAAACAACCACAGCAAGCTAAAAAACAGAAAAAAGAAAAGAAAACAGCTCCAACATGCTCCTGGACCCTGATGGAGAGAAAATAGTTAACCATGAAATACCAAGTAAATGTGCAACCAGAACTGCCCATCCTAAGCTGGGTCTCTGACCTCCAAAGCAATAATGTCAAGCTAATCCAAAGGCCATGCAAAGGGACGGAGCACTAGCGGGAACAGGGAGCACTAGCGGGAACAGAGAGCACAGTCAAGCTGGCGTCAGCTCACATGACATTCATCACAGTTAAACCGTCACGACTCTCAGCTCATAAGGAGACTGTGTTGGGAAGTCCCATAAGACAAACTGAAGAAGAAAGGAAAAACTCAAGCCTGGTTTATGGATGGATGTACATGGTCAGGGAGTGCAGGCCAAAAATAGACAAGAGCTGCTTCACAGTCTCACTCAAAGATAGCCTTGAAAGACAGTGGAGGACTTCCCTGGCTCTCCAGTGGTTAAGACTCCACCCTTTCAAGGCAGGGGGCTCAGGTTCAATCCCTGGTCAGAGAACTAAGACCCTGCATGCCACATGTCTTGGCCAAAATAAAATAAACAAATGTGTGTTCAGTCCTGTCTGACTCTTTGTGACGCCATGGACTGTAGCCTGCCAGACTCCTCTGTCCATGGGATTGTCCAGGGAAAAATACTGGAGTGGGGTTGCCATTTCTTCCTGCAGGAGATCCTCCTGATCCAGGGATCAAACCCATGTGTCCTGCATTGACAGGCGGATTCTTTAACCAGTCCACCACCTAGGAATCCAAATAAATAAATAGTTACAAATAGGTAGTAGAGAGAAAACATCTTCCCAGTGGATGGTTTGAGTAGTACACTAATCATCTACTTTGAATGAAAGGAAAAGAAGCCTGAGGTTAATTCATCTGTCTCTCATCTATCTTTCTATGTCTATTTTGGTCAGATTCCATTATTTCCCAGATAACTTCAGTTATTAAGACTATCCATTTTGAACGTGACTCTCACATCACATTCAAAGACTTCCTTGCTCTCATTATATGTCAGGCTTATAAGCAGGGAGACAGGAAGTGGGGAAGCAGGACAGAGCATTACTATGTCCAGACGGCTGGCTGCCTCTGGATGGTTCAGTACATGATAAAACCAAGGAACCCCCTGGTCATGGGCTCACCCCAGCACTTCCTTCATAGTAAAATAGGTCCTTTGGTTAAATGCTTCTTGTGTGTGATCAATGACTCTGTGATTCCATCGGCCTCTGGATGGCGGTGATATATATATATATTGTGAAAAGTGAACATTGCTTAGTCATGTCCAACTCTTTGACCCCAATGGATTGTACAGTCCATGGAATCCTCCAGGCCAGAATACTAGAGTGGGTAGCTATTCCCTTCTCCAAGGGATCTTCCCAACCCAGGGATAGAACCCAGGTCTCCTACATTACAGGCGGATTCTTTACCAGCTGAGCCACCAGGGAAGCCTTATTATGGGCAACAGCAAATGTCTTGGGTGCTGATCAGAGCCAAAAAACTCAATATTCAGTGAGATAAGGAGCTCTGAGTAGAAATATATGGATGGCAACACAGGTACAAGTACAACATTACCCTTTAACATCCATCAGAAAGCATCCTCCACATTAGAGGCAGCAAATTACTGATGAGATACAATGAATCAGTCAGTTGATATGAGCCAGTCTTTGTCAGCTGCTCTCCCAAATAATGGAAAACAGACTCCTCAAAGTGGCAGAGGCAGAGCCATGCATGGGACCAACAGTAGGGATTCTCACTTAACAAGGCTGATCTAGCCACCACCTCTGAAGGTCTAACTTGTAAGCAACAGAGGCCCAAACTAGGATTGCTACTATCCCTTGAGATCAACTGACCACACAATGGCAAGCTGGCTACAATGAGTCCTTCGAATCTTGAAGAACCCACTATACATTCTCACAAAAATAGATACCTATTCTGAATACGGGTTTGCCTTTCCTGCTGACAGAAGCTCAGCCAGCACCACCACTAGAATCCCAGTCACGGAATGACACACAAGGTAGCGCTCAACCAAAGGACCTACTTCAGTATGAGGGAGGTCCTGGGCTGTGCCCGTGACCACAGGATTCCTTGGTTGAGTGCCCCTGGGACAGCAAGGAGATCAAACCAGTCAATCATTAAGGAAATCAACCCTGAATATTAATCGGAAGGACTGATGATGAAGTTGAAGCTCCAATACTTTGGCCACCTGATGCTGCTGCTGCTGCTGCTCCTAAGTCGNAGGATGAGATGGCTGGATGGTATCACCAATTCAATGGACGTGAGTTTGGGTGAACTCTGGGAGTTGGTGATGGACAGGGAGGCCTGGCATGCTGCGATTCATGGAGTTGCAAAGAGTCGGACACGACTGAGTGACTGAATTGAACTGAATTGAATATACACGCTGTCTCTCAGGCAAGAAGGAGCATACGGATCAGACATATGTGTCACCAGCCAAAAATGGGAAGATGGGACTCCCTGGTGGCCCAGTGGGTAAGATTCTGCCTTTTGCCTACAGGAGGCATGGGTTCAATGCCTGGTTGAGGAACTCAGGTCCTATATGCCACAGCAAGCCTGAGTGCTCCGTCTCCTCAGGTGTGCCCACTTTTTTCGATCCCATGAACTGTAGCCCTATGTCCAGGGGATTTCCCAGGCAAGAATACTGGAGTTGGGTACCATTTCCTCCTCTAGGGATTCTTCCAAACCCAAGGATCGAATCCACGTCTCCTGCGGCTTCTGCATTGCAGGCGGATTCTTTACTATGGGAAGCCCATATGCCATGGAGTGTGGCCAAAAACTACCAAGAAGAACAGGGAGAGGATGTTGGTTCATTGCTGAGTTCCACAGCAAAGGATTCACCAAGCACTAGAACAGGAGCCAGAAAAGGAACATCAGAGAAAGGATCCAGCCTCTTTATGTGGAAGCAGCAGCCACTCTCATATATGTCGTCCATGATTACTGTTTTCTACTTCTTTCACTAAAATAAGATTAAACAGAAGTAAATAAATATAGACATGAGACTTCTTTCCAGAAAAGCAGATTTGAGAACCATTTTTTTGAGCCACTGGCATGTGCTAGCTTCTTTCACATCTTTTATTGGATTTCATTCTCAGACCACCTCTGAGAGATATATATTATCCTTATTTTTATAGTCAAAGAAATAAAAGCTCAGTGATGTTAAATTGTCCAAAACCATAAAGTTTGTAAGTAATGGAGAGATCCAGGATTCAAAGTGAAGTTTCTCAGTCTAACCCTTAATACTACTCTATCTTACTTCCAACAAAATCAGAAAGCTATAAAGAAAAATGCAAAATCCACACTGTGCAAATCCCTTAAAAAAGGGCCAGGGAAAGAGTTAGAGTGGCTCACAGGAGCTGATTATATGAATCTTTTTCCAGCTCCAAATTCAGTGCCTTGACGTTGATAGCTTGAACTCAGCCATGATGGGAATAGCTATCCTAGTGAACTCAGCGAAAGTTACAAATTTGGGCTTCCTTTTCTCAGTGCTCCAGCTTATGAGCACACACGACGGAGCCCTTGGGTGCTCATCCTTGGATTCCAAGAATGCCTGATGGCACTATCTGAGAGCCTTCAGATTTTCAATGCCCAGATGGATCCACACGATCCACATTTAAGGTGTGCCAGTATCCTACTGCCATTAATATTCTACCAAGAGCAAATACATCAAATCCCTTCCTGAGATCTGGTCTCAGCAGGGAGAGGGACGGAGCTGAGGACCCCGGCTCACTGAAAGATGAATGAAGGGGAACTCACCTGGATGGCAAATAGCCTCTAAAGGGACCCTGGGGCCACTGAAAATCAGCTAAGCCTGTTTGAGTGCTGCCTGAGGCCGGTTCTGGGCACACCAGTGTTGGTATAGGTCGTCACAGCCTGTGTGACTTGAGAGGAAGGACCAGGACTCATGGCTTATACCCTACTCCTTCATCCAATGATGCTTTTCATCACCCTTTGTCCCCTTCTATTTCATCAGTAGAAAACCTGAAGGATGAGTAGGCATATTCACTGAGGATAACTGAAACATGTACAGATTGAAAATAGATAGCCAACAAGGAATATACTATATAGCACGGGGAAACTTGTAATAGCCAATACCAGAGAAGAATCTGAAAAAGATTCTCAGATATATGGGCTTCCCTGGTGGCTCAGACGGCAAAGAATCTGCCTGCAATGCGGGAGACCTGGGTTCAATCCCTGGATTGGGAAGATCCCCTGGGGAAGGGAATGGCTCCACTCCCCAGTATTCTTGCCTGGAGAACTCCATGGACAGAGGAGCCTGATGGGGAGTGGTCCATAGGATCACAAAGAGTCCATTTATACTTTCCATACATATATATAGGTATAACTGAATCACTTTGCTATACACATGAAACTAACACAACGTTGTAAATCAACTACATTTCAATAACAATTAAGAAGCACACACATACACACACACAAACAGAATGAGATTTAGTCAAAAAATGTTGATGTGGTTTTCTCAAAGCTTGGAAGTTTTTGGCAAAGTGGACACACTTTCTTTCCTGGTAAGTAGAGAAAATGCCTCTCCCCAATCTAGGAGAAACTTCTGGATTTTGCTAGATAAATGAAAAGAGGACCTTTCCAGAGAGCATGTTCAACCCAGCCTGCGAACTTATAAACAGAACTTGCTTTTCTGCTGGGACAGGGGAGAGAGGAGGAGGGGATTCCAGGTTTCCAGGTCACTGCTTCTTCCTACACTAAGGGGAAGGAGGGTATCAATGCAGGTTGGTTGGTTAAAACTGGCTGGGGATGTATTTCTTCCTGACACCTAGTATTATTCAAATGACAGCAGATATGACTGAAAGCATTTATCATACTCCCTGACTCGCTTTAATCTCCTGCAAAGGGAAGCCGAGCTCAACTCACGGGGCAGGGGACATAATGAGGCAACAGACCAGGCTGCTGGAGGGGGGCATTGATTTTAGGTGCTGAAAATAGAACCTTCTAAAGTTTCCAGCCTGCTGTCCCACGTCGAGAAGTGGATTATCGGCTGAACAGCAGGAGCACGGAGAGACGTTTCCAGGCAGTCAGATTGGCCTGTACACAGGGCATCGTTCTCTAGAAATATGCCGTGTTGACGAATCAAAATGACTCCATCTTTAAATAAAGCCTGTGGTTTCTAAGGCAGCATTCGCACTTTCAAAAAGCAATAATGACCTCTGTTTGCAGGGCATGTTCGAGAAATTAGCACCTGGCTCGGGTTAATGGTATAAAGCACAGCTTCTCCTAACTGGTCATTAATCCCAAGTAAATACCCAGCAACTCGATTTCTGTGGCTTAAGGATAAACCTGAAATCAAATGTACTACTCAGACCCAGCAGATTTAATGCCGGAAAAGCTAATGACCACAATAGCCTCTCTCTCTGGGTCCAGTGGGGGAGAAGCTAATCTAAAAAGCATTTTTCCTTTCATGATGTTCAAAATGCTGATTTACAAGTAAGAACCCTCCTCCCTTACTAAATGGGACTAAGTCACCCACCCACAATCAGTGAGGAATGAGCTGTGAGTGGTTTTTCTCATTAGTGATGATGGATTTTGAACTGATTCATTCACACTCTCGAATGACATGTGTCTAGAGGCTGGTGAGTTCTGCTTAGGCTGCTGTCTGTGGCTAAATGGTCAAGTGATACAGGGACGGGGGTCTAGCTAGGTTTTCACTGTGTTAATAAGGCTAGCACAGCGACCAGTAAAGCGCAGACAAGTTTGATCTTTGAGGAATGAATTGCTTTTAGCTTTATACCTCTGCAGTCATCATGCCTGATAATTTTCAAATTCTGTTCGATGACCTTTAGGGCTTCAGAGAGGTGCCTTTTGGACTTTGGAAGGTATGAGGACACGGCATCCAGTGATCTGACTCTGGGTTTATGCTTCACAGAATCTCGTCTAGTTTATAGATTGAAGGTCTTCATAAATGTCCATTAATAAAATAGTTCTGCTATTAAAACTACAGTTCCAAAACATCTGATGCTAGTCAGCATTCTCATCTGACACCTGAGGAAATGGCTCCCCTGCACTCCGTGGTTTGGGCAGCCCTCCAAGCACGTAAAGTTCAGCCAGGCTCTTTCCCCTCAGTTCCAATAACATTTATTACCTGTTCCACTCTCTCGGAAATTTATAGCACTACCTCATTTTGCTAATTACCATTTTCCCCAAAAAGCCATATCCTCCTCAAGGGCAGGATAATAATGAACATTTCTTATCCTTCTGAACACCTAGCACAATATTTTATATAGAATAAACATCAATTTCTCAGGGAAATGATCAATGGGAATAGTACCGAAGGTGTCGGTCAAAGAAATATAAGATCTAGCTAACAGTAGCTGATTTGGTCTTGGTTTCTGTTGACTTGAGAATTTGTTTTCATTCACTTCACTTTCTTTTCTTTTAATGTGATCACAAAGTATTGAGAAGCTGCTGGCATTTGTTACATGACTCAGTGATATCAGAACCCATCTCTACCTAATGATCTCAAGGTAGACACCACTGCTCCAGACTTCACATCCAGGCTTGGAATAGGCAGGCGGCAGGAGGTAGAAAAGTGAGAAGTTGTGCCAAAATCTGTTCCTTTCTTTTTAAGTTAAATCCTCACCTGTGACCAAAAAAAAAACCCCCTAGCATAACTTCTTGTGAATCTCTGTCAAGAACCGGAAAGCTAACTTCTAAGTTAACACGTTAACTTGTCAAGGTTCATGGATGTTGGCAGAAGACATGAGAGTCTTTAGGTCAGAGATAAATGATTTCATTAACCAAGGCAAATCAAGCAAGATGAGCGTCCGCATACTTGGGTCAGACCCTTTTTGCCCAAGTCCCTCAGGGGTGACATCCAGATGCCTGCACAAGGAGCTGGACATATTACAAGAGAGGAACCCAGAGCTTGGGGAATCCCAGTCTGTTATAGTGGGCAGTAGACATGCCTGCCATTTGATCCAGAAGGAGACGACAGCTCTACCTTCCAAGGTGAATCACTATACACGCTTGGAAAAACAATAGAGAGGAGAAGGACAAGCGGTATCTCTTAAGACCTTCAGAACCATGAGAAACCCATGAAGAATCATCTCTAACAAAGTTTCAAAGGCCAAGACCAGGATGTAAGGCTATATCTGTCTGTATTCAAGCTTAATAGTAGAATAATTATCCTCCGATAAAATAGGGTCAACGATCTTACATCCAAAAAGAAATAAACACTGGCTTCACAAGATAGTTTTAAGTAAATATGAAATTGCACACTTATACTAATGTAAATTATTGTAAATCTGTTACATTTACATTATTAATGTAATCAGTGTAAGTCTGTTCGTTTGTTTTCCAATTTATGTTTAACCCATTGCAAAATCATGGAACACTTCACTGTGGTTACTGAAAAATTAGTAAATATCATCAACCAGGATGCTTCTGGAATGATGGAGAGATGTACACACCCCACTGGTTCAAACAACTTGAGAAAGTTGAATAAAACATAATTCAAGTTCTTGGAAACATAACCAAACTCTACACCAAGAAAGGAAGATCCTCAGGTGCTAGAAAAAGAGAGGAGTCCAGGCTGTAACTTTAAGAGCTGCACTGAAGAGCAACCTTATTTTAATGAGCTGAAAGTCACAAAGCCTTAGCCTATCTGTAGAAGGGGCTACAAGAATTTGACACTGAAGGACATGTGACAAGGAAATCCTGCATTCATTCGGGCCCATGTTCAGAAAAAGAGTCTGAATCCTGACCAAAGCCATTTTCAGGGCTATGATTTGAATTTACATAAATTCCAAGATAACAAATTCACATCAAAACCAGATCCAGATTTTATCAGAGACCCATACGAGACCATCAATTCAGTTCAGTTCAGTCGCTCAGTTGTGTCCGACTCTTTGCGACCCCATGAATTGCAGCACGCTCTGTCCATCACCAGCTCCTGGAGTTCATCCAAACTCCTGTCCATCAAGTTGGTGATACCGTCCAGCCATCTCATCCTCTGTCGTCCCCTTCTCTTCCTGCCCCCAATCCCTCCCAGCATCAGAGTCTTTTCCAATGAGTCAACTCTTCACATGAGGTGGCCAAAGTACTAGAGTTTCAGCTTTAGCATCAGTCCTTCTAAAACACACCCAGAACTGATCTCCTTTAGANTTCACATATTGCTGAAGCCTGGCTTGGAGAATTTTGAGCATTACTTTACTAACATGTGAGATGAGTGCTATTGTGTGGTAGTTTGAGCATTCTTTGGCATTGCAAGCTATTTCTATAGACAAGATTTACGGTTATCACTTCCATGGAAATGGCCATTGCTGAATCTGGGTTCATAAGCAAATATTTCAAGTAACATGAAGAAATGATGTACAATCAGAAACAATTTAAAATGGAAGTAGATGAAAGAATATGCAGCCTAAAAATTAAAAATAGTAAGCAATAAGAAGGAAGCTTTGAAAGTATTATGTTTACAATGCTTGAAGAACAGAAACCAAAGGCAAGTATAGGACCGTGTGAAAAAAAATAATAACAATTTTAAGAATCTAAGGGAATTCCATAAACAAACAATAGTATCTCAGTAAAATTAAAATATCATGGAAGGCTTTAACAGTACAAAGATAAAATTAATGAATTGAAAGAAAAACCTGAGAAAATCATCCATAATTCAATAAATATAGAGATAGAAAATAATAACTAAGATACTTGTAGTCTAGAAAATTAAAAAAGGTATAATACATCAAAGAAACATTCTTAATAGGAAAAAGTAGATAGAAAGGAAGAATTTTTATTCAAAAACCTAATTGAAAAGAATTTTCCAGAATTTCAGAAAGACACATTAGAAGAAGCCCACAAAATCCTCTGCAGAATAAATAAAAATAAATCTACATCTAGCCAAATTACAGTGAAAACTTTGAAGAACATCAAACACAAAGAAAAAAAATGTAAAAACACTGCACTTATTTTAAAATATGATTAGCTTCAAAAAAATAAAGAAAAATGTAATGGCTATAAAAAGATTGGAATTCATTTTCTTTTCTCATGTAATGGTCTAAAGCATCTCTGTCCAAAAGACACAAAATGCAAGCTACATATATAATTTTAAACAATATTTTTCAAGTAATAAAAGCTACATTAACTTTGATATTTTGCCTTATTTGGTACAATACAGCTAAACCTTATTACAATATGTAATCAACATAAAAGTAAAAGCAAGCTCAGCTTCCAAAAATTGTTCTAAACAAGTTACATGCTCTCCCAGGTATTAATACATATATAATCTTACCCATCTATTTATCTAAACTCTTTTCTTTCTTAGTTAGACAAAATTTTATCTTTTTCACTTAGTATTCAGCCCAAATATTTTCTCTTTCCTAAAGTCTTGTTGTGGTTTATCAAATCCAAAGTAATTGCTATCTATTCTATGCTGCTGCTGCTGCTAAGTTGCTTCAGTTGTGTCCGACTCTGTGCGATCCCATAGATAGAAGCCCACCAGGCTCCCCCGTCCCTGGGATTCTCCAGGCAAGAGTACTGGAGTGGGTTGCCATTTCCTTCTCCAATGCATGAAAGTGAAAAGTGAAAGTGAAGTCGCTCAGCCGTGTCCCACTCTTAGCGACCCCATGGACTGCAGCGGACCAGGCTCTGCCACCCATGGGATTTTCCAGGCAAGAGTACTGGAGTGGGGCGCCATCGCCTTCTCCGTACTCTATGCTATATGATACTATTTTATGCATTTCTACTGAGGCATAGTTGACATATTACATTATGTTCATTTCATGTGTATAATAAGTCAGTGTTTCTATATATTCCAAAATGATCACCACAATAAGTCTAGTTAAGATACATCACCATGCATGCATGTGTGCTAAGTCACTTCAGTCATGTCCAACTCTTTGCAATTCTATGAATGTAGCCTGCCAGGCTCCTCTGTCCATGGGATTTTCCAAGCAAGAATACTAGAATGAGCTGTCATGCCCTCCTCCAAGGGAGCTCCTGGACCCAGGAATCAAACCCACATCTCTTATGTCTCCAGCACCGGCAGGTAGGGTTTTTACCACTAGCTCCACCTGGGAAGCCCAATCCATCACTATACATAGTTACAAAAAGATTTTTACTTACATTGAGAACTTTTAAGGTCTACCCTCTCAGCAATTTTCAAATATACATATTTTTTAAATTTGTCTTTTTCTCATAGATTATCATTTGTACGTCAGACTACATCTAGATCATAAATTTTAGTAGCAAAAGTAGTGTATCTTTAACAACATCGAGGCTTATAAGGTGCAGGTAATAATGCCCATAGTAAGTATTTTTTTATTTTGTGTAGTCACTAAATGATGTCTGACTCTTTGTGACCCCATGGACTGCTGCCCATCAGGCTCCTCTGTCCATGGGATTTCCCAGGCAAGAATACTGGAGTGGGTTGCCATTTCCTTCTCCAGGGGATCTTCCCAACCCAGGGATCAAACTCACATCTCCTTCATTGGCAGGTGGATTCTTTACCACTAAGCCACCAGGGAAGAGTAGCAAGAGGCCATGCAGATTTTAATGCGTTTTGTAAACTGCAAAGTATTCTAAAAACGTGTTATGATTAATGCAAAAATATTAATATTGCATGCAAAGTGTTACACCAAGAGGGTCTTTGGCTAGACTTGATCTAAAAATGCTGGGGAGGGAAAATTGCTAATTATTCTGTAGAAGGGAGGAGGAAAAAGGAAGGAGTGGTTTTGTGTGGTGTCAGAAAGCTGCTTGTTTCTTGTTTCTTTTCACCTGTCAATTTTTATTTTCTTTTACTTAAAAAAAAATCAACTCACGTAAGTGTACTTTTGATTACAATGAAAAAAGAGAAGAAAAAAAAATGTTGAATTCATTGGTGAATACTGAACAGATGGAGCCAGAACATCAAGGGGAGACAAAATAGAGACAAATACAGTTGTCCTGGTTTTGTTTGAGATACAGTAAATAAAGGGACCACAGTGAATAATGAAAGCCCTGCTGGGAAAAAAACACACGTTGCCCCTTGCTTGTTTCTTCATGAGATCTCTCCTTGTGACCCTCTCTCCCTGTCCTCAGCTCTCATACTGTCAGTAAAATTACTAAACAAATAAAACAGGAAGTGAGATGATGGGAAGAAGCACTGTGGAATCCAAGGTGATCAAGTTTTTTGTCAAGATCTGAAAAGCCAGGGATTCCTACAGGACCTTTTGAGTTGCCTTAATGCTAGTTTCAACAAGAGCCATGGTGGTCGCTATACCTGCCAGGAAGCTGGTTCAGTTTACATAACAAGCTTATATTTTATTAAATGAGAAATAGTCATTCAATTAGAAATACGGAGAAATTCCTGATCAAAGTGGTTTCACTAATGCAATCCTTTATCAATCTTCTTAACAGTGAAGCTCTTTACAAATAAAAATCTCTGCTGATCCCCATTATATAAAAAGTTACAAATAATGGACAGCTCCCTCTGAGGGATTAAATTTTTATGGTCTGATAGATATCAATTTATTGTTTGCGGAACAGAATGTAAATACTGAAGTTTCCATGAAAGCACTACTATGAGCATCACTCATATTTTTAAGGGATGACTGAAACAAAGCTCCATAAATCGTGGATCCTTCCAAGGGATCAAGAATATAAGCAGAGTCGGTCAGTAGAGAAAGAAAAAGGATTTGTGACATTTCCTTTAGAAAGAGTTGTTGAACTGCTGAGTTCTCCCCTACAAAGCAGGATGGGGAGCTGGTATGAGACAGATGATAACGTTTAACTGAAGTACTTAAGATGGAGCTCTAAGACCGTTTTCTGTATGTTCCACGCAATTGTGAAAAAGCTGAAGTTCCCCAATGGCTCAGCGGTAAAGAATCTGCCTGCAATGTAGGAGACACAGTTTCGATCCCTGGATCAGGAAGATCCCCTGGAGAAAGAGATGGCAACCTGCTCCAGTACCTGGAGAATCCCATGGACAGAGGAGCCTGGTGGGCTACAGTCCATGGAGTTGCAAAGAGTCAGATATGCCTAAAGTGACTTGGCACACAAACTCTGAAGAATCCGTTGAAGATCCCAGAGACAGGCAACTCAGCATTGACCAGATGCAGAGCTTGGTGGAGCACAGCCATGAAAGGCTTGCCTTATCCCTTCATCTCTTAGTTCCCTAGTCCCCAACTAGGGGAACAACAAAATGGTGTAAATTGCTATACTGGGAAGGAGGTGAGCGAGAGAGAAAAGAAACCAAGCTTGAAGGAAGACTGCAATCAACTACACACCCAAGGAAAGAAAAGGAATGCTTTGAATGGAAGATTGAAAAAGGCTGGTTGATATCTTGGATCAGATGCATTCCCATTGCCAAGAAGAAGCAGTGTTTGTGTTGTTAGACTCATGATCACATGACTGTCAGTTACCTAAGAATAATCAGAAAAACTATGGGATGTGCCAAACTTTTCATCTAGGGACCTAGAAAAGTAACTTGCCCGTGGGAAAAAAATGATATTGGGGCAGGACTGGTAAAAAAAATAGAATTGCATTTTGAATACATCCTGGGAGTTCTACATTCACCGAACCAAGGATATTAGAATCCAGAAGATCAGCAATTCAATTGAGGTCATTCAATAGTCATCATTTATTCAGTAACTGCTTCCTACTTTGGGCTGAGCACTGTGCTAGAAGCTTTCACCTACATTGTGTCTCTTATCCTTGTCAACTTATAAAAGATGTATGATGTGACAGCTGTGAGTTAAATTTTATTTGGGGTAAAATGAGGACTGTAGCCTGGAAGATAGTGCCTCAGAGAGCTCTGAGAAACTGCTCCAAAGAGGTACAGAGGGATGGTCAACATACGTGATATTGGTGAAGGAGGAGTTCATACAATTGAGCATATATCTTACAAAGGGAGCGGAAGTCATCATGAAGGGATTTAGTGCTTTTCTAGATACGAGCAGATGCAAGGATGGGACTCATAACATCAGTTCCTAAAAAGAATCTAAAGACCTGTTCCACCAGGTTTCCTGGAGCGCAAAGTGCCTCATTCTCCACCCTGAACTTTCTTCAGGGCTTGTTGAAGGTCAGCAGCTGCAGCAGCACAGGATTCAATCCCTGCAGAGGCAGATGGCAAGTGCCCCTGCTGCTATTGCTGTTTAGTTGCTGAGTCCAACTCTTTGTGACCCCACAGACTGTAGCCTGCGGACTCCTCCATCTATGGGATTTCCTAGGCAAAAATACTGGAGTAGGTTGCCATGCCCTCCTCCAAGGGGATCTTCCTGACCCCGCAATCAAACCCGGGTCTCTTCCATCCCCTGCATTGGCAGGCAGGTTCTTTACCACTAATGTCACCTGGCAAGTCCTGAGACCCTGCACATACCCTAATTGTGTTAGCAACCTCACCCTTGAATTGTTGCTATAAAACTGCCCATCATATCCTCCCTGGTTGGGACACACAGTGTTTTTTTGAGGCAGCAGTCTTCTGTGTCGCCTTTTATCTGGAAAAGCAATAAAGCTCTTCTTTTCTACTCCACCCAAAACTCTGTCTCTGACATTCAGTTCGGTGCTGGTGTACAGAAAGGCCAAGCTTTTGACATCACCTTCACATGCTTTCTGCAAACAGTCTATGTAATACATATTCATAACTGACAACATCTGCTTTATTCTACCTTAATGAATCTTCATTTATCGACTTGACTCTTCGCTCTCTTTGGGGCCTATTTGATTAGCATTATTGCAAAAATTTGGGCCCTCATCAGAAAAGTAATTGTGATGAAAAGAAAAGTTTGTGGAAATTATATTTTCTCTTCATTTGGTTATAGAAGTATTTCCTTTTTTTTTTCTTAACCCATATTTGGTTATTAATTATTTCAAAAGACTCCTTTAAAATAAGGTGAGCAGCTAACCCAATGCAAATTCTTAGACAGTAATCATTTCAATTCTAGGGTATGTCAGTCACCTTTGAGCTAGTAAACCCTTCATTCCCGCATTTTTCAGTAGATTATCAGAAATAAAAGATGCATTCGTCCACTTGGATTGCCTTAACAGAGTATCACAGACTGAGTGGCTTAAACAGTAGCAGCACATTTTCTCATAGTTCTGAAGGCTGGAAGGCCAGGGTTAAGGTGTTGCTCTCAGAGGTAGTTTTTGGTGGCCTCTCATCCTGGCATACAGGTGACTGCCTTAATGCTGTTCCTCACATGGCTTTTCTTCTGTGCACCTGCAGAGAGAGAGAAAAAGAAAGAGAGAAAAAGAAAGAGAGCTCTTTCATGCCTCTTCCTCTTCTAATAAGGTCAACCATCCTGTCTGATTAAGGCCCCACCCCTATGACCTTAGTTCAGTCCAGTTCAGTCGCTCAGTCATGTCCAACTCTTTGTGATCCCATGGACTGCAGCATGCCAGTCCTCCCTGTCTACCACCAACTCCTGGAGTTTATTCAGAATCATGTCCATTGAGTCAATGATGCCATCCAACCATCTCATCCTCTGTCATCGTCCCCTTCTCCTCCTACCTTCAGTCTTTCCCAGCATCAGGGTCTTTTCAAATGAGTCAGTTCTTTGCATCAGGTGGCTAAAGGACTGGAGTTTCAGCTTCAACGTCAGTCCTTCCAATGAACACCCAGGACTGATTTCCTTTAGGATGGATTGGTTGGATCTCCTTTCAGTCCAAGAGACTCTCAAGAGGCTTCTTCAATACCACAGTTCAAAAGCATCAATTCTTCAGTGCTCAGCTTTCTTTACAGTCCAACTCTCACATCCATGCATGACTACTGCAAAAACTACAGCGTTGATGAAGATGGACCTTTGTTGGCAAAGTAATGTCTCTGCTTTTTAATATGCTATCTAGGTTGGCCATAACTTTTCTTCCAAGGAGTAAGTGTCTTGTAATTTCATGGCTGCAGTCACCATCTGCAGTGATTTTGGAGCCCCTCAAAATAAAGCCTGACACTGTTTCCATTGTTTCCCCATCTATTTGCCATGAAGTGATGGGATCCCAGATCTTCTTCTTCCCAGATCCCATGATCTTCGTTTTCTGAATGTTAAGTTTTAACCCAACTTTTCACTCTCCTCTTTCACTTTAAATCAAGAAGCTCTTTAGTTCTTCTTCACTTTCTGCCATAGGGTATTGTCATCTGCATATCTGAGGTTATTGATATTTCTCCCAGCAACCTTGATTCCAACTTGTGCTTCACCCAGCCCAGAGTTTCTCTTGATGTATTCTGCATATAAGTTAAATAAGCAGGGTGACAATATACAGCCTTGACGTACTCCTTTCCCTATTTGGAACCAGTCTGTTGTTCCACGTCCAGTTCTTACTGTTGCTTCCTGACCAGCATATAGATTTCTCAAGAGGCAGGTCAAGTGGTCTTATATTCCCATGTCTTTAAGAATTTTCCACAGTATGTTATGATCCACACAGTCAAAGGCTTTGGCATAGTCAATAAAACAGAAATAGATGTTTTTCTGGAACTTTATTGCTTTTTCTATGATCCAACAGATGTTGGCAACTTGATCTCTGGTTCCTCTGCCTTTTCTAAAACCAGCTTGAACATCTGGAATTTCACAGTTCACGTACTGTTGAAGCCTGGCTTGGAGAATTTTGAGCATTACTTTACAAGTGTGTATAATCTTTAATACTTCCTTATGGCCTTCCCTAATGGCTCAGATGGTAAAGAAACTGCCTGCAATGCGGGAGACCTGGGTTTGACCATGGTTGAGAAAGATCCCATGGAGAAGGGAATGGCAACCCACTCCAGTATTTTTGCCTGTAGAATGCTATGGACAAGAGGAACCTTATATGCTACAGTAGACGGGGTCACCAGAGTCAGACACAAATGAGCAACTAACACTTTCACGTTTGTTTCATGGGGATTTACAGTAGAAGGGCGGCTCTAATGGTAAAGAACTGGCCTGCCAATGCAGGAGGAGAGGAGAGGTGAGCTCAATCTTTGGTTTGGAAGATTCCCTGGAGGAAGGCATTTCAATCCACTCCAGTATTCTTGCCTGACGAATCCCATGGACAGAGGAGCAAGGTGGGCTACAGTCCACAAGGTCTCAAAGAGTCAGACACAACAAGCAACTTAGCACTCATGCCCTTTGTGTCCAAATATAGTCATGTTGGGGCTTAAAACTTGAATATGTGAATCTGACGAGGAAAACAATTCAATCCATAGCAGGTAGCACCTGATCCCCGGTGCTGTTCCTAATAAGTAGAAAGCCAAACAAACGTCCCAAACCCCCAAGCCTATACTCAGGAAAGGAAAAAAGAGAGACATCTTATGATTTCTTTTTTCAGATATGAGAACAAAGAGAGGAAGAAAAGACCAAAGTTCTTTGGGTACAATCTCCCCATAACTCTCTAATACTTCCAACCTCCTCTACCATTTTCACTAAAGCAGAACATCTGGAGAGAGCTTTGCTTCCCTCTGAACCTCTCCAACCCAAATATCCCCCATTAAAAGAGAGTATGGGGACTTCCCTGGTGATCCAGTGGCTAAGACTCTGGGCTCCCAATGCAGGGGACCCGGGTTTGATCCCTAGTTGGGAAACTAGACCTCACATACCTCAACTAAGAATTCACATGTTGCAATTAATACCTGGTACAGCAAATAAATAATTTTTTTAATTTATAAAAATAAAAGACAATATGACCTCATAGATAAATAGGTAAGCTCTGGACACAGGTTTATTATCTTCAAGTTGTCCTGTACCAAGTACTAACTACATAATTGAGACAAATCACATGTTTCTCAGCTCAACTGTTGTTTCAAATCAAATCTAGATCCTTGTTTTGTGGTGCCTGCAGCTTTTACAACTTTGAAGTCTCCTTTTAAGAAAAAGAACCAAAAAATTAGGATACACAAGTATATGGGAGGAGAAATCATAACAAATCACAAATTTTTAAAAGTTAGGAAATGCCACAAGCATCACAGAAATCCAGAAAATAATATTTTTATTAATTAACCTTGTGACACACATCTATAATATTTTGCCACAGTTTTGACTTCTATTTGATTACCTATTCATATAATACTAATGTGAAAAAAATAATTTTCTACGAAGAGAATAGAACAAATAATTGAATCTTTAATTTGGCTACCTGTGCTAAGTTGCTTCAGTAACAGTCTGACTCTCTGTGACCCTACGGATGCAACCCACCAGGCTCCTCTGGTCATAGGACTCTCTAGGCAAGAATACTAGAGTTGGTTTCCATTTCCTCCTCCAGGGGATCTCCCTGACCCAGGGATCGAACCCTTGTCTCTTGCGTCTCCTGCATTGGCAGGCGGGTTCTTTACCACTAATGCCACCTGGAAGCCCCAAAGTTTTTATCCCAGCACACGGTATCTTTAGTTGCAGCATGCTGGACCTTGTCTCCCCAGTCAGAGATTGAACCTGGGCCTTCTTCAGTGGGAGTACAGAGTCTTCACCATTAGACCACCAGGAAAGCTCCTAAGTTAGCTATGGTAGATCAAAATTTCCTGTATCAATCGTTTGGAAAGATTTCAGCCTCATAACTCAACATTAGTGATGTCATACTGATGAGTAAGATTGCCAAGTATAGGGAAAACTCTTTAGAGCTTCTTTCATACTTCGTTTGCAAGATTTGGGGACATTTAAAATTTTCTTGTGTAGCAGTTAACTTAAATTCCCTGTTAAGTGACAACTTTCTAATTAACCAGTTTGCCCTGAAGACAGCTCAGTAGGTGGGAGTGTTCCTGAAAACCAGGCTGGCAATAACTTAACTCTGTGTGGAAGGGACAGATAGTCACATAAATGTAGCTCATTAAACCCAAACTAAATATGTCTTCAACTAGAATTCCCTCAGGGACATCCTTAAAACAACCCAAGGTCATTGGAGACAGTGGGTCATTGGGAAAGTTGGAATGGAAAAAAAAGTCAATTGTGGTTTAAAATATCTTACTTTGGCGAGTTTGACAGAGCGTATAACCATGTGAACATATTGCTGGGACCTCACTCAGGGCTTTAGCTTTATTAGCTCTGTGGCATATCCTCCTTAAAGTCAGAATTCAGAGAACTGTGTTTATGAAGACCGAATACCGTGGGTGTGTGTTTCTGTATCAAGAGTTCTGTGTGGTCAAGGGGCTAAAGGTGAAGACGGAGAATCTGCTTGCAAGCAAATATCTTTATAGTCTTTAAAATATTCAGGTCTCCTTTTTTTTTTCTTTTTCTCCTTATTCATAATCCCTCCCAAACTCTTCCCAGTGGAGTCTTTTAAAATCCTCCCTTACCTCATTTCACCTTTATTAGAGGAGAGCGAGGAGTTTTGTTTCAAAATGCAGACTGTTGATTCCTCAGTGAGGGAGGGAAAAAGTGCAAACAATGGAAAGGAAAGGTCAAAGGCTCCCTCAGGTGAGTCACAAAGCTGTTTATGTATTTTTCCAACTCCGTGTCTAAGAATTGGCGGAAAAGTGGCAATTCAGAATGGCTGAGTGGGAGGGAAAGAAAAAAATCACAGTCCTGTGACGTGACTTGGTCTTCACACCCTGCCTATTATTGACTCACAGAATTAGATAGCAAGGCAGATAGTGAGAAATTTGCAAGCCCTGGCACCGAAAAAGGCAAGACTGCAGTCGTGATGGGAAGTGACGAGCAGGTGAAGGGGGTTGCAGGACAGTTACAGATCATGACTCCACAAGTGTGGTCACTGGATGAACTGCAGAAGGAAAGGGAACGGAGAAAGGTCAAGTTGGAAACTTCCGTGGTGGGAGCCAACCACGAGAAAACCCTGGCATAAAAACAAAGATGGGGCCCACAGTTCCATGAGTCAGTGATGCTTTAGTGCAGAAAAGAAAGCAACAGGGCAAGAAAACAATCTCTTTCCAAGAGTGACTACGTTAGCATCCTGGCGCAGGACGAGGACGCTTCTCACTAAAGCTAAAACTGAAATCAAATCCCCAACATGTCTATCCTTTCACTGCTGCCTTCTTCTCAGATTTGGTAAATAAACTCCCTTTGCCCAACCTCTGTTTTAAAAAGTGCTGAATAACCTTAAGGAGTTCTGAACAGTCAGACCTCGGAGGTATTGTGGGTTTTCTTCCACAGATAAGCAAATGTTGCAATAAAGTGAGACACGTGAACGTTCTGGTCTGCCAGTGCATGTGAAAGTTGTGTTTTCATTACATTCAGCGTGCAACAGTGTTACATATGAAAAGATTACCTTAATTTTTGAATATTTGATTGTTAAAAAATGCTAAGCATCACCTGAGCCTTTAGGAATTCATAATCTTATTGCTGGTGGAGGGTTTAAAATATTGCAAGAATGACCAGAACATGACGCCGAGACACAAAGTAAGCAAATGCTGTTGAAAATGGCACTGATAGACTTGCTGTAAACAGGATTATCGCACACCTTCACACGGTAAACAAAGCAGTAGCAGCGAAGTGCCATGAGATGAGATCCGCCTGTGCCCAGAGGCTCCCCCAAAGATAGCCAATCTGTAACTTAGAAAAGATATTTTAATAGTTGCAAAGGCAACATTGAGGTGTGGTGGCAAAGTGTTTTCTTTTTTCCCCTTCTTCCAAGCTTTGCTAGAAGTATGGAGATTCACATTCCAAAGAGAGAATTGTTTCAGTGGATAATTTTCAGGGTTCTAACCTGAAAGATAACTTTACCTAAGAAGCCCAATTTCAGCCGCTCAAATTTGCTAGGGAAGGCAGGGCAGGCCTCCCAGTCTCCAAATGCCATGCTGACCCAGATTTGGAGCAAAGGAAGCACCCAAGTGTCACCTGGCAGTTTGAATGCTGATTGAACAGGGATTCTATTTTCATTTTTTAAAACTGCCATTTCTTAAAAAAAAAAAAAAGCCCCAGGGCATGCTAAGAGTAAAATATACCAATTATTAAAATATTTAAATTCACTGGCAGCAGTGATTAATAAAACATCCAAATGATACAGTTTACAAAAAGTGTGGTCTCAACCTGTCTAACCTAAAATAGCACACTCCAGCCAGCCAGCTCATTTTCTCCAATCCTTACCCTCTGAAGGCTGCCTGTAATTCAACAGAAACTTACTAAGCACCTATTCTAGAAAAGGCATTCTATGGCTCAAAAGATGATCTCATGTTTTCCTCACTCTCAGTGTATTTATAATTAATAATTAAGATGGTATATTCTGATCTGTACCATTTATTCACCCCCAAATTCTACGGGGTAAGGTCAGGGAGTAGGATCATCAGCCAAACATAGCCTTCAGACAGATTTTTATTTAACCAACTGAGATTTTCAAAAATATTTGAATTATTTATTTTCCAATATGTTTTTCTTTTAAAAAATGTATTTATTTTAATTTGAGGGTACCCTTGTGGCTCAGCTGCAATGAACCTGCCTGCAATGCAGGAGACCTCGGTTCAACCCCTGGGTTGGGAAGATCCCCTGGAGAAAAGAAAGGCTACCCACTCTAGTATTCTGGCCTGAAGAATTCCGTGGACTGTATAGTCCATGGAGTGGCAAAGAGTTGGACACGACTGAGCGACTTTTCCTTTCACTACTTTCACAATATTGTGATGGTATTTGTCATACATCAACCTGAACTAACCATAGGTATACATATTTCCCCTCCATCCTGAACCCCCTCCCATTTGCCAATATTTTTAAAACCAAGGAATTTCATACACCTACACACACACACACACACACACACACACACACACACACACACACACACACACACACACAACTGGGCTCATTTTATGCCCAGAACTGAGTAGTGGCTTCCTATTAGGTGAAGAGCTCAGGGTCTTGCCACAGTCATCACTGTTCATGAATTTTACACTTAATAGTCTCCTCTGTTCATCTGGCTGGTTCATGCACATATTTAAGTTTGCAAACCGTGCTACAAAAATGCAAACAAGGGCCTTCTCTGGAGCTCCCAATGCTGAAGGCCCAGATTTGATCCTTGGTCGGTTAACTAGATCCCACATGCCGCAACTAAGACCCAGAGCAGCCAAGTACATGAATCAATAAAAACAATTTTTCCAAAAAAAAGATGCAAACAAAATGCAGTGGGAATACACAGTATGGACAGGCAGCTGGTAGGCAGGAGGAAATGCAGGTCATATTCGGAAAGACTTCGTATGAGTCAGATATTGACTGACAGGTAGAATCGTACAGGTGGAAACAGAAGAAAAGAGCATCGCAACACGATGGAAGTAAGAAAGGGCTAACTGAGCCTGCCTGGTCATCCGGTGCAGTTGTGTGACCCACGTATACGATGGGAAATAAAGAGGCTGGAGTGCCAAGTATCAGCCCGAGAGAGGAAAGCCTCAGCCACAGATTGGTAATCTAAGTCTTCAAGCAGAGAAACTATGAAATCAGAATTTTGCTTCAGGATAACTTCCCTATTGAAATCTTATAACCTATAAGAATCCCTTGAGTTACTGTGACAACTATCCCCAAACAGCAGAATCCTTGCCCTTAAATGTAGTCTGTGTCCCTTCTGCGATATGAGCTCATCAATAACATCACACTGAACCGACAGCTTAGAACGCAAGAAATCACTTCCCTCCAGGGTACGGATGGAATGTGGATGTAGTGTGGAGGATATTGAACCTCCTGCCAAAATACCAGGGCTCTCTTCTCAAAGCTCCGCCACTTACTATGTGCAGGTGTACGATGTCGACAGTAATAACTTTCTTCATAAGACTGTGGTTAAGATTAAATAAAACAAAGAGGAGAGTATTTGAAAGTACTTTGCAAATGGCACAACATAATGCAAATAAAAGTTTTATTATTATTGTAGACATAGGGTTGCTCAGATTCTTTTCCTTGCCTTTAGCGCTCCCCAGGAAGACTATCTCTTAGGCTTTCTGTCCAAGTCTTAACCCCTTTATTTTATTAATACAGCCTTTGATGGGTCCTACTGAGTTGATTCACTTGCTGACCTTCCAGGATTTGGACCAACCTCTGGACTCAGTTGATTTCCAATAACTTAAGCCCCTTGCTCTTTCTCCCAGTGACCTCCATTATACTCCAGTTCATTCTTTATAAGTTCCTAGTATAATTTAAAATGCAAAGCTCTCCTTTTCTTGATTCTGGCTTTATCAACATAATTCTTATCACTGTCAATAATATTCCAGTTTCTCTAACTTATTTTCAGATACGCAAGATAAAGTGCTAAATAAACACTATTCCAGTAAATAAATGTACAAAAAACACCAAAGATCTGAAAAAGACAGTTTTTGGAAGAAAGAGGATAAACAGAGAGATAAGATGAACAGCCAGGATGCCAGAACTGCCTTTGCTCAGAGGGAAGTTACTAAGGCCACAGACTTTGTGCTTAAGTGGGTAATGCTGGTAAGGGGAGGCTAAAGATTCAGAGCCCGGTGCAGCTTTGTGGAGATGCTCTAAGAGGGAAGGGACATTTGTATACTTATGGCTGATTCGTGTTGTTGTACGACAGAAAGCAATACAACATTGTAAAGCAATTATCCTCCCATTAAAAATTTTAAAAAATTTTTGTAAAGTAGTTAAAATTGTTAAAAAAAAAAAAAAAAAAAGAGAGAGAGAGAGTAAAAGGCACTTATCTTAGCGCTTAGTTATATAGGATGCTATTCTTAGAAGTGGGATGAAATAGGTCTTCTCACACCACCTATAAAATCTTACCCCATTCCTGGAACCCAAGAAAAGGGCAAAGTCAAGATGGCAACCAAATTATGCAGGAAACACCAAAGAACACACATTCAAATATCATAAATTATGAACAAATAAATGTCCTGCTGGCTAGATTTCTACCCAAAGGAAATGCTTCTGGTAAGACAAATCACAAGCAATTTCATGAAGACCAAAGTCTTTTGTAATTCTAAGTGGCCAGGAAACTTCCAGAGCACATAGAGAAGGGTACTACAAACTCATCAGCCCAGAGGGGAGACCAAGCCTTCATTCCAACTCTAGTAACCAATCAAAGGAGGACAGAACCAGGTGATTGCAGGGCTCCTCCACCTGTGACCACCATCATGGTCTGCAGGTGAAGAGTCAGTAGCCATCAAGATAACACAGCCTGAGTTATGTCTAGTTGGTGCCCTTATAAATATGCTTCAGTTGTCCGCAATAATTGCTTCTGATAAAGGCCAAGCAGACAATTCTGACAAGGATGTCCTTATGAGTTTGTGCTGCTTGTAAACCTGTCAGAATAGATGCCTTCTTGCATTTCCATCTTTAAGCCAAGCTAACACATCAGGTTATGTATCAGGAAATCATTCCATGTGTTCCATGCAAAGGCAAGTTTGAAGGCTCAATGAGGACCCAAGGACCGATGGTTTTAATGAAGCTGGCTTCACATTTGCTGCCAACAAGGTAGGAATTCCATGTCCTCCATCACTCTCTCTCATCCGCCTCCACCCCTCCTTTAATGTTTCCTATCTTGGTAAAAAGCCATCATTGTTTATCTAGTAGAGATGGAAACTGAGAGTCATCCTCCAGTATTCTCTGTTCTGACTGGCAACCTCTTGTGACAACACTATAGTCTCAAGGTTTCGAACCTGTGATTGTATCTTCATTTGCATGGTCACTGCAAGACCCAAATGGGTCTTCAGCACATCACGCCTGGGCTAAATACAAACAACTCATCACTGCCTCCCTCTCTCACTCCTTTAGAACCACCTTTCCCCAAAGACTGATTATTAGAAAACAGTGATTTGGGACTTCCCTAGTGGTCCTGTGGTTAAGACTCAGCACTTCCAATGCGGGCACTGCAGGTTTGATCTCTGGCCAGAGAACTAAGATCCCACATGCCCCTGGGTGGGGCCAAAAAAAAAAAAGACCACAGAGATTTGACCAAGTTACTATCTTACTTAAAATCATTCACTGCGTCTCAGCATCACTTTCCAGGAAAAAACACAAGATTTTTAGCAATTTAGCCAGGACCTCTCACTGTGCCACCTCTGCCCACATGAAGCCCACAGGGGCTCTACACTGTGTAGAAAGACCTGCCACTCAGTCACTATCCCAGGATCCCTCACCCTCCGATTCTGCATGGGTCTTCTCCCTGGAAAGCTCTTCTTCTCTCCCGTTCTTCATTAGATCAGCTGGTTCACATCTACTCATGCTTCACAACTCAACCGAAACTTCAAATCATCCCCAAGTCTCTTGCTCCTTTTCCGCAACACTCCTGTAGAATTCATTTGAAAGCGAGATAAGCCTCCAGGGGCCTGTGGTTTTAATTAGACTGACTTCATGTTTTTGCTGTTCCTCAACCTCAGCAGTACTGACATTTGGGGCCGGATAAGTCTTTGCTGTGGAGGCATCCAGAATGTGCTAGAATGTTCAGCAGCATCCCTCGCCTTTGCCCACTAGGTTCCACACCCTCCCCCCAAGATGTAACAACCAAAAATGTCTCCAGACATTGCCAAATATCCCCTGGGAGCAAAATCATTTCCACTGAGAACCACAGTTATAGTATCATATAGACCTCATTTCTCGGCTTGGTTGGACTTGAAGTTTATTTGGCCATTCTTCCCGCTGAAAAATTCTTTATTTGCCAGAAACTGGAGACACAGAAAATGCAGGTTCAATCCCAGGGTTAGGAAGATCCCCTGGAGAAAGAAATGGCAACCCACTCCAGTATTCTTGCCTGGAGAATCCCATGGACAGAGGAGCCTGGCAGACTACAGTCCAAAGGGTTGTAAAGAGTCAGACAACAACCTCGCACACATGCGTACATATACATCTTTTCCTTATCAAGTATAACCCCTGTGCCTTGATACTGTCCATCCTAGTGCTTGAATATCTGATAGGTGCAATGAATGAAAATAAATGAATAAGCAAATGTTAAACGATCCTTAGATGTACTTCTCTCTGTTCTCAGATACACTTCCAAGAAATTCCAAGATAGAAAGCATGCAGTCATGTGCCAGGAAAGCAGTTCTGAAATTGAGAATTCTGAGTTCTTAAACACATAGACAGAATGAGAACAGATTTTAGGGATCAGTTAACTACTTCACCAACTTCTTTGATTTGAGAAAACAGAGGTACAGACAGATAAAGGGGTTCTATGTCTGCCACAGAGAATATATGCAACCCAAGCTCATCTTGAGTCTCCCACTGACCTTGGTAAAGCTTTTTGCTTCTCTGTTCATACAGACAGGATAACTTGCCATACAAATTTCATCTTGCCAATGTATACAAACAATCCTTCAGCAGCTCTCTTTGAATCCATCCTAACAGGGTAGCTAAGATTTCTTTCTGCGATAATTCTGAGATATATTTGGAACCTTGGGTAAAACTTGAGCTGCACTGGGGCTGATTCGCTTTGCACCGGTAACCCTCTGAACTTTGGTATTCCCATTTCAAACCTTCTTGCTTGAAAGATGTGTCCCAATGGCTCATCATAGTTTAAACACGATACTCCAGGATATTGAAGATGAGAGGCAAGCATTGAATATGACACCTCTCCAGGCACTAGTGCTCAGGGAGAAGAAAATAAACCAAGCTAAACAAAGCTGTAAAATGCCCATTAGATTGGAGATTAGACCGCACACCCATGGCAATGATAGTCTGCCTGGAGCAGTTCACTTATCACCACAAGCTGTGAGAACAGCTCAGTTTCTGCCCTTCCAGTACCTAATGCTGCAGACTAAAGCCAACTGTACGAGTGATATACTTTTAAACTTAAAATGGACAGGTAGCACCGTTAGGCATTTTCAAGGCCATACAATTCATATTCTGGTAGCCATAGGGATGCAGTAACCTTAGCATTCACAAAGTGCTGAGAACAGAACTGCCTAACCCAGAGATGGGTCCACGAACAGTGACCTCTTTTATTCATCTCTTCTGGGATAAAAAGCTTCCTCTCCTATGTGCTACCAAAAAAAAAGACAGAAATAGTCTTTCGTTTTTGCTTGCACAAGCTCCTTGAAATGGGAGAAGAGAGTTTTTATTACCTAGAGGGCTTGAGTGAGACACGATAAAATATTTCCTCTCCTTCTTTTGTGGGAGAAAGAGAAAAAAAAATAAAGGTAGGCAGTGATAGCTATAGAAACCCAAGGGCTGAAGCATCCCAAGCAACGTGAATGAATTTCAAAATAAAGCTAAGTTAAAGAAGCCAAAGAGTGCATAGACTATGATTTCATATATATGAAAATCTAGAAAATGCAAGCCAATTTATAGTGACAGAAAACAGATGAGAATAGAGAAAGGGCATGGAGGGGTGAGAGAGAGGGATTACAAATGGTCAAAGAAAACTTTTGAGATTGATGGATAAGTTCGTTTTCTCGATTGTGGTTATGGTTTTATGAATGTATGTATATGTAAAACTTATCCAGTTGTACACTTTAAATATATGCAGTTTATTATATGTCAGCTGTACCCCAACAAAGCTGTTTAAATACTCGAATTGTTTGTGGTTAGTGTATGCTGTGCTGTGCTTAGTCACTCAATCGTTTCTGACTCTTTGCGACCCCATGGACTGTAGCCCACCAGGATCCTCTGTCCCTGGGATTTTTCAGGCAAGAATACTGGCATGGGTTGCCATTTCCTCCCCCAGGGGATCTTCCTGACCCAGGAATCAAACCCGCATCTCACATCTCCTGCATTGCAGGCAGGTTCTTTACCCTCTGAGCTACCAGAGAAGCCCCAATAATATAGAAGTTATCATAGATTTTATATACAGACACTGCAACTTCACTAAAGTCACTCATTCTAATAATGCTTGTTATTGTTACTATTATTATTGCTGCTGTGATTAAAATCATAAACATTAAAAAAATAGAAATCCAAGTGCTTTCTGGAAGATAGATAACATCAAGAAATATGGAACTAAAGGAGACTTCTCTGTTTTTAATTGTGATGATGAACGTGAAGGCAGGATGCACAATACTTCCAATCACTTGGATTTTGTCCAAGTCCTGAAATGAGCTTTATGGTCCAGCCGAGACAAAGCCATGTATGTCAGCACTCTAGAAAATGTCTGAGAAGAATTCACTAATTGCCACTGCAATTACTAATAAAGAGTAAAATCAATCTCAAAAATGTCCATGGTGTCAGTATTCCTGAAACTCCTTATTCAAACATTTGTTATCCTTCTAATATTAATCCACGTGGTTTTAAATCTGCCTCTGGTGTAGTGATCCCCAAGCTTTTTGGCGCCAGAGACTGGCTTCGTGGAAGAGATGGGAGGGGAGCAATGGTTCTGGGGTGATTCAAGTGCATTACATTTACTGTGTACTTTATTTCTATTATTACATCAGCTTGGATTCAGATCATAAGGCATTAGATCCTGGAGGTTGGAAACCCTTGCTCTAATGGAAAGGAGAGCCCTACCTATTAAGATTTAGTACAGCATGCCTTCTTGTATTCTTGAATTTGAAAACCCTTGGAACCACCTAGCATTAGAGCCAATCTTACTGAGGCAGGAAATTAACACCTGAATTAGCACCTTCACAAAATGTAGAGTGAGACATGCCCGTCTATCTGCAGGATGAAGAGCTCTGTCGGAAGTTAGTTTCCCTTGCTTGGATTCATCATGCATGTATCATTATATCTTCAGCGCTTTTTCTGGTTTCTTGATTGACTTTCCCTGATGCTCAGTTATTCTTCCTCAAATGAAGACAAATAAATTGAGATGTGTGCTTGGTGTGTGATAGATTATAAAACAGCCTTCGGTAGCATGGCTGATTTAAGCTCAGACTTTAGGTAATTACAAAGCTCAAGTAATTACATTTTATAATACCTGGGAGAAAGGAGTTAGTAACCTAGTTCTAAGGTTTGAGATCTGAAGAGTAGTGGCTATTTATTTGCATGTTTTTATTATTATTTCTGTCTTCATAGTATATATATAGTTGTAATTACAATTTTCTCGTTAGCTTCAGCAAGGTTATTTCATTTTTTCCAGTGTGATCCTAAGCATTATTTCAGTAGATTGGAGTTCATATGATCAACATCCCTAAATGATATTTATGATATTATCTTTTCATGGATACTCAACACCTGAACAATTTAATTGTATCCGAGGTAATGAACTGTTCATTCTTCAGAAATCTCCATTTTAGGACATGGCTATCTTTGCTTTAATTTAGAATTTTAAATCTTAGTGATGGATATAGGCAGAAGGGTAAGATCAAGAGCTCAGTGTAACATATTAAGGCCTCTTTCTCTTGCTTTTCTTTTTTTTTAATGATTTTATTCATTTATTTTCAGCTGTGGTAGATCTCTGTTGCTGTGCACCAACTTTCTCTAGTTGTGGCAAGCAGGGGCTACCCTCTAGTGGTGGGGTGCGGGCTTCTCACTGTGCTGGCTTTTTCTTTTGTGAAGCACAGGCTCCACAGTACAAACTTCAGTAGTTGCAGCCCCTGGGCTCTAGAGCGCAGGCTCTGCAGTGGTGGTGTGTGGGCACAGTTGCCTCTCAGCTGATGGGATCTTCCCAGACTAGGAATCAAACCTGTGTCCCTTGCATTGGCAGGGGATTCTTAACCCTGAACCACCAGGGAAGTCGTCTAATTTTGCTCTCTTATTCAGCCCTCTTCTCTTTCAATCCAAATATTCTCCAAGACCTCAAGTATTATCTGTATATTGATAAATGTCAAATGTATATTCAAGTTCAGATCTCTTGTTTTTAATGTACACCCTTCTCCTTCACCTGGATAACTAACGGGCTCTTCAGAGTCAACATACAAAAAGCTAAATTCATCTCCCCTTTGGCTTTGAAACTGGCTGCTCTCTGTAACTCAGTGAATTTCATATTGATCCACTCAGTTATCCAATGAAGAAAACTATGAGTCAGCTTTGAGTCATCTTTTCCTTACCCTACACCACAGGACTGGAAAAGATCAGTTTTCATTTCAATCCCAAGGAAAGGCAATGCCAAAGAATGCTCAAACTACTGCACAATTGCACTCATCTCAGTTCAGTTCAGTTCAGTCGCTCAGTGTCCGACTCTTTGTGACCCCATGAATTGTAGCACTCCAGGCCTCCCTGTCCATCACCATCTCCCAGAGTNGAGTGAACTCCAGGAGTTGGTGATGGACAGGGAGGCCTGGCATGCTGCAATTCATGGGTCGCAAAAAGTTAGACACGACCTAGCAACTGAACTGAACTGAACTGAACACCCCAGTAATCACTGGTCTTGTCAATTCTCTCTCTGATATTTCTCAAATTTATCCTGTTTCTATTGTCATTAAGTTAAAACCATCATCGTTTCTTGCATCATTTCTGTCTGCTAACTGGTTTCCCTTTCTTCACTCTGATTCAGCCTTCACAGTATAACCAGGGCATGCATGCTGTCATTTCAGTCATGTCCAACTCTTTTCCACCCCGTGGACTGTAGCCCACAAGGCTCCTCTGTCCGTGGGATTCTCCAGGCAAGAATGCTGGAGTAGGTTGCCATTCCCTTCTCCAGGGGATCTTTCTGGCCCAGAGATTGAACCTGTGTCTCTTGCAGCTCTTATGTTGCGGGTGGATTCTTTACCACTGAGACACCAGGGAGCCCGTCACCAGGGCAACCTCCCTAAAAAACAAGTCTAATCCATCCTCTCAGCTTCAAACTCATCTATTCCTTCTCTTGCTCTCTGGATAAAGTCCCTTAACAATTCAGACCCTGCTCTCCCTCCCTACCCCAAGCACCACCACTATTCACACTTAACTCTGTGCCCTAAGCAGATTATATCACTTTCATGCTTTCTCTTTCCTTGGGGTTAATGACAACTGTTCCCTTTACTTAGCAAATGTTCTCTTGCTACATTTTCCCTTATCATGTAATTAAAAATCATCCTTTAGGCACAGCCCATGGGGTGGCAAAGAGTTGGACACGACTGAACGACTGGACACACCTCCACACCCTTAGGTATCAGCTCAAGCATTTTCTCTTAACAAGCAGCTCAGGACTACCAACTGGTTCAGCCTCTGATGAGCCTCTAATCTAGGATCTGACTGTGATCCTTTCTAAAGCCCAAAAGAGTCTGTGGGCACTTCCCTCACACATTCTTTCCCCAATTCACTCCAAGAGCAAACTAACTCATCACCCAAGAAGAGGCTTGTCCACACAGCTGGTGCCCCAACTTATATAGCTGCCACTTGAGTAAGGGCCCCTCAGCCATCTATCTTTGATAGCCCACAGGGTTTGGCATTCATGACTCCCCAAGTCCATATTAAACAAACAAAAAGCAATTTTCCAGTAGGTGTATAAGTACTCCCTGCAGCTGTCTTCCCTAGGTTCAACACAGAGCAAGCAAAAACACCCCATCTCCCAGTTTGTTCCTGGAAGGGATATGACGGCATGTTTTCCCAGCTGCAGGCTAAGGTTTCATCTCCTAATAAGCCTACATGTGAAAGTTGACTAGGATCCTCCTGGGAGCCTGATAAAGTTGGTAGTCACACTCCCTGCTGTCTCTGCTCAGAACTAAGCCTCTAGCTTCTCCCCGGAAGGAACTTGTCAACACACCTAGCACCCTAACAGTTACTGCTGCCACCCAAGAGACAAGTTCCCCAGTCACCTAGCTCTGGGAGCTGACAGAGCTTAGCAATCATGAGTCCCCCGGGACCACACAAAACAAAGAAAGAATTCTATCTGGGTGCACGAGCACTTCCAATGACTATTCAATCTGGCTCAGCACAGAGTGGGTAACAACGGAACAAAATAAAAATGGAAAGCCACCAGCTCCTGATTTCTTCCAGATAAGAGCTAGACTGAAAATCTAACATTCTGACTTTCCCACATGAAGCCTGAAACCTAGGCCTCCAATCAAGGAGGTGAAGGGGCAAGCAATTAGTTCCTCTAGGAGCCTAAAGAGACATCTGGGCATTTTGCATGCCTTTGGGGGCACTAATGTGTGTTGACACACCCTTAACTCCCAGCAGCCACTAAGAACAGAGACAGAGATTTGGACAGTCACAAAGGTGCTTGGATGGGACTAAGTAGGCATACCTCAGAATGAGGGCACACGCAGACGGAAAGTAAAAGAATGGAAAAAGATATCCTTCACAAAAGAAAACCGAAAGAAAGCAGGGGTAGTTATATCAGACAAAATAGAATCTCAGCCAAAAACAGTAGCAAGAGGCACAGAAGATCATCATATAATGATAAAGAGGTCGGTTCAATTATAGTAATTGTCAGTATTTAAGAATCATAAATATTAACAACTTTAAGAGATTTTGCAATTATAAATATTTATGAACCCAACATCATAGTACCTAACTGTGTAAAGAAAATATTAACAGATCTGAAGGAAGAAAGAGACATGAATAGAATAATTGTAAGAGACTTCAGTATCACACTTTCAACAATGGATAGATCACTCAGGCAGGAAATCAATAAAGAAACATTGGACTTAAACTATGCATTAGACCAGACAGAACTAGTAGACATACACACACACACACATATATATAACATGCCATCCAACGGCAGCAGAGTACATGTTCTTCTCAAACACACATGGAGTATTCTCTAGGAGAACTCGTTTGTTAGAACTCAGTATGATCCAACAGTCCCACTTCTGGAAATACATCTGAAGGCAACTAAGCCATTATCTCAAAGAGCTATAGGTACTGCCATGGTCATATTACTGACCATTATTAACAATAATTATTGCTATTCACAATAGCTAAGATGTGGAAACGATCAGTGTCCATCAAAGGATGAAT
Source organism: Neotragus moschatus (assembly GCA_006410615.1). NCBI lineage: Eukaryota > Metazoa > Chordata > Mammalia > Artiodactyla > Bovidae > Neotragus > Neotragus moschatus. Next base: position 1,132,620 of record SJYA01003037.1, read on the forward strand.
GGATGAAGACTATGTGGTATACAGTGGAATATTCCTCTCTAAAAAAAAGAAGGAAATCGTACCGCTTGTGATAAAATGCACGAATCTGCAGGTCACTACGCTAAGGGAAATGAGCTAGACAGGAAAGATAGTATTGCATAGTATCACTTACATGTGGAATATATTTTTCAGAAAGTCAAACTCATAGCAATACATGTTAGTAACACATAGTAATGTAGCTTAGTATGATGGTTGCCAGGGGCTGAGGAGTGGGGGAAATAAAGGTCGGGAAAAGAAAGCAAGCTTTCAGTTATAAGACGAACAAGTTCTGAGAATCTCGAGTATAACAAGGTGACTATAGTTCATAATCATATCATGCTCAGTCACTGAGTCATGTCTGACTTTTTGCAACCCCATGGACTGTAGCCCGCTAGGCTCCTCTGTCCATGGGATTTCCCAGACAAGAATACTGGAGTGGGTTGCCATTTACTTCTCCTGGAGAGCTTCCCAACCCAGGGATTGAAACCACGTCTCTCATGTCTTATGCATTGGCAGGTGGATTCTTTACCACTGTGCCACCTGGGAAGCCCCTATAGTTCATAACACTTAGCTTTAATGTAAATTTGCTGAGAGAGTAGAACTTGTGTTTTAGCCAAAAACAGAGAAACAAAAATGCTCACTGGTAAATATGTGAAGTATTGGATGTATTAATTAACTCAATGTTGTGAATCCTTTCACAAAGTATACTTATATTAAATCATCAACTGTACAGTTTAAACATATTACAATTTTATTTGTCAGTTATACTTTTATAAAAGTGAATATTAAAAAGAAAAAAAAACAGATAAATTCTCTTTCCAATATCCTCACTGCTGCTTCTGCTAAGTCGCTTCAGTCATGTCCAACTCTGTGAGACCCCATAGACAGCAGCCCACCAGGCTTCCCCATCCCTGGGATTCTCCAGGCAAGAACACTGGAGTGGGTTGCCATTTCCTTCTGCAATGCATGAAAGTGAAAAGTGAAAGTGAAGTCGCTCAGTCGTGTCCAACTCTGTGCTGCCCCATGGACTGCAGCCTACAAGCTCCTCCACCCATGGGATTTTCCAGGCAAGAGTACTGGAGTGGGTTGCCATTGCCTTCTCCGAATATCTTCACTAGGAAATGTTATTACTTTATGATTTTTTCATATGAATTGTTAAATAATAGTATTTTGATATCAATTTTCTCCTCTCCAGGCTACTTCTAAGCAGAGTATCAATTCTCTTCCACATAAAATTATTCACCTTTTGTCTATGTGATTATTTTCCACTGATGTATCAGGAAAGGAGAAACAAAAGACTATGTCCAAAAGTCCTAAGAATTTCCACTCATTAACTGTACCTAATCCCTAATCATAGGTACAAATCCTGGTTTTTACTACCAAACTAGTACTGTGCTTAGTCACTCAGTAGTGTCCAACTCTTTGCAACCCTATGTACTGAAACCCACCAGGCTCCTCTGTCCATGGGATTCTCCAGACAAGATTACTGGAGCAGATTGCCATGCCCTCCTCCAGGGGATCTTCCCAACTCAGGGATCGAACCCAGATCTCCCACATTGCAAGTGGATTCTTTACCATCTGAGTCCCCAGGGAAGCCTGTCTACTTGAGACTAAGTTTTCAAACTCTGAGCTATGACTTCAGCTAATGATCAGCTTCTTACCTGAGTCATGTGTTCAATTGGTTAGAATGTGCAGATGATAAAGCCAAAGACCCATTCCTGCAAGAGCCAATTTCACCCAGAGAAATCCCTTTGCATATCTCCTCAGTCACTGCTCTCAGAGACGCAGGACCCTGGTATCAAGGAGATCAGTGTCAGAGCGGACCACAGCTCACAATAAAAACAGAAAGCATGGGGCATGTCTTCTTCAGTTCAGTTCATTTCAGTTTCTCAGTCGTGTCCAACTCTTGGCGACCCCATGAATCGCAGCATGCCAGGCCTCCCTGTCCATCTCCAACTCCTGGAGTTCACTCAGACTCACGCCCATTGAGTCAGTGATGCCATCCAGCCATCTCATCCTCTGTCGTCCCCTTCTCCTCCTGCCCCCAATCCCTCCCAGCATCAGAGTCTTTTCCAATGAGTCAACTCTTCGCATGAGGTGGCCAAAGTATTGGAGTTTCAGCTTTAGCATCATTCCTTCCAATGAACACCCGGGACTGATCTCCTTTAGGATGGACTGGTTGGATCTCCTTGCAGTCTAAAGGACTCTCAAGAGTCTTCTCCACCACCACAGTTCAAAGACATCAATTCTTTAGTGCTCAGCTTTCTTCACACTCCAACTCTCACATCCATACATGACCACTGGAAAAACCATAGCCTTGACTAGACGGATCTTTGTTGGCGAAGTAATTTCTCTGCTTTTGAATATGCTATCTAGGTTGGTCATAACTTTCCTTCCAAGGAGTAAGCGTCTTTTAGTTTCTTGGCTGAAATCACCATCTGCAGTGATTTGGGAGTCAATATGATTATCATAGCTACTAGTCACTGCAAGCTCGCTTTTTGCTAGACACTGTCTTAAATTCTTTTCATATGTTATTTTATTGTATCTATCCACCCCGATGAGGTAGTATCCCAACTTAATCTTAAAAAAACCAAAAGGAGTAACTTGCCAAGGTCAGGGTCAAAGACCTGAAAGCTGATCCCATGTCTGACTTGAGTGTCCAGAGTCCATGTGATTTACCCAGAGCACACCCCTTACAGTAAGAGGGCCACAGAGTAGCAGGAAAAATGGGAACATAGGACTTTATGTTGGTTCTGCTCACACTTTCTGTGTGACCCCTTGAAAGAAGACTTGTCCATTCAGCTCTGGGTGCTGCAAATGTCTCTACAGGGACACACGAGAATACCACTGCTTTGGGGATTCACGTGGATCGCAGTTTCAGTCTTCATTTATTTAATTGTTTTGGACTTCCCTGATGGCTCAGTGGTAAAGAATCCGTCTACCAATGCAGGAGACTCAGGTTCGATCCCTGGATTGAGAGGATCCCCTAGAGAAGGAAATGGCAACCCAGTCCAGTATTCTTGCCTGGGAAATCCCGTGGACAGAGGAGCCTGGTGGGCTACAGTTTCCATAGGATCACAAAAGTGTCAGATACAACTTAGCAACTAAACAACAGCAACAACAATGTATTTGTTTATTTTGGTCTCTGCTGGGTTTGCACTGCTGTGCTCAGGCTTTCTCTAGTTGCAGTGAGCGACGGCTGTTCTCTGGTTGCAATGCACAGGCTTCTCATGCCGTGATTTCTCTTGCTGGGGCTCACGGGCTCTAGCGGACAGATTCAGCAGTAGTGACACCGGGCTCAGTTATCCCGTAGCATGTGAAATCTTCCAGACCAGGGATCGAACCCATGTCCCTGGAATTGGCAGGCATATTCCTAACCACCAGGGAAGTCCCATTGTTTCAGTTTTGCTTCTCTGATCTCATATTCTCTAGTAACACATTTAGATCTTAGCTTTCCTCTGGTCAAAGAACCCACCGGACACGTTTCTCTTCCAGCCCGTACTGACCCTTTATCTCCACTTCCACCCTCTCCTAGTTCCCTGCATATCTCATCCTCAGAAGAGATTGAGCAAGTCAATTTTTCTAAGTATCAGTTAGCTCACCTACTGAATAAGGGATTTGCACTAGATTGTACCTAATGCACTTTTGATCACCTATGCATTGTCACTGATAAAATGATAACCAGGATTCTTACTGAGGAAATCTTCCCTTCACTGCAGAGAAGTATTATCTACTTCAGCTCCAACTCCCAGGTCTTGCTTGATGATAGCAGTTGTATATGTGTCTACCCACCTTTGAAGTACACAGTGAAAATGAAACTCCAAAAAAATAAAAAAGGACTTACATCTAAACCCAACCAAATCCTCTTTTATTTTTCATCCAAATTTTAAGAACAACCCTTAGCGTTCTATTTTAAGAGGGTGGCTTTTGTTCTCAATGAACGCGCCCCGGGAATATAAAACAGAATAAAAAGTAACGAGAAGGAAATCAATTTGGAGCAATTCTGGTTTTATATGACCGTATTTAATCAATTTTTTTCTACTCACTATTACACCTTCAATTCAAAGTTTTGGCCAAAGGGGGAAGGAGTGCTAGAAGGGATTAATTTCCCCTTGTTCTGCTAATAGAACAGTTTTCCCCTTGCCGTTCTTACTGTCTCAAATGAAGTAGCATTTTCCAACCACGATCAAGTAGAGGTAGAAATGATTAGGGTACGGAAGACAGAACAAGGTGTGCGACAGCCGCTGTCTCCACAGAGCTCCACCTCCCACATCACTTTAAACTCCAAGTGTATTCTGGAGGTTCATACCTGTGAAGACTATCCCAAGGGATAGCCTCCCCTTGGGAACTTCCTCCTTGTTGACTGCAGATAGGATCTGTACCTTCTTCAAAACCTCTCTCCACGTGAGGAGCAGAAAGGCAGTGACTTTAAAGACACTGACACACGCCGGAATGGCCGTCATCAAGAAAGGCTATCGACAGTGAGTGCTGGAGAGGGTGTGGCGGAGAGGGAACCCTCCTGCACTGCGCGTGGGAACACAAACTGGTGTAACACTATGGAGAACAGTGTAGAGGTTCCTATAGAAACTGAAAATAGAGCTTATATGATCCAGCAATCCCTCTCCTGGGCATATGAACACCAGCGTTCACTGTGCAGCACTATTTTCAGTAACCAATCCTACACTGCAGGTGGGAACTCGAACTGGTATAATCACTGTGGAGAACAGTGTAGAGGTTCCTATAAACAACTGAAAATAGAGCTACAGTATGATCCAGCAATCCCTCTCTTGGGCATATGAACACCAGTGTTCACTGTGCAGCACCATTTACAATAACCAAGACATGGAAGCAACCTAAATGTCCACTGACAGAAAGACAGATAAGGAAGATGTGGTACATATATGCAATGGAATATTACTCAGCCTTAAAAAATAACAAAATAATGCCGTTTGCAGCAACATGAATGGAGATTATTATATTAAGTGAAGTTAGTCAAAGACAAATCACTTATATGTGGAATCTAGAAAACAATGTTACAAATGAACTTATTTACAAAACAGAAACAGACTCACAGACTTAGAAAACAAATTTATGGTTACTACGGGGAAGGGATAGATTGGGAGTTTGGGACTGATGCATACACACAGCTATATTTAAAATAGCACAGGAAACTCTGCTCAATATTCCCTAAATGGGAAAAGAATTTGAAAAAGAATACTTGCATATGTATAACTGGATCACTTTGCTATACACCTGAAGCTAAAACACATTATTAACCAATTATACAACAATATAAAACAGAAATTTAAATGGGCTGGTCCAAACGATGTAATGCCTCTGAACCTTATGTGTGTCTTTAGAACTGGAGTGATGACAGCAACTACCTCAGGGCTGATGTGGGGATGAAACGAGGTAATGGTTATGGACATGCTTTGCAGGCAGTAAGGCAGAAAGGTCGAGAATTTGGCCAATGGATTAGCTCCCTGAATTTGACTCCCAACTCATCCTTTGTAAACTATATACATAACCTTAGGAGATTTGCTTGAACACCCTGACCCACAGATTCCTACTCATCCGTTGGATGGGGATCAGTTGCACATGTCACCTGAGTAGTTGTGAAGATGAGGTGATGTCATCAGGGCTCAGCATGCAGTGAAAGGCTCATGAGTGTTAGCTGTTATTACTAATGCCAGCTCAGAATCAGGAAATGAGCTCTTTAGCACTAGACAGGTCAGCAGGATTTCTGCAGTGTTTGAGCGTCTTCAATACGTCTGTTAAGTGGAAGGGGGAGAGAAAGAAGGAAAAAATAAACATATCATTGGATAGAGCAAAGAGAGAAAAATCCGAAAGTAAATTGCACTTAATTGACGTCTTTGGCCAAGGATCAACAGAAATAAAACACTTCCTGTATCTAATGAGGCTCCAAGCACCAACTTTTACCATTCTCCACTCCCTGGCCTCGACCTTCTCTCTCTGAGCTCTGTGGATTTTATTCTCATTTCATTCTTGAAAACAATCAACGGAGGAAACTTAGATGGAGTCTCTCAGTGAGTTTTTAAGAGTGCATCGGGGTCATAAAAATGGAGCGGTTCTATCTATATGGAAATGTAGGTTTCAAATATATCCATTCTAATAATCAAATTATAAGGGAAATGGTCCCCTAATAGGGAGCTAATAAAAGTTGATTCTTAAGGCTGCCTGGAGCTGTAAGCAATAAGGAACAGATTTATAATGTGAAGCTTTGCTGTTTACTTCTTCCTCTCCACAGCTCCTCCCTCCCACCCCCATATTATATGATCTATGCTGATAACTGGATGGCCCAAGCTTGGATTAGAAGGAAATAGATTAAGTAATCAAAGTTCTCACTTGACCAAATCTTTCTCACCACAAACACACACACAAACACACACATACTCCCACACACTCACACATTTGTTTTAGTCATGCAAGGATTTGCCTAAAGATGCTAAATTTACTTTCCTGTTGGAGTGGAATTTTCCCCTTCTGTACATGGCATAAATGTTCCCTGGGGCACTATTGATTAGCCATTGAGACTGTGCTTTGGATAACCAGAAGACTGTTAACAGGGCACAGGACAGCCAATTTGGCACAACCAATATTTATTTCATACATGGGAAGGGAGAGGCAGATTTTTTTAACCTCTTAGTTGTTTAGATACCTTCCCTGAAAATGTAACATCTTAGACCTCCACTGGCTTAAGGAGCTGTGCATTTGTAACTGCAGAAAAAGCAAGCAGGAGAGGAGAGCGATGAAAATAGATCCCTGTCTCCAGGGTTATATTGAATTGTCTCCCAGATGAGGAAATATAATAACCAGTCTCACACCTCTGTGTGACCAAACATAGATTTTTCTCATTACCTAGTTGTCACACTGAGAGTAAGTCACAACAACCTGAGTGGCAATGCATACCTGGGGCAGGCAGATATGGACACCAGTACGGCCATGGCGGGCCAGAGGTTGGGAGTCTGCCTGCCAATGCAGGGAACAAGGGCTCAATCCCTGACCAGGGGCGCTCCCACATACCAGGGGGCAACCAAACCCATGTGCCATGACTACTGAGTCTGTGCCCTGGAGCCTGGGAGCCGCAGCTACTGAAACCCGGGCACCTAGAGACCGCACTGTGACAAGAGGAGCCACACAATGAGAAGCCTTGCACGCCCCAGCTAGAGAGGAGCCCCCACCCACTGCAGCTGGAGAAAGTCCGCACACAGCAACGGAGACCCAGCACAGTCATAAAAATAAATAAAGTTTCAAAAATATGTATGGACACCAGTGAAGCCCTTCCACCCAGGGAATTCTAACTGACTGGGAAAAGACTCTTCCACAAGGCCTTGTGGATGAAATCTCCTAAGCCAGTGAAAAAGGCCTTTCCCCCACCCACTTATCACCATGCTAAAACCCCTTGTCATAACCAAAAAAGAGAATATCATAGGGGAAAATGCCCATAGGATCACCTCCAGACTATGTGTTATTACACATGGTATAAGAGTAATATTTTGATCACAAATTCAAGCAATAATGCTCCAAGCTATTGTTACCAGAAGGTAGGAATGGAATAATGGCAATAGTGGAAGAACATTAAGACAATATTTCAATGTATTTTGGTGCCAACGAGAACACAGGCCTATTGCTTGGGTTAGACTGAGGATAACACTGTCCCCAAAAAATTTTAGACTGACACAGTTGGTTTTTGGGGGCTTTAATTTTGAATTTGGGCTGGATCCACATTTTCCAAATCCCCTGTAGATTCAACCACTTCTTTTTTTCTCACACCTGGCTAGATCCACACATTTCGATGACCTATCTCATCTTTTTAGNCCAAAATTTTAGACTGACACAGTTGGGTTTTGGGGGCTTTAATTTTGAATTTGGGCTGGATCCACATTTTCCAAATCCCCTGTAGATTCAACCACTTCTTTTTTTCTCACACCTGGCTAGATCCACACATTTCGATGACCTTTTAGAATTGAACTTTGACGTCGATGGACCTCGAGATTGTCGTACTGAGTGAAGTAAGTCAGACAGAGAAAGAGAAATATCTTATGATATCTCTTATATGCAGAATCTGAAAAGAAATTAAGCAAATGAACTTATTTACGAAACAGACTCACAGACTTAGAGAATGAACTTTACTGGGGGGACGGGAGTCTGGGAGGAATAGTCAGAAAGCTTGAGATCTGCATGTACACACTGCTGTGTTTAAAATGGGCAACCAACAAGGACCTGCTGTATAGCACAGGAGCCTGCAAACACCACTCAGTGCTCCGGGGTGACCTGTATGAGAAGGAAGTCAAAAAAGACAGGATATATGTGTACATACGGCTGACTAACTTTGCTGTAGAGCAGAAACAACGCAACATCGTAAAGCAGCATCAAACAGTTGGAAACGACTTAGCAACTAAACCACCAGCATCACATGTCTGTGGACAGCCCTTGTCTAGAGGAAACCACGACTTTGTTAGGTGCACAGACTTGTTAGCATGTTTTGGAATTTCTTTAGTGAAAAAAAAAAAAAAACAGAGACATATCAGTGAAGACAACGGCACCCCACTCCAGTACTCTTTCCTGGAACATCCCATGAGCAGAGGAGCCTGGTAGGCTTCAGTCCATGGGGTCGCTGAGAGTCGGACACAACTGAGTGACTTCCCTTTCACTTTTCCCTTTCCTGCATTGGAGAAGGACATGGCAACCCACTCCAGTGTTCTTGCCTGGAGAATCCCAGGGACGGGGGAGCCTGGTGGGCTGCCGTCTATGGGGTCACACAGAGTCAGACACGACTGAAGTGACTTAGTAGTAGCAGTAGTAGTAGCATGGCATTTATATGTGTGTGTTGTTTGTGTGTTATATATTAATCACTGCACAGGATAGATTCAAGCATTCTTAAAGAGTTTTAAAAAAATCTCTTCAATTAGTATATGTAGATTCTTCCATTGAATGGAGTCCACTGGACTAACTAATTAAAAATAATTATAGAATCCTAGCTAACAGAAGCTCATTTAATCATCACAGAGTATGTGCTGTCCTTATTTCTGGGTTTTCTGGACACTGGCCTGGGAACAGACCTCAGCTCTAGAAATAACCCCCATGACTACTCTGCAGAGGCAAACGATGATAAGGAAGAAGCACTGAGCTTCCAGTCTGACGTTGGAGACAGGTATTCTAGCTTCACCGCATCACTGGAGACACTTCAGCTGACTGCTCTGAGACTCGGCCCTTCAAATCTAATAAATTGGGTGATAAGGTCTGTTCCATCAAGATTCTAAGACATCCAAGGGATAAAGTGTGTGAAGGCGCTTTGTAGACTGTACAGTTTTACCTAGAAGCTTGGTGCTATTAACGTGACTGGAAGTTTATCACACCTTCCTCTAGAAGCGGAGCCTAGAGGGTGCCTGGGATCAGAGTGCCCCAGGTTGATGGCACTTCCTTTGCAAGCTGTGCTCACTCTGGCAGCCAGTCTGCAAGACAGTGTGCATGTCAGTCATGTCTGACATGAGACACCGGGGACTGTAGCCCACCAGGTTCCTCTGTCCATGGGATTCTCCATGCAAGAATACTGGAGTGGGTAGCCATGCCCATCTCCAGGGGAAGTTCCCAACCCAAAGATCCAACCCACATCTCCTCTGGGCTCCTGCATTACAGGCCCACTTGCTTTAATGATAGCAAATCTTATTTACTCCTAAGCCAGCGAGAAGGCTCAAGACAGTATGCACCATACAACAAAAGCTGCTGGAAAGTTTGAAGACCCTGTAAGGTAACCAGTTGTTTTGTCTTCAGTGTCAGACAACCGATGCAATTAAATTTTTATTGAGTTGGATGGTTTTTGAGATGCTCTCCAGGTTCTGTTGTTGGTTTGTGTTGACATCATTCAGCAAGCTGGCTTGTTCCCTTTCAGTGGACCAGTGAGTTTGGCTCAAAGTAATACACAAGAGAAACCCTGGTGGCTTAGCAGTAAAGAATCTGCCTGCAATGCAAGAGACCTGGATTCCATCCCAGGGTCAGGAAGATCCCATGGAGGAGGGCGTGGCAAGCCACTCCAGTATTCTTGCCTGGAGAATCCCACGGACAGAGGAGCCTGGCAGGTTGCAGTCCGCACAGAGTCAGACATGAGTGAGGCGACTCGGCAGAGCAGCAGCAAGACATCATACAGCCTGCGCCGCGTGCCTTTCTCCCCCGTCTGCTTTCCATCTTTTACCGTTTGAATCTTCTACTTCTCTGTCCCTGTTTTCCAGGTGCCTTCTATTATTAAAAAAAAAAAAAAAAAAAAAAACAGATAATTCATGGTTGATCTTTACAGAAAACAATTTCACCCCAAGACAGTAAAACCTCTCTCCACAGAGTGACTAGTGATTTTATCATTCAAGTTTTTTAAAAAGCATAATATTTATATGGATGCTTCTTGCTGTTTCCTATGAATATACTGGTGGTGACAAACCATATTTTACAGATTACTTTTCTAAATTCATTAATTTACTGTTAACTACTTTATACGAAGCACTCTGAGAGCCGCTAAAAATCACAGGAAAGAAGCATGAAGCCGGTCCCTGCTTCCTCCCCTTTAGATCTGGTAGAGATTTCTTCCTCTCTTCTCCGTTGTTACGACTCTCACTTCCTCAAGTGCATCACCTGGGTCCCTGTACAGGAGATCCTTTGCCTCCTAGCCTCAAACGTATCCAGTTACTGACTTTCGTATGTATAGGGATCTGCTGATATGGCCATGGGCGAAACAGAGATGAGCAAACGCATCTAACCTCGAAAGCTTGTGGTGAGAATGGAGCATTTCCTAGCACATTATAAGCACTCAATGAATGTTAGACACTCCTGCAATATCAGTGAAATCTACCCCAGAACTCTGTTAGATTACTCTTTCTCTACAGCTACTTTGTTTATGTCTAGCATAGCAATATTTATTTGTTATCATAGTCTGTACAATTGTCTAGCAAATTAAAAATAATACTACTTACTAAGAGTTTGCTATATACATATATATATTAGATATTTTGCTTATACTAGCTCATTTCATCCACCCTGGACCCTATGTGATATAGACAGTCATTTTCATTTCTTTTGAACTGAAGACTTCAGCAATCGTAGATTCAAGATTACTTAGTAAACAAGAGAAGAAGGGCTTGAGTCCAAAATCCATGCTCTCAGCCACCCACCACTCTAAGCCACCTCCCTCGGGGCCCAGTCTACCGTGTCCGTGGGTCCCTGCGGTGAGTACAGCGACACGTAAGTTCACATTCACTCTTCATTCATTCATGTAACACCTTTTCAAGCTAAAGGCAAAAATATTTTCGTGTTTCAACCAAACGTGTAAGACACACACACAAAAATGATGTGACTGTCCCTTGGATCCATGGTAACTTTTTAAAGGGTTAAGTTGACCTAGCTTTCTCATTTTAGAAGTGTTGGCATTTCCTTTTCAGGAAGGAAAAGACATAACAGGAATAAATTATAGGCAGATGTCTCATTTCTCCGATTTATTATTCTGGAGTGAAAACATTGAGTGACATAATGCATCACAGGACTGTCATGACCAAGTAGGGAGCAATGCATCAAACAGGCGTGGCTCTTGGAAAAACGACCAAACACAGACCTCAGCTAATGATGGATTAAGTTATTGGGATGTTTTTAAGTTGTTAACATTAAGGGGGATGGGAGACATGTTTTAGGGAAGCATGTATATTCCTAAGCAGAAAGTAATAAGAGTTTCAAACCCAGTTATTGTAGGATCTAAGAAAAATCACAGAATCAATTATCCTTCAACAATGAATGTAATCTATGGAGGTCTTTCCCAACAAAGAGCTTCTGAAGTGAGGGTCTCAGGGTTTGCAGGATGAAGGGAGTAGAAGGAAAAATAGGTCTGTGGGCTAGGTACAGAAAAGTGTATAAAGGACCTTGAATAGTATGTCAAGGAGTCTGACCTTCATTCAACAGACAGCAGAGAGTCACGTCAGCTTTGGGAGGGAAAGAAAGGTATCAAGGTGACGCATAATTCTAGATTAAGCAAAGTGAATTAGGAAAAGAGAAATTTATAGACACTAGGAATTAAAAAGAGGGACAGATTTAAAGAGATATATAGGAGGGAGAATATACAGGAGGACTTAACAGCCCTTTGGATGAGAGAAGAAAGGAGGATAAGACAGCAGATGGAAGACAGAAGAGAAAGAGAAACAGATCTGAGAGAGAATGGAGAATGGCGATGTGGGAAAGGGTGGGCATTACTAGTTACCAAGTAGGGTAGATGCTCTACTCTTACACTGAGGAAGTAAGATAGCCTCCTCAGTCTTTGACATAGTAAGTTACTGTTGTCACATTCATAGCCAGATCAGTAAATACAATAATTGATTGCTGCTACTGGAGCCAACGAGGATTTAGAAACTAATCCTCTACTACCTGTTGCTACCGTGTGTACATCTGTGTTCTGTGTTGTTTCCTTTTCAGTTGTCTGAGACTCGATTCGCACTATAGGCATCCTTGCCTTTTTGTATCCCCTCGAGAGAGGCAGCATGGCTCCTGGTTTCCACCGAGTGCTCTGAAAAGCCACCACGATTTCGCTGACCACTGGTTGACTGGCCTTCCCTGTGAGATTCCCCTTCCTCCCACGTCTACGAATTCTCTATCCCATCAGCCTCTCCCTGATCCCTGGATGCCTTTTCTTGAGCCAAGCAGAATTAGTGGTGGGGCGGTTCAGTTGCTCAGTCATGTCCGATGCTTTTGTGACCCCATGAACTATATAGCCCACCAGGCTCCTCTGTCCATGGGATTTTCCAGACAAGAATGCAAAGAAGTACAAGAAAATATTTGACTTGCGTATGCTAAATTGTGTGATAGTTTCATAGGTGTATGCATATGTCAAAACAGATCAAATTGTGCTCGTGAAATATGTAAAGCTTAGTGTTAAAGTCCTTAAAAGAATAAAGTAGATAAGGGACTCCACATATATCATAGTAATTATTACAGCACTCTATAACTAAATTATTACTGGCTATCTCTTGCTTACGAGGATCCAGAGGCTTTCAAAGGGCTAGTAACACAGGTCCAAAGAGTCAGACAGTCAGGCAGTAGGGAGTGGAGATGTCAATTCTGTCCAGTGGCAGGGAGCCCGTTCTTCCCACCTACGGGACTGGCACACGGGCAGCCCACAGATGTGTTTGGTTTAGCCTGTACAATCCTGGCCTTATGGTGTTTTTCAAAAAATGTGAATTCATTGCCAAGATTTTTTTAAAGGAAGATTTGTTTCAAAAATCCAATTTTTCTTTTTTTTTTACTTTTTCTTTTGAAAAACATCAGAACTGGCAGCACTGGGCTTGTTTTCCTCTGGGTGACTAGGTATCTACTAGCCCTGAGGAGCAACCTCTCCCTTCAGAGAGACGGGATGGGCAGAGTCTGACTGACCACAGTCCCCAGCACTCCTTCCTGCCTCCCTACACCATGCTGTCCTCACTCTTTGGGTACCTGCCTGGCCCTGCAGGTGGCTAACTTTGTCGCCTGTGTTAAGTCCTGTTCCCAGGGGAGAGCATGTTTTCCTCTCTGTTGTGGGTCTCAGGAAGGAGGCAGTTTCCATTTCTACACCTGGACTGAGTGCCTCCCCATCCTTCTTCCTTGTGCTGTGAGGTCTTCCTGGTTTTGATTTTTATCTGACTACTGACCCCTGGTGGCTCAGACGGTAAAGCGTCTGCCCGCAAAGTGGGAGACCTAGGTTTCATTCCTGGGTTGGGAAGATCCCCTCGAGTAGGAAATGGCAATCCACTTCAGTATTCTTGCCTGGAAAATTCCATGGATGGAGGAGCCTCATAGGCTACAGTAGATTGCAAAGAGTCGGACACGACTGAGCAACTTCACCGGTTCACTGACCCATGCCTGGCCCTGACCCACCATCACAGAGCTCAAGCTAAGCTGGTGGTTCGCCCACAGTCAGGTTCTGATTCTCTAACTTGCACTGATCATCCAGGCTAAACTGAGGTTCGATCTGAATTACTCAGCAGGTCCACTCTGTTGTTCAGCTTGGACTGCTCGCGTCCCACCAAGCCAGTCCAAGACTTCCCTGCAATTTTATTCGGTTCCCTTGTATCGACCCCACTCCAAGCATGAGCCAATGGCTCGGCCAACACAGAATTACTTTCCTTCTGTTTGCCATTTCTCTTCTCTCCTTCCTCCATCAGTCTGGCTGTCCCAGCCCTGTCTTCACAGCAGAGCCAAGAAGGGAGATGTAGAGACAAGAAAGGACTGATCCGTGTTCCCTGCATAATACAAGACGAGGGAACTTTTTAAAGGCCCTCTAGACTTCGTGCATCAAGGATATTTCATAGGACTTGACAGAGACTTGTAAAATACGTTTCGTATAAGAAAGAAGTTGAAAAGGGCAGAAAAAAATGCTACAAGTCTGACAAGGAGAGAAAGAAAGGCGTAGACCAGAATATTGGGACTGAAAACCCTACTGAGAGCAAAGCTGGCTTTGACCTTTGTGCCTCCCTAAATGAAAAGCAAACTTCTCCCCTCCTCCCTCATCCCCGACTTTGTCAAGCGTGATTGATGACAGGGCTTTTGCTGAGGACACTGCTGAAACATTCCCACATATAAAACGAGAGCTCACCTGGCGTTTATCTGCAGAAGAAAAGGCACTCTATTGTAAAAGATAGACGCCTGGCAATTAAAGAGAAAGGAGTGGCAGGGAATAGAGCTGCTGGCAGCATGACGTGCCACCTAGCTGATGTTCCCCACCGAGGTGTACCCTGATGGTCCCTGTCTTTAAAGTTTCTAGGGCAAAGTCAAAGAGAGAAGGACACACTCCCTACTACTCTCCAAACCAATTCCTGTCTTTAAAAAGGAAACCAGTTAAAAAGATGAAAGTTACAAAGTGTGTGCGCGCTCAGTCCTGTCAGATTCTCTTTGACCCCATGGACTGTAGCCTGCCAGACTCCTCTGTCCATGGAATTTTTCGGGCAAGAATACTGGAGCGGGTTGCCATTTCCCCATCCAGGGGATCTTCCTGACCCAGGAACTGAGCCCATGTCTCTTGCATCTCTTGCGTTGGCAGGCAGATTCTTTAACACTAAGCCACTTCGGAAGCCCAAGAAGATGAAAAGCCTAATTCAAAAACACCCATGCACTCCAGTATTCATAGCAGCAGCATTCACAATAGCCAAGATATGGACACAACGGGTCACTCATTCATGGACAAATGAACGAATAAAGATGTATACATGTGTGAGTTCAGTCACCCAGTCACGTCTGACTCTTTGTGACTCCATGGACCATAGCCCACCAGGCCTCTCTGTCCATGCGATTTCCCAGGCAAGAACACTGGAGTGGGTGGTTATTTCCTCTCCTGTTGTATACATATGCAATGGAAAATTATGCAGCTATAAAAAGAATGAAATAATGCTATTTGTAGCAATGCTGATGAACCTAAAGATTATCATGCCAAATGAAGACAGACAAAAGCAAATATTCTATGACATCACTTACAGTGGTGTATCTAAATTATGATACAAATGAACTTATTTACAAAACAGAAATAAACTCACAGGTCTAGAAATCTAACCTATGGTTACTACAGGGGAAGGGGCAAGGAAAGGATAAATTAGAAATTTGGAGTTAACAGCTACACCCTGATGTATATAAAATAGGAATCCAATAAGGACATATTGTATAGCACAGGGGAATATATTCAATATTTTGTAATAACCTAAAATGGAAAAGAATCTGAAAATATATATATATTTATGTCTAATAGATGTATAACTGAATCACTTTGCTATACATCTGTTACATTGCAAATTAACTGCACTTCTAAAATTACTATAAATTTTTTATAATTTTGTATAATTATTATAAAATAATATTTTTCTTAAAAAAAATAAGCCAGTCAGCTCCTTTTCTAACCCATTCTATCATGTATATTCCAGCTTCCAGCCCTATATTCCTCCTCTTTGATTAAAGCTGACTCCTCATCTTCAACCACTGAAATCTCACCCATCATTTAAGGGTCAGCTGAAATTCTGTTATTTCTCAATTATCCCAATCTACTATGCCCTCCCCCTTCTCAAATTCTCTAACAAATACAACGTATGCCCACATCAGTCACCAACCAGATAGTAAGCACCTCTGAATCAAAGCAAAGTCCAATCATTTTACCCCTACTACCATGGCTAACATTTAATAGGTGTTCAGTAAATATCAATATGAATATAACACTCTACCATATTCTTCACTACTTATCTCATTTCATACGTATTTCCTTTAACNTCACCAACCAGATAGTAAGCACCTCTGAATCAAAGCAAAGTCCAATCATTTTACCCCTACTACCATGGCTAACATTTAATAGGTGTTCAGTAAATATCAATATGAATATAACACTCTACCATATTCTTCACTACTTATCTCATTTCATACGTATTTCCTTTAACTCAGTAAGTATATAACTTCCCTGAGGTCAAGGACCATAACTTTTTTAGTATTTCTTTGGCAGTCTTCCCTGGTGACTTAGATGGTAAAGAATCTGCCTGCAGTGTGAGAGCACGGGGTTCAGTCATTGGTTCGGGAAGATCCCCTGGAGAAGGAAATGGCAACCTAGTCCAGCATTCTTGCGTGGAGAATCCCACAGACAGAGGAGCCTGGTGGGCTACAGCCCATGGGTTGCAAAGAGTACACAATTGAGCAACTAACAGTTTCACTTTATTTTCACTTTAGCAGCCTAGATGCTACCCAGCCCACAGTAGGAAATAAATATTTATTTGACAGAGTTGGTTGATTGACTTACACAAATTGTAAGCTTTTCAAACTACTTAACAGTTTCAATCCCAAACACTCTTTATTTGAATAGGAAGTATCACTTCATGGCTAAAACAAAATCATGTGGGCTACAGACAGTCTGCAGGCCTTCCCAGGTGGTTCAGTGATAAAGACACCACCTGGTAATGCAGGAGACAAGGGTTCAATCCCTGGATCAGGAAGAGGCCCTGGAAAAGGAAATGGCAACCCACTCCAGTATTCTTGCCTGGGAAAATTCCATGGACAGAGGGTAGGCTACAGTCCATGGGGTCGGAAAAGAATTGGACACAACTTAGCTACTCAACAACAATAACAACACAGACAGTCCAAAGGTTTTCAGTGCCATAATTTTACTTTGCTCCAGAGTAAAGCCCCAAGTTTGCTCTGGGATGTTAACATACTACCTTGGAATGAGTGACTAATGTCTGACCAGCCATCCTGGGGGCCTTACTTCAGAGTTCTCCAAGTTTATCCTCAAAGGGAAGGGCATATCACACTTAATCAGTTCACACGTCAAAAGGCAATTTTGTTTTTAAAATGCTTTTGCGATGAGTTCCACCTGGGACTTACAAATACTTGTGAGATCTTGATTGCACATCAATGTTGGTTGCAAGGCACTATGATGGGAGCTCAGCTGTCAGTGGGAAGTGAAGCAGGACGTCAGCCTCTGTTTCTTCCCCCCACCCTGCCACCGACCCCCACCCCAACTCCTTGAATCTCCTGGGCAGATTCAGAAAGAGAGCAGTTAAAGACAGCAGATAGGATGTGAAGGCCTGGGATAAAACCGCACGTGGGAAAAGAAAGACTGTCATCAGGTTGCTTTCCCATCTTGTGATAACTGCTCTAAGACCATGAGCTTTAAGTAATAAGTTTTTGAGAACCCAAAATGTTAGATACAATTTTGTATAAGCAAATCATTTGTGTGCACAAAACTCTATTTTCTCGTGCAAACAGCATTTTTCACATGCAAATGGGGCTGTTAGAGCTTTAGCTAATTAAGCAGTGTGTGCAATTCAATGCTTTTTGCAAAGCACATGGGAAGGGATCCTGGTGTAGCTACTGAAAACGTTGACAAGAGTGGCTGGCAATCACTGTTTGCCTACAACTGGGCGGCTCGGCTCGGTCTCCTTGCATGCTGGAACTCTCTTCAGAGGTGGAGTCCACNTTCAATGCTTTTTGCAAAGCACATGGGAAGGGATCCTGGTGTAGCTACTGAAAACGTTGACAAGAGTGGCTGGCAATCACTGTTTGCCTACAACTGGGTGGCTCGGCTCGGTCTCCTTGCATGCTGGAACTCTCTTCAGAGGTGGAGTCCACAGTATTTTCCAGCAAATGATTGGTTACAACCACTGTCACTGCATCAGCTAGGTTTACTCCATGCTCCAACTCACACATACTGAAAGTTTCCTGATGGTCCAGTGGCTAAGACTCTGCACTCCCAATGTAGGAGACCTGGGTTCAGTCCCTGGCCAGGGAGCTAGATCCCACATGCTACAACTTAGAGTTCACATGCCGCAGCTAAAGACCCCACATGCCACAATGAAGACTGAAGATCCCACAGCCAAATAAATAAATATTTGCTTTTTCCTCTTTTTTTTTTAATTGGAGGATAATTGCTTTACAATGTTGTGTTAGTTTCATAAATGTTTAAAAAAGGAAAACTCACATATGCCATCCAAGTTACCATCTCAGCGTGGCTTGGAAGAAATGGTCTGATGGGTAGAGGTAACCACTTGAAGCTCCTCAGCCATCCCAGAATCTACACTAAACTGGAAATCAGTAGCTTGCTGCAGTTGGGTACTTGAGTGCAATAACAACTCTATTTACCAAGCAATGGGCATAGGCAGGAGGTAGATGCATTCCACCCCCACCCATCCCCCACCCTCGTGCCCAGGGTAAAGAGATTGGCGATTCATTCATTCCATGTGGACTGAAACTCCAAGATGGGAATAGCAGGGCAATTAAGGGAGGAAGCTGGGCCCTGCCCAGACCATGTATTTCTCAGTCTTGAAGTCTGGAGACTTCCCAGACCACATACGCACAAAAAGGTTCCTTGGAGGTCAAAGACGAGTGTTGTCAAGGGGCGCTTTGCCCATAGGCCTTTGCAGTGGAATCCATCTTGGAAGAGTTGTGTGTGCACACAAGGGAGGATCCTGAGATAAGCCAAATATGGGCTGTGAACCAGGCAAATCAAAATGATTGGTCAAGGGAAACCCAGAAGAAATGCCCCATAGAGGTAACTCAAACTGCCACAAGGGTCCCTCAGTGACTCTCTCTGAGCCCGCCCATGTGTCTGTCCACACCTACGGTACTCTTTCTCCTAAGAAGTACTTTACTTGCTTCACTATTTCCTGTCTTCGTAGGAATTCTTTTCTGCAAAGCTGAAAAGCCACGGCCCTTGTCACCGACCACTGGTCTAGTGGTTAGGATCTGGCACTCTCACCACTGGGACTCAGCCTCAATCTCCAGGTGGGAACCCAAGCCCCACTTCAAACCGTTGCAGGCTGAGGCTACCCGAGTTCAGGCAGGGGTCAGGAAATCAACAAGGATTTGTACAGTACCTTAGGACTAGTAGGTGGTTCATCTCTAGACCTGAAGGGGCAAGGATCACTTAATAGAATCAGGAGCCACAGCTACACAAAAAGGACCCCCCAACAGGAGTTGTGACCTTCCAGTTAATGAAGACAGTCAACCCATCATGATTCCAAAGTAGAAAGCCAGAGGAATCAATATTCTGACTCCGTTCGCCTCTCTCTCTCTGGTATCTTGCCAGCCTAATCCATTGACCAAGCCCAGCTGGAAAGCAGAAGGCCAAAGCGTCTCTTGATTTCATCTACACTGGTCAACCTCCAGGCGCAGGGCAGGACTTAGAATAGTTGTGAAGGCCAGATCAAAGGTACCCTATGTTGATTCCTTGGAGCCAAAGATTCTGCAGCTATCGGGCATTTCCTTTTGTCTCCTGTTTCAGTACTTCTAATCTTCAGAACTTCTCTGAGAGCCACAACACAGTCACACCCTGTCTAGCACTATTCCCCAGCCTCAGTGGAAATTTTCATGATTAACAATAGTTGTCTTAAACTATAAGGATCATTAAGACCTCAATAAATTTAGTGTACAATGCTAATATGGAAATGGTTACAGGTTCATCAATGGTCATGGATTTGATTGGCTTAGTTTATCTACTAATCATAGACCAAAGCTATTGCCTGCATAGAAGAAGCCGAAAAAGAACAGAGACCTCCTCTTCTCTCTTTTCTCATTAGTTTCGCTCCTTTCTTTCTTAAATTTCTTCTGCCATGCAGCACAGCTTGTGAGATCTTAGTTCCCAGACAAGGCATCGATTCCAGGCCCTCAGTGGTGACAGTGTGAAATCTTAACCTCTGGGCCACCAGGGAATTCCCTAGTTTGGGTCCTTTAAAATGCCTATTTAAAATAATCACCATCTCACAGTTTAAATTTAATTGTTCAATATCTATTTAACGTGTGCTGCTTTTTCCCCCTCCTGCCTAAATTGCCAGCTCCCTGAAGGCAGAGGATATGTACAACATTTAGTTGGTAAAGGATCCACCTGCAATTAACAGCCCTGGGTTCGATCCCTAGGTCTGAAAGATCCCCTGGAGAAGGGAATGGCTACCCACTCCAATATTCTTGCCTGGAGAATTCCATGGACAGAAGAGCCTGGTGTGCTACAGTCCATGGGGTTGCAAAGAACCGGACACGACCGAGCAACTTTCACTTCTTTCAGGGTCTCGATAAGCACTCCTCCCATGCATTAATTCCCCAGTAATTTGCAAGTTCTGGTAACCGGCATTTAACAATCTCTACGCACTTAGAACTCTGACAAATTCTAGACTATTTGAGAGCAAAAACCAACTATGCTTTATCTTAGGCCCTTCCACAGTGCAGAGCACAGAGCCTTTCCAAAATCCATAGTAGTAATTACTCTGGAAGGTTACAGGAAGGAAGAGAGTAGAAAGGAAGCAGAGAGGAAGGATGGTTAACTGTATTCCTTGTTGGTAAAGACACTCGTTGCATTAGGTATGTGGGCAGTTGTTATATACAAACAAGCGGAGCAGCTAGAAAATAACTTGATCCATAACCTAACCCATATAGTGTCACCTAGCTGCTGTGAAGATAATTGGCCTCTGGGTATTTCAAACGTGGTCTTTGTCCTTCCTTTTATAGATGGTCCTGTACATCTTTGTGTATAATAAGCCAACTGGATGAGGGTGGTGCTATGATTCAGATATGTGCATCCTAGGAGCCATAAAGGGAACTCAAATACATCTATAAACACCTTTGAGAGCTTGTGCAATAAAGAAAACTTCCTGACAAATTAGTCATGGCCTTAGAATACAAAGTAATGATACATCAGCTCACTGCTCTAACCAGCAAACACAGTGAGAGAATGGTGTTAGACTGAAATTAATCAACCTAACACAATCTGGAATTCAGGGGAAATTTTTCTTAAGGAAGATTTTTTTTTTAAGATATTAAGACATAGCTTCATCTCTCTATTTCATCTGGCCTTGCAAAAACAATCTCTGAAGTCAATAGCAGCCCTGAGATTGATACCAAGCAGAACTCTGTGGGGCCCCTGGGCACAATAGCTTTTCTTTGTCCTCCATTTCTTGATTATAGGAAATGAGCTTTATTCACCCTCTAAGACCTTCATTTCAGTTCAGTTTAGTCGCTCAGCTGTGTCCAACTCTTTGCAACCCCATGGACTGCAGCACGCCAGGCTTCCCTGTCCATCACCAATTCCTGGAGTTTCCTCAAACTCATGTCCATTGAGTCGGTGATGCCATCCAACCATCTCGTCCTCTGCCATCCCCTTCACCTCCTGCCTTCAATCTTTCTCAGCATCAGGGGCTTTTCCAATGAGTCAGTTCTTCACATTAGGTGGCCAAAGTATTGGAATTTCAGCGTCAGTATCAGTCCTTCCAATGAATATTCAGGACTGATCTCCTTTAGGATGGACTGGTTGAATCTCCTTGCAGTTCAATGGACTCTCAAGAGTCTCCTCCAACACCACAGTTCCAAAGCATCAATTCTTCAGTACTCAGCTTTCCTTATTGTTCAACTCTCACATCCACACAGGACTAATGGAAAAACCATAGCTTTGACTAGATGGACATTTGTTGGCAAAGTCCTTCACTGAGTTCCAAAGGGCACGTCCAAACAGATGCTAATTAGGGAAGAGGGGGCTGTAAAGACAGGGAGGAACAGTCAAGAAATAATAGTGGGATAGAGTCCTGGTTCCTCCTCAAGGGATACACATAGCAATATCTTCAAGCTGTTTTGCAGAAACTGAAATCAGGCCAGGTGGGAGAAATTAATGGTATGATGCCCACAAGCACCTACACCCCAAACCAATTGGAACGTTGACGATGCTGACTCCCATTTACCTTACCATCAACCATCAGAAGAATGTCCATGAGCTGATCTCGTCTTTAAACCGTAACAATAAAACTCCTCACTACCCCGTCCAGGTCAGAACATGCACCTTTTTATTGCTATGCCAGGCATTAGGGCTAATGCCTCCTAATTAGCCCACTGTGGCCCCCTCTGCCTTGCCTAGCAGTAAAGCTATTCTTTTCTACTTCACCCAAAACTCTATCTCAGAGTTTTAATTCAGTTTCAGGGTATAGAGGCTAGATTTGACTTCAAGATCTTACTTTTCCTTAAGCACGAGACTTGTCAACACAGCCACTATGATGTCAAGCAAACTACATTTGAAAACAAAGAGGTTTTCAAGGAAGATTGTTGATGCCGTTGTTTAGTTGCTCAATCTTGTCCAACTCTTTTGCCGCCCTACGTACTGTAGCCTACCAGGCTCCTCCATGGGACTTCCTAGGCAAGAATACTGGAGTGGGTCACCATTTCCTTCTCCAGAGGATTTTCCCAACCCAGGAATCGAACCCATGTCTCCCACATGGGCAGGCAGATTCTTTACCACTGAGCCACACAGGGAAACCCAATGTCAGGGATAGCACGGGGAGGGGGAGGGTAGTGAAGGTGGGGGTTGCAGAGGAGGCAACGGTGGCAAAGAGTTATTAATATGGCACTCATTCACGTAAACACGATCAGTATTTCATGCAATTGTATTGCAATGATTTATAAGTCATTATAATTGCACTGTCCAATATGGTAGCCCAAGCCACATGCAACAATTTAATTTAAACTTAAAATTAATAAAATTTAGTTCTTCAGTTGCATTAGCCACACTTCCATCCTCAACAGCCACATGTGTCTACTGGCTGTACTGTTGAACAGATAGGCATAGAACATTTCTACTATCCTAGAAAGTTATTTTAGATGGTGGTACACTTTAGTATGTTATCAAGCCTTCTGGCAATGTATCCTCTTGGCTCAAATTGTGTTACCACTTATGAAGATAACAGTTTATATTCTGCCTGGCATCTTTTTCCTTTCTGGTGTCTCAAAAGACCATCATGTTTATGAGCAGCTAATGCATTTACACGTTCTTCTATATGAAGTTTGTACTAAATATTACCTTAGATACTAATTAAGTGAGGTTTGAAAGTAAAAAAGCATTGGCACAGTTAAGGTTAATGGCTTAATCCTTTAGCACAAGAGACAACTTCAAGAGCTTGTTTGGAAAGCCTTTTACTGAAGCACAGGGAATGCCCTGCTTCATTATCCATGAGCATTGTCTATTCTGCTCCCTCTGGGAACTGTGCCACCGATATGTCCCTCAAGTTCCTGATACTTAGAAAACATTTCCAGGTCTTTGCATTTCTTGCTATGCGAGTAAACTGCTAATAAAAGGGAGATGGTTATTTTTCCTGATAATTCTAGAAACACCAAGATCTATACTTGGTTTTTAATCTCTTTCTTATAAATTAACATAAACAGTTAATTATCTTTCATTTAGGAAGACTGTCAGTAAGAAATACAAATGGTTGATGGAGTACAAAAAATAATAATAACTTCACTGGTTACCAGCGGGGAGATGAGGGAAAATGAGAATCAGTTTGTAAACAGGCACAAACTTTCAGTTACAAGAAGAATAAGTTCTGAGGATCTAATGCATGACATGGTGACTATAGCTGATAACACTGTTTTATACAATTGAAATTTGCTGAGAGTAGAACTTCAATACTCACACGAGCAGACACAAAGATTGTCGACCCTCTCAATAATGTATCTGGATTGCATGGTGAAGAGATTCTGTTTTAGCAACACGATTGAACGAAATGCTATGAAAGTTGTTTTAAAAATAGCCTCACCAATGATTGTTACAGTTATCCTAATTCTTGTACTTACAAGATTCTCACATTTCCAAATAAAGATTTAAGGGCACAAGGCAGGTGAGGAGTGTTGCAACAGTAGATTGGAATAAAAAGAGCTAATTTTAGTTGTCTTAGTATGCCTTTCCTTGTTTTCTTTTCAAAACTTTGCTTCCGTATGGACGGATGAAATGCACGTGATGTGGTTTTGTTGGTGGTGTTTGTTTTTGGGGGGAGTGGCAGGGGCATGTTTTCTGCTGGGCTCACTGCCTGCAGGATCTTAGTTCCCTGACCAGGGAGCAAATCTATGCCCCTTGCAGTGGAAGCACAAAGTCTTAACCATTAGACTATCGGGCAAGTCCCATCATTTTAAAGCGGTGTCCCATTCCCACCTCCAGCAATTTACTAATTTGAGAAAGTTAATTGTCCCTTTAAAATTCCCTTGAGGCAGGAGATTGGTTTTTTTTTTTTTTTTTTTTTTTCTCCTCACATGGTGGAGAGTAGAAAGAGGAGGCGAGCTCTTCTATGTCTCTTCTTACACAGGCACAAATCCCATCTTGAGGTCTCCATGCTCATGACCTAATGACTTCCAAAGACGCTATCTTCAAATGCCATCATAATGGGCATTAGAATTTCAAGGTAGAGATTTTGGAGGTCAGTCCATAACATTCAGTCCATGGCAACAGGTTCTGGTTTTTTCACTGAAGGAAGAGTTCAAACTAAAATATACTGCCAGCTTCTTACATTGACCAGAAGCCTTTAGCTTCCTATAATTATAACAACTCACTCCTTCAGCAGTAATTTAAAGCTGCACTTTTTGTACTAAGAGTTTGCGGACTATTTCTACATGATAAATAAGGGGACCCAAATGTCTTTAATCATTTAGAGCAACGAGAACAAAAATCAAGCGGCATTAAATAAAAACAAGATCTATGAGCTGCAACTCAGAAACATTTTGTATCAGCGACTTTAGAACTGAAGATGTAACAAAAAACCGAGGTTGGTCCCAAAGCAAAGGAAAAAATTGTTCTCAGGCAGTTGAGAAAATAATTAAGTAACATGAGCAATCATTGCTGAGGAAATCTCCTTTACTCAATCTATACCAAAGGCAAGAGAGGAAGAATGAGAAAAGGATAGAAATCATTCAGTCAAAGAAGACAGGATCAAAACAGTAGAGGAGAGAACGTTATAAAGGGCCCTTAGTCTAGCTTTTTGCAAACCAAATCAGCAGTAGATTTTTCTAATAAAATTTTCAAGCAAAATGAATCATGCTTTTAACATCATCTGTATGGGTTCCAGATTGTTTGGAAGAAAACTACTATGCAAATCCAAGATGGAAATAAATATCATCAATGATGCCTTGTGTAAATTTTAAGATTAGAAAAAATGCTATTATCCCTTGGATGAGCTAATCTTCCCCTCTAGAAGACAAGGGTGTGATTCAGAAACGTAATATCTATTCCTCCTTTCCTCCTTCTAAAAAAAATTTATTGAAGTATAGTTGACTTTTCTTTTTTTTTTTTCCACCGCACCATGAGGCATGTGGACCTTAGTTCCCAACCAAGAATCGAACCTGCACCTCCTGCATTGAAGGAACGGAGTCTTCATTACTGGACCACCAGGGAAGTCTCATTCCTCCTTTCCTTCTATACCTCAACCTCAGTTCAGGTCTGAGAGCTGGCTACACACACACAAATGCACAGAGATTTTAGTAACCGGAAATCTATTGTTACAAGGCACAAAATGGATGGTGTGGTTTATATACCTGTATCTGGTTTCGTTTCTACGGTTCCTACTCACTGAATCAGGTTTTCTCTTATTTTCACTGATATTTCCCCATAGTCCTCAGTTTCTCATTATGTGTTTGCAGAGCTTCAGTGGAATTTAGCAGGAATCAGTCAATTCCATTGTCTTGGTAGGCATCATTCTTCCATGTCAGCTGCAATGATTTTCCCTTCCATTGGGACATTTTCTACCTGCCCACGAGTGAAATCGTTTGCCACTAGGCCACCACCTTGCTCCATGGGCATCAACAGCCAACCCAACACTCAAGACATGGTTCTCTTTGCCCACCAGAAAGGGAGCTAGCCAGTCCCAAGTCTTCATCTTCTTGCCGTTTTCTTGGAGCATTCTCAGGCCCACTTACATTAGTGTGGATCTTCTGAGAAGCAGGTGTCAAGCCAGGATCTGAAGTGCAAGAGGAACAACGTAAGGTGGAAGACTCTTCAGATGAGAATGCAGAAATAATTCTGCAAAAGGAAAAAGAGGAGGAGTGGCCAGGAAGAGATCTCAACTGCAGCATGATCCCAAGAAGGTTCAGGCAGCCTGCTGGGATGTCTCCAAACCAACATCCTCTGCTGGAAGAACACTGTGATGCTGCCAGAACACACTATCCTTCAACACAAGCAATCCACACTCAGTAGCTGGGGAGCAGCCCAAAGAAATGTGGCTTTGATGGACTTTCCTTGGTGGTACAGTGGATAGGAGTCCTCCTGCCAATGAAGGGGACATGGGTTCGATCTCTGGTCTGGGAAGATTCCACATGCCTTGGAGCAACTTACCCCACCAGCTGTACACCACAGTTACTGAGCCATGTTAAGCCTGTGAACCACAGTGACTGAGCCACGTGCCGCAGCTACTGAACCCTAATTGCCAAGAGGCTGTGCTTTGCAAAAAGAGAAGGCACAGTGATGAGATGCCTGTGCGTCCCAGGAAAGTGCAGCCCCTGCTCACTGCAACTAAAGAAAGTCCACATGCAGCAACGAAGACACGACCAAAAATAAATAAAAGTAAAAGAAATGTGGGTTTGACATGATTGTGACAGTGGATCCAGAGAGGCCACATCTGGGATCATCATTATACTGCCCGCAACAAAAGATCTCAGTGGCCCATTTTCACCTTTTCCCCTGGCTCTCCCCCACCAAGACCACCAGCACCAGCAAAACACACAGTAAAATTTAGATAAAGGAAATTAAACCANTAAAAGAAATGTGGGTTTGACATGATTGTGACAGTGGATCCAGAGAGGCCACATCTGGGATCATCATTATACTGCCCGCAACAAAAGATCTCAGTGGCCCATTTTCACCTTTTCCCCTGGCTCTCCCCCACCAAGACCACCAGCACCAGCAAAACACACAGTAAAATTTAGATAAAGGAAATTAAACCAGATAAAGGAAGGATCAGGGAGGTGAGATTTTAGAGGTACCGAAAGACACTCTTGACTCATCCAAAAGTCTCTAATCATCTATTTGCCTGACGGAATTCCATTAACCCAAGGTGACCCTACTTCCCCACGAATAATGTGAATGTGTGGCTCTTCTCTTTAGGCTGTTTATGTTTTATGGCTGATCTCTCAGTGAACTAAGGAATAGTTAATGGAGAAGAAAGGTCTTTTTTTAAAAAAGAGTCATGACTATAAAGCTAGGCTAAGTTTTGCATTGGCACGAACATGCTATCCAACCTTGGGGATGTTAAGTAACATCTGTGGGATTCATCAGGGGGCTGAACACTGAGTTACAAAAGTCAGTTCTCAGCATTATGTTCATTTGGGGGGATACAGTCATCACCCTACGGGAGCTCAGTCGTGACAAAGCTTTGAACTGAATGTTCTCCATGTTACTCTCAGCTTTAAAATGATATGGTTTCACAGCTTTTCTTAAAAATGAATTTTGCTTCTGTTAATTTAGTTGCTGGAATAGCTGTATATAGCATGTTACATAAAATCATCTAGGGACTGGATAATTATGTAGGTTTGGGGTGAATAACATTTGTTATCACTAAAGCAAGTGTGTCTGTGCTAAATCTCTTCAGTCATGTCCAACTATTTGTGACCTGATGAACTGTGGCCCACCAGGCTCCTCTGTCTGTAGGATTCTCCAGGGAAGAATACTGGGGTGGGTTGCCATGCCCTCCTCCAGGGGATCTTTCCAACCCAGGGATCAAACCCAAGTTTTGGTTCTCCAGAAATGAGTCATAAATTTTTAAAGGATAATTCGGTCCTAATTCATTTCTTACTACAATATACCTAATTGATTGAAATTTCTATACAAGGCTTCTATCACCAAAGCTTGAGGGTTCTACCCATCATAGAATGGTTTTCAGCTAGGACTGAATTCATGATCTTTCATTTCTCTTTCTCCCTTGACTAGAAGTAGGGTGTTGAGAAAATAACCTGAAAGCTTTTAAAATCCTGTATGATGAGGCACTTCCATATAGATAAACTCTTCCTTTTCCAATCTTATATTTCACCTTGATCCAGCATCTCAAGACTCAGTCCCATATGTAACCCAGACCACACAAGTACATGTTAGGTAAGTCTTGACATTCTCTTTTCTCTTAGCTGGTCCAGAACTTCCCTGACCAAGTTATGCTGTAACTTCATCCTAGTTATTAGTCTGGTGACCAGGGTGGGAGTTCCTAAGAGGGATGCTCATGTCTTACAAGGCAGAGACCTCTGCACTATCTGCACTCTCTTTAAGCAACAGAAGAACATTAGTCTAAAAGGGAACCTTTAATGGCTTTACAATAGCCATTAATGGGTCATGTCTGTGAGCCCAGAGAACCTTTAACCAGGGAAGTTTCTTTTAAAGACTCATGGGTTCACAGGGATAATCCAGGAAAATCTTTTCATCTCAAGATTCTTAACCTTAATCTCATGTGTAGAGGGTACATTTTGCCCTGGGTAAGGTCAGGGTCAGACAGACTAAATTTGAACCTTTGTTATAAAAAATTCCCCAGATTTGAGACACACCGTTTTCGAAGCGCTCGAGCCCTCTGTGTCTCCCTTTGCCTGGCAAAGCAGTCGAGTTCTTCATTGCTGCTGCTGCTGCTGCTGCTGCTAAGTCACTTCAGTCATGTCTGACTCTGTGCGACCCTATGGACTGCAGCCTGCCAGGCTCCTCTGTTCATTTCTACTTCATCCAAAACTCTGTCTCCAAGATTCTACTTAGCACCGGTGCACGGAGGCCACATTTTCTGCATCAGTACCCGTGTTGGGCATCTAAACTATAGGATTTTAAGATAATAAATTTTTGCCGTTGTAACCACTTAAGTTTGTTGCAGCTTTGACTCCGAAGGGTACTTGATTATCAGTTTTTGCATAAATAGCTCAAGTATAGCTGTACCTGCTTTATCAGCAGCTTGAAGAAATAGTTTTTATTCTAACCTTTATCTCTGTCACCTAATGCCTGTAACAAGGACAAACAGCCCCCATATACAGGATGATTGAAAGTACTTATATCTATGGGCTTCCCTCATGGCTCAGTGATAAAGACTCCACCTGCCAATGCAAGAGACTTGGGTTCGATCCCTTATCCAGGAAAATCCCACATACTGCAGAGCAACTAAGCCCAGGTGCCACAACTACTGAGCCTGTGCTCTAGAGCCCAGGGGGCTGCAACCACTGAGGCCCTCACACCCTGGAGCCTGTGCTCTGCAACAAGAGAAGCCACCTCAATGGAAGCCCTTGAACTGCAGCTAGAGATTAGCCTCTGCTTGCCACAACTGGAGAAACCTGTGTCCACAGCAACAAAGACCCAATGCAACCAAAAAAAAAAACCCATCATCATCAATTAAATTACTTTTAAGTGCCTTTATCTAATCCAACCCTAAGCTGTTTGGGGCTTACGAACAGCCCCTTCCCTAGACCTGCATCATGCTTCCATCATAAGCGAGTGCCTCCCTGCCCCCAGCCTACCAACTATTTTTGGACCTAACGTTAGCCTCTGAAAATCATCATATTTAGAAAAAGTTGGGTGGTAATCATCAAGAAATTGTATCATTTTTAATTTTCCAAGGGATTTTAGTAGTGAAATCAAGCATGTAAGTTCACTGTTCACTTCTAGAGCAGAGTTACTCTATGGCACTATTGACATTTTGGGCCAGACAACTATTTGTTAGTAGGGGAACAGGGGGCATCACATGTATTGTAGGGTATCTAACAGCATCCTTCGCCTCTGCCCATGAGATGCCAGTACCAGCCCCACAGTCTATCTATCTCCCCTTCCCCGGAGTCACCACAATCAAAGACGTCTCTGTGAAGTGAAGTCGCTCAGTCGTTTCCGACTCTTTGCGACCCCATAGGCTGTAGCCTACCAGGCTCCTCCCTCCATGGGATTCTCCAGGCAAGAATACTGGAGTGAGTTGCCATTTCCTTCTCCAGGGGATCTTCCCAACCCAGGGATCGAACCCAGGTCTCCAGCATTCCAGGCAGAAGCTTTAACCTCTGAGCCACTAGGGAAGCCCTAGGATGTCTCTAGGCACTGACAAATTTCCCCAGGGAACAAATTACTCCCTACCTCTCCCTGTGNCCATTTCCTTCTCCAGGGGATCTTCCCAACCCAGGGATCGAACCCAGGTCTCCAGCATTCCAGGCAGAAGCTTTAACCTCTGAGCCACTAGGGAAGCCCTAGGATGTCTCTAGGCACTGACAAATTTCCCCAGGGAACAAATTACTCCCTACCTCTCCCTGTGAACCATTGTCCTACAGACATATTTATGCAACGCAGACTTGACAAGGTGCTTAGGCATTCTTCAGTCTTGCAATCTAATTTTAAAAAACAGAAAGGACTTCTCAAAGAGGTTATGTGACTTGGTGGCAATGCCTACTTATACATCTACCATCTCCCTGGAGTGCTTGAATAGACCATTTGAAAACTAAACATTTTTATGAGTATTAATTAGTTTCCAGAGCTTCAGTCACCTCTGCAGACAACTCAAATAAAGCCCTGCAGCTTGACCCAGTTTTCTTCTCCTTCCGTGGATCTTTTCTTTAAGGTTTCATCCTTCAGAACTTTTGTGGCTAAAATTGCCTCTAATAACAGATGTCAAGAAAGCATTTCTGCTAATTAGCAGGGGTGAAATGACAGAGCTCTATGGAGCCACGGGGTAACTCCACCACAGACATCGCTCTCCTTTCCTTCGGCAGAAACACCTCCTTCCTCCTTGTTCTTAGAGGACGGAGGGCAGAGACTGAGAAGTCCTTCCCTTCTGGGACAAGGAGGTCACTCTTCCCACTTCCTCAGAGATTTGATCATCCATCAGCTGCCATGTGCCAGGGGTTGGCTGGTTTTGTTCATTTCTAGTTCCATTCTTACTGGGAAGAAAAAAACGTCAGGAGCAGTCATGGAGGCATCTAGGTGGCCCCGATCGTCATTCTTCCTCGGGTTTTGAGGCATAACAATGTCAGTAGAATTAATTCCATTGCTTTCACTATTTCTCATACATCACTCACTCACACGCTCCTGTGTTAACACACACTGAGAGCACAGAATACACATTCACATAGGCATCCACCTACACAGGAAGAAAAATATGCTAATTTTTTTCATTCGTATCTTTTATCTGCGGTTTTTGAATCACTCTAAAAGCATATTTAAAGACTACCAGGAGGGTGAGACAACCAGCCTTTATCAAAACGCTGAACATTAAGCACCCTGAGGCATCTGCTTCAGTCCTCGGAAAACATGGGAATTTGCTAAATGATTAACCAACAACCTAATGAAATTTTGATTTTTCTACTTCATGGTGGCGGGGAAAACTATATGCATTCAGTAGAAACTGCACTTGGGAGCTTGTTTGGAGGTTCTAGAGGGGGAGGGCAGCCACTTGTATACCCTTGACTGAAGACGGGTCCTCCTCTCTCGGGGATGGTGGTCCTCTTCGGCCAAGCATGCAGCTTCAGGAGGGGTGCACACGGAGCAGCGAGGGAGGAAGGTGACAGTCGCCCAGCCAGCTGGATCAGCCGAATCAACCCTGGCAATCAACAGGGTGACAAATGTTGTAATCAGATCTCCCGCACATCCGAAACTGTACTTCGACTTTTGATCTTTCCCCAGGCTAGTGATCCGCTCTCTCAAGATGCTGAGCAGAGGAAGCTGAAGTTCCCAGCAACCCCATCATCACGTGGGTGAACAACTGATATAACCATTCTGCACCCAGACAACCATTCCCTTTTCCACTTTCAGTACAATATTTAAAAAATGACGTGAGATATTCAACACTTCATTATAACATAGGTCTTGTATTAGGTAATTTTGCCCAACTGTAGGCTAATGGAAATGATCTGAGCACAATTAAGGTAGGCTGCTCTAAGCTTTGATATTCTGTAGGTTAGGGGTATTAAATGCATTTGGGGTGGGTGGCTGCATCAAGCTGCTTGTGGGATCTTTGGGATCTTCATTCCCTAAGCAGGAATTGAACCTGCACCTTGGCAGCAAGAGTATCAGTCCTAACAACTGGACCACCAGGGAATTCCCTCAAATGCATTTTCAACCTAACAGTGGCTTATGGGGATATAACCTCATCATAAGGATGACCTTAACAGAGGCTGCTGCTGCTAAGTTGCTTCAGTTGTGTCTGACTCTGTGCAACTCCATAGACAGCAGCCCTTCAAGCTCCCCCGTCTCTGGGATTCTCCAGGCAAGAACACTGAAGTAGGTTGCCATTTCCTTCCCCAATGCATGAAAGTGAAAAGTGAAAGTGAAGTTGCTCAGTCGTGTCTGACTCTTTGCGAGACCCCATGGACTGCAGCTTACCAGGCCCCTCCCCCCATGGGATTTTCCAGGCAAGAGTACTGGAGTGGGTTGCCACTGCCTTCTCCGTAACAGAGGCTAAATAACCTATATCACTCTATCCACATTTTCCAGTGTAGTAGATGAAATCCAAATTGTGGGAATGCTTTCTCCATGGCCAGAGAGCTGGAAAGATGTCAGGCAGGCCCTATTCCGGTTTCCAGTTGCAAACTGGCCCAGTGCAGTTTCTACTACCCCACGCTGTTGATCTACAACAGATACTGGCTCATCCTTCCATCTTTAGCTCCCATTCCCATTCCCACATGGATGACTGTTTTTCCCAGAATCATTGGAATGATATGTGTGTCTTGGGTGATCATAGCACAGGCCAATGATTTGTCTGATGGTTAGTTAAAAAAAAAAAAAAGAAAAAAAATAAGGAGATTTGCGTTCCTTTTACAAAAGGAGCTTTGAAAAAATAAAATTTCTCTACCAAAGATGTTATTTCCCACCCCCGGGGACTTGAGGTGTCCAAGAGAACTTTCCAGGACACAAAGCCTTGCAGATTCATATTTAGAATGTTCCCACATAGATTAAGCAACCATAACTGGTCCCTGGGTCCTCTTTCAATCTGAAGACCAAGGATCAGTACAGGAAAAACTCTTCCTCCCCACGTCCATTCCTGTCTTTCATGGTTGGGCAACTGGGCTTTTCATCTCTAGCAAATTGGGGAGAGACCCAAACACTCCCTTAGTGGGGACAAAAGCCGGTTAAAGGACAAACAATGAAACGGCCTTTCATACTGACAAGCTTCACATTTCACTCCTCTTTCCCCTTTTCTCCACGCTTTGCTTCATCTGGGAAGAAAACTTATTTTTAAAAGCGCCAAAGCCCCTTTGTGTCAGGGAGCCTGGCCGGATTGACAAATCAGGGAGGTCATCGTAATGGGGGTGCTGTCAGCAAACGCCTGCCTCGAAACAAATCAGTGTGACAAAGGAGACTGTTCAAGAGGCCCCCGTGTCCTGTAAGAGAAAAGGAACAGGGGATTCTTGTCCACAGCAATAGTGGACTGGGCTGGGCCCCAAGGCACCTGCCTCAGAACTGGAAAGGGTTGTTAATGAGAACACCAGACTATCTGGTCGCTTCCTCCCTAAAGGCTGGGGAAAGAGTTTGCACAAGCCTCTGGGCATCCCTGGCTTCCCCCATTCCCAGTCCTCCCCGTTTCCTGTCTGTGTTCTGCCGGGCTCCAGGTGCTGCTGTCTGCTCCAACACATGTCTCATTGCCACAGATGTGCTGGGTTTAAATAAGAACCAGATCACTCTCGTTCGTCTCCAGGCAGACAGTGCCATTTGTCAAACTCGAAACTGCCCATTGGTGTAAAGGATTTGCAGAGAGCCAGAGGACTGAGTGAGGAACAAGAGACTGGTGTGGCGCATGAGCCTCGGAAGGAAACTGGTTTGATCCATCAACTTGGAGGCCGACCGGGTGCCCTCCTCCACCTCCAGTAAATCCCCTAGAGCTTGCCTGGAGCAGCTGTCTTGCAACAGATGGGGCAGGCCACTGAGGTCCATCCAGATAAATGCAGAAGCCCGGTCGGTTACATTTCAAGGAGGAACATCTCCATTCATTTCCAAACTGAATGCCTTCTGCTCTGAGAGTGAAAAGTGAAAGTCACTCAGTCGTGTCCGACTCTTTGCGAACTCATGGACTATACATAGTCCATGGAATTCTGGAGTGGGTAGAAACCTCCAGGCCAGAATCTTGGAGTGGGTAGTCTTTCCCTTCTCCAGGGAATCTTCCCAACCCAAGGACTAAACCCAGGTCTCTGGCATTGCAGGCAGACTNTGTCCACAGCAATAGTGGACTGGGCTGGGCCCCAAGGCACCTGCCTCAGAACTGGAAAGGGTTGTTAATGAGAACACCAGACTATCTGGTCGCTTCCTCCCTAAAGGCTGGGGAAAGAGTTTGCACAAGCCTCTGGGCATCCCTGGCTTCCCCCATT
Source organism: Neotragus moschatus (assembly GCA_006410615.1). Taxonomy (NCBI): domain Eukaryota; kingdom Metazoa; phylum Chordata; class Mammalia; order Artiodactyla; family Bovidae; genus Neotragus; species Neotragus moschatus. The sequence continues at coordinate 1,167,207 of SJYA01003037.1, forward strand.
CCCAGTCCTCCCCGTTTCCTGTCTGTGTTCTGCCGGGCTCCAGGTGCTGCTGTCTGCTCCAACACATGTCTCATTGCCACAGATGTGCTGGGTTTAAATAAGAACCAGATCACTCTCGTTCGTCTCCAGGCAGACAGTGCCATTTGTCAAACTCGAAACTGCCCATTGGTGTAAAGGATTTGCAGAGAGCCAGAGGACTGAGTGAGGAACAAGAGACTGGTGTGGCGCATGAGCCTCGGAAGGAAACTGGTTTGATCCATCAACTTGGAGGCCGACCGGGTGCCCTCCTCCACCTCCAGTAAATCCCCTAGAGCCTGCCTGGAGCAGCTGTCTTGCAACAGATGGGGCAGGCCACTGAGGTCCATCCAGATAAATGCAGAAGCCCGGTCGGTTACATTTCAAGGAGGAACATCTCCATTCATTTCCAAACTGAATGCCTTCTGCCCTGGGAGTGAAAAGTGAAAGTCACTCAGTCGTGTCCGACTCTTTGCGAACTCATGGACTATACATAGTCCATGGAATTCGGGAGTGGGTAGAAACCTCCAGGCCAGAATCTTGGAGTGGGTAGTCTTTCCCTTCTCCAGGGAATCTTCCCAACCCAAGGACTAAACCCAGGTCTCTGGCATTGCAGGCAGACTCTTTACCAGCTGAGCCACAGGAGAAGCCCAAGAATACTGGAGGGGTAGCCTATCCTTTCTCCAGCAGATCTTCCCAACCCAGGAATCAAACTGGGGTCTGCCACATTGCAGGCGGATTCTTTACCAGCTGAGCCACAAGGGAAGCCCTTGCTCTGGGAGCCTCACTATAAAAACCAGATCCCAGTATCGTATATTAATGCATAGACGTGGAATCTAGGGGAAAAAAATGGTGCAGAGGAACCTATTACCAGGGCAGGAATAGAGATGTAGATGTGTGTGTGGAGGTGGGGGTGTGGTGGGGTGGAGGTATGGACTCAGAGGAAGGGGAGGGTGGGATTAACTGGGAGATTAGGGTTGCTGTACCTATGTGACCATGGGTAAAAGAGATAACTAGCGGGAAGCTGCTGAATAGGGCAGGAAGCTCAGCTCGGTGCTCTGTGATGACCAGAGGGGTGACTGGGAGGTGGTGGAAGGGAGGTCAAAGAGGGAGGGGATGTATGTATACATGTAGCTGATTTGCTTCATTGTGCAAAAGAGACTAACACAGTATAAGGCAATCATATACTCCAATTCAGACTTGAAGAAAGTGGGGAAAACCACTAGACCATTCAGGTATGACCTAAACCAAATCCCTTATGACTATACAGTGGAAGTGAGAAATAGATTCAAGGGGCTATATCTGATAGAGTGCCTGATGAACTATGGACGGAGGTTCATGACATAGTATAGGAGACAGGAATCAAGACCATTCCCATGGAAAAGAAATGCAAAAAAGTAAAATGAGTGTCTGAGGAGGCCTTACAAATAGCTGTGAAAAGAAAAGAAGTGAAAAGCAAAGGAGAAAAGGAAAGATATACCCATTTGAACACAGAATTCCAAAGAATAGCAAGGAGAGATAAGAAAGCCTTCCTCAGTAATCAATGAAAGATATAGAGGAAAACAATAGAATGGGAAAGACTAGAGATCTCTTCAAGAAAATTAGAGATACCAAGGGAACATTTCATGCAAAGATGGGCTTGACAAAGGACAGAAATGGTATGGACCTAACTGAAGCAGAAGATATTAAGAAGAGGTGGCAAGAATATACAGAAGAACTGTACAAAAAAAGATCTTCATGACCCAGATAATTATGAAGGTATGACCACTCCTACTCACCTAGAACCAAACATCCTGGAATGTGAAGTAAGGTGGGCCTTAAGAAGCATCACTACAAACAAACTAGTGGAGATGATGGGATTCCAGTTGACCTATTTCAAATTCTAAAAGATGATGCTGTGAAAGTGCTCCTCTCAATATACCAGCAAATTTGGAAAACTCAGCAGTGGCCACAGGACTGGAAAAGGTCAGTTTTCATTCCAATCCCAAAGAAAGGCAATGCCAAAGAATGCTCAAACTACTACACAATTGCACTCATCTCACACACTAGTAAAGTAATGCTCAAAATTATCCAAGCAGATGTTCAAGCTGGTTTTAGAAAAGGCAGAAGAACCAGAGATCAAATTGCCAACATCTGCTGGATCATGGAAAAAGCAAGAGAGTTCCAGAAAAACATCTATTTCTGCTTTATTGACTAT
>SJYA01003037.1:1170343-1199383 GCA_006410615.1 Neotragus moschatus
TTGGACTATAAAGAAAGCTGAGCACTGAAGAATTGTCACTTTTGAACTGCGGTGTTAGAGAAGACTCTTGAGAGTCCCTTGGACTGCAAGGAGATCCAACCAGTCCATCCTAAAGAAGACCAGTCCTGTGTGTTCATTGGAAAGACTAATGTTGAAACTGAAACTCCAATACTTTGGCCACCTGATGCGGAGAGCTGACTCATTTGAAAAGACCCTGATGCTGGGAAAGGTTGAGGGCAGGAGGAGAAGGGGATGACAGAGGATGAGATGGTTGGATGGCATCACCGACACAATGGACATGGGTTTGGGTGGACTCTGGGAGTTGGTGATGGACAGGGAGGCGTGGCATACTGTGGTTCATAGGGTCACGAAGAGTCAGACAAAAATGAGCAACTGAACTGAACTGATATACTCCAATAAATAAAATAAAATAAATTGCAAGTCTGGACCAATAAGCAAACAAAACATCGACTCCGGTCTGACTCTAACCTAGTAAAAGGGGGGCTTCCCTCAACAGGGGCACCATTAGGGTAACCAACACACAATTTACACCAGATACTGTTGGCCAGTCTGCTACACATACTATGCTCTCTGGCCACTCAGTGACTTCACTTATATTGTTTCCAAGAAAGTTTCTCCCCCTGAACTATGTACTACGACATAGCTCTTAAGGAGATTTCAAGTTGCTTTTAGTCTGTGTGAGAGAATTTAATTAAATGCTCATCAAACTTGCTTTTCTGTTTTTTCTGGGCTCACAGTTAATGTTCATTTCCAAGCCTCTCTCATAATCAGGAGAAGCCATGAGACCAAACTCTGGAAAAAGGAACACAAGCAGAAGTGCTTTCTGCCACATCCAAGCCTGACCCATGAAAGACTCAGTCAACCCTCCTCATTCCTTTCTTCCCTTGCCTACTGGCCTGAGGCAAAGAAAAGAAAAAGAAAAGAAGAAATCTCAAGAAGGGATTTCAGGAACCCCCCTACTTGAGGCCCTAGAAAGAATCCTGGGTCTGGGGATGCGATTGTGGAGAGCAGAGATTCTCCATCAACCTGCCCTGGACCAGCACAGGCGCAGAAACACAAACCTTCGTTAAGTTAATCCACTGAGACTTGGGAGTTGCTTGTTAAAACAAGGGCTTCCAAAGAGGCTACCCTGGAGAACACGGGCTTCCCAGGTGGTGCTAGTGGTAAAGAAGTGAAAGTGAAGTGTCTCAGTCATGTCCGACTCTTTGCAACCCCATAGTCTGTAGCCCACCAGGCTCCTCCGTCCATGGGATTTTCCAGGCAAGAGTACTGGAGTGGGTTCCCATTTCCTTCNCATGGCTAACAATGACAAATCCCAGCGTCACCGTCTTCTGCATAGCTGGAAATCACCACACTGAATGGAGGGTATACAGCGCCATCTCACAGACAGATGAAGCGCTTATTCAAAGCAAACAGCTCTGAAAAAGAGAGAGGAAAAAGGGAAAAACTGGGAACAGTGGCAATCTTTATCTTCAGTGAGCAAAATGAGCTTCTTAAAGATGGCAGTCGGAAGGGAAAAAAAAAAAAAAAAAGAGCTTCTACCATCATCAACCGAAAAAGAGAAAACCCACGGCCTGTTTCAAGGCCACTGACTGCCAAGCCTCTGCAGAGTCTTGCTCAGCGCCCTCTAGAGGTCATAAAGGGTATTGGCGCTGGGTTGGGGGCTGAATCCTGAGCTCGTGACCCTGGAAATGTCATAGACCAGTAGCCCGCAGCATCACCAGGGAACTTCTTTGAAACGCAGTTTCTCAGACTCCACCCTGCTGCTACTGCTGCTGCTAAGTCGCTTCAGTCGTGTCCGACTCTGTGCGACCCCATAGACAGCAACCCACCAGGCTCCCCCGTCCCTGGGATTCTCCAGACAAGAACCGGAGTGGGTTGCCATTTCCTTCTCCAATGCGTGAAAGTGAAAAGTGAAAGTGAAGTCGTTCAATCGTGTCCGACTAGTAGCGACCCCATGGACTGTAGCCTACCAAGCTCCTCCGTCCATGGGATTTCCCAGGCAAGAAGAGTACTGGAGTGGGGTGCCATCACCTTCTCTGCAGACTCCATCCAGGACTTACGAAATCAGAAACTCTAACCAACAATGTTTCCACAAGGCCTCCAAGTGATTTTATCTACGAGGCTGAAAGGAGAAAACCATGGCTCTGGGCATGTAATTTTGCTGTTGGGGAGACACTGCTTTGGGAAAGATCCCCAGTGTTTACCTAACTTGCTTCAAGTAATAAATCCTTCCTCCAATGAATCTTTGACCTGGATGTGTCTTTTGGCTTAACACCCACGGAGAGGCAAATCCAGTTTTCAGGTAACAAAATTTATAGAGGTTCAGTCTTTGATATTGAAAGGTCAGTGCAATCTTTGCCTGCGTTTGATCATATTAAAAAAAAAAAAAAAACCTGAAAGAAATTCAGCTGACTTAGGGTTAAATCTTCGCTTTGCTATTGATTAGCCATGTGACATAGGACACTGTTCTAAAACATTTCTACTCGCAGTTTCCTCTTAGGTAAAGTGGGGACTAAACAGCTGTTCCCCAGGGGAACATACAGAGGATTAAGCAAGATAATTTTGCCACTGATTTAGTGCTGTTACCTACACGTAACTAACATTTACTGAGTGCTTATTATTAATGAAAAAAAAATGCCTTTTGGAAGAAAATAATTTACCTAAAACTCAAGGTATCTTACATGATTTCTTGTCTGAAAGTATATGGTCAGAACCACCCAAGATGCTATTCTCTTCCTCTCTGCTCATCCTCTACTCATCAGTTCCTGATTTATTTACACTCTACTCACATGATTGACCTCCCTCTTAATTATAGAGCCTAATCAATAAATGCCTACTTGCCCCAGCCCCAGCCAGGGATAGTTCTAATCTTCATAACAGAATGTCTTTCCTATGATAATTTATCAAAGGGGTAGCAAAGGGGGCATGTTTCACTATTGGTTTCCCTGGTAACCAATGAGCCAACATGAAGTCAAATTTGCTCTGTAACTGGTAACCTGGTAACCTCTTTCCCTCTAACTCCACCATGCCGTCATGTCCAGCACCTCACTGGCCACCCACTGTGGAGTATTGCTCCAGGACCTTTTTTGCTTCATACATGCACGATCCCCTATCCAATAAACCACTGATGTCACCATCTCCAGGCTCTTTCTTTGTTCTTCAGGCTTGCAGGTTTGTGATGAGCAGCTCATCAGAAAGGCTGAGTGTCACAGGGTCACTAATTTCTCTGCTTCCATCATCTCATTTCATTCCTGCCCCTCTCAATTTGCATCACTTCTATATTTCTTATTCCTGCTCTCGTCTTCCAATACTATTGTGTATTGGTCTGCCAGTTTCCCATATTTTGCCCCTGTTAACCTGTATAAGAAACAGAACTAGTGATTTACTTCAATTTTGAATGAGGTATTTTAACCATAAGGAAAGCTGAACACCAAAGCATTGATGCCTTCAAATTGTGGCGCTGGCGAAGACTCTCGAGAGTCACTTGGACTGCAAGGAGTTCAAACCCGCTGCTGCTGCTGCTGCTGCTGCTGCTGCTGCTGCTGCTGCTGCTAAGTTGCTTCAGTCATGACCGACTCTGTGTGACCCCGTAGACGGCAGCCCACCTGGCTCCTCTGTCCCTGGGATTCTCCAGGCAAGAACACTGGGGTAGGGAGTTCAAACCAGTCAATCCCAAAGGAAATCAACCCTGAATATTCATTGGAAGGACTGGTGCTAAAGCTCCAATACTTTGGCCACCTGCTGTGAAGAGCTGACTCATCGGAAAAGATTTTTATACTGGGAAAGACTGAAGGCAAAAGGAGATGGGGGTGACAGAGGATGAGATGGTTGAATGGCATCACCGACTCAGTGAACATAAGTTTGAGCAAACTCTGGGAGACAGTGAAGGACTAGGGAGCCTGGCATGCTGTAGTCCACGGGGGTCGCAAAAGGTCAGACATAACTGAGAGAGTGAAAAACAAAAAAAGATAGGCAACGTTGTTACTCAACTGTGTAAGATTGATTTAGCTCTCATTACCAGTGAGAATGGAATAGCTAGTAGCAACATTGAAATAATTAAGGTATCGTACTAGGAAAAAAACCTCAAGTTAAGAGTTAAGAGCCTGGCTCTTTCATTAACTGATTCTCTAACGGAACAGTTTGTGTTACCTCTTTGGGCCTCAATTTCCCTACTTGTAAACCACATGGTGGACTTTTTCTTGAAAAAGAGCATTAAAATGTATGTATACATTCTTAATATCTTGCAATCAAGTTAAGATCCTGGAGAGCTAGTGGGTAGGGGGGAAAGGATAGGGAAAAAAGATGAGACTGTGAGCAATGAGGTGCTGTCCTGATGACAGGGCCAAGAAAAGAGTAGGTGATAGAAGTCACTCAGGAGACATGGTGATGACTTTTAAAGTATTTATTTCTTTCCTTGCTTGAGTTCTTTCCCTGTGCCAGGTCTTAGTTACGGCCCATGGGTTCTTTCATTCACTGCATGTGCCATCTAGTTCCCTAATCAGGGATTGAACACAGGCCTTCGCATTGAGAGTGTGGAGTCTTAGCCACTGGACCACCAAGGATGTCCCAATATGGTGTTACTCTGTAAGACTTTTAGAGTTACTATGTGACGCTCCATGCTCTGCTCATATATCCTAATCTATAGCTAGTGCACTAGGCTTCCCTGCTGGCTCAGTGGTAAAGAATCCACCCACCAATGCAGCAGATTCAGGTTCGATCCCTGGGTGGGGAAGATCTGCTCATGAAAGAAATGACAACCCACTCCAGTATTCTTGCCTGGAGGATCCCATGGACAGAGGAGCCTGGCGAGCTACAGTCCATGGGGTAGCAAGAGTCGGACAGGACTGAGCGACTAAAGAGTAGCAACAATAGCTAGTGCTCGCCGGACAGGTTTAAATCACAGGCCTGGGATATACATTTAAGTCAGGCAGTTCAATTTGGGTTTCCAGAAAAAAAAAAAAAAAAGAAAGAAGTTGGAAGGAAATTCAACTGAATTGAGATGTTCCATTTTCTCTACACTATCAGATGCATTTATGCTAAGAATATCTGTACAATCATCAACTTCCCATTTTTAGTCTTTTACAATCACTGGGTCTTATTCATAATGATTACCATCTTTGTACTTTCCTCTAGTAAGTGAAATTAGCATTCTCTCATGAACTGTAAATGCTAAATTGCTAATAACCTCCCTGGGGTTTTCTTCACATGATGATGCCTTCAATGATTTCATCATAGCTTAGCATATTAACATATCACAATTTATACACTTAAGCATAATAAGTTCCCTAAGGCTTGATCTAAAAATGGTAGGTGTATTTTTAAATAACTCAGTAAAATCTTGGATAAACATTAACCAAGTGACCAATTCTAAAGAAACAGCCTTTCCCCCCCCCCCCCCTAAGGAATTGTTACTAGGAACAGAAACTAATATTTCTTCAGTTCAGTTCAGTCGCTCAGTCGCGTCCGAGTCTTTGCGACCCCATGAATTGCAGCATGCCAGGCCTCCCTGTCTATCACCATCTCCCGGAGTTCACTCAGACTCACGTCCATCGAGTCTGTTTTTGTAACAAAAAACTGAACGTCTGAAATCTCAAAAAAATGCAATTATAAAAGTCATTTTGAAAGAACTTGTATATGTTAATTACTACCAGCAAAGTCTATAAAACATGAATTTCACACTTTGATTAGTTCCAGGTAGAAAGCACCATAGAATCTAATATTTATTCCATTGGAAAAGTAAGAAAACAACTTTCAGTAAACCAAAGGAAGTACTTTCTCTTTTTCTCAACCATTTTATGGACTCTGAGGAACCAAGATACGCTGAAAGAGACAGCAGTGAACAAAAAAAACAAATTATATTACATGATCAGGGAACATAAGGACGCTTATTTGCCTACTGTTTCAAAACCACAACTCTGCTATATTTAAAATCTCTGTGAGACCAAACTTCTATATACATTCTAGTTTAGGGAGAAAAAAAATTCTGAAAAATAAAAATAAAACACTGTCAAGAGATTTCATATAAAACTCAGATACCAAGAAAGGCCGTTTAGAAAATTCTGTCTTTACTGTATTTTCAGCTAAAGGGAGAAATGTAAATATCTTCTTAAAAGAAAAGAAGAAACAAGAGAATAGTGTAAGAATAAATTTAGCATTTCACTCACTCATTCATCCATTCATTTACTCAGTATGAAGCATGAGGCATGTAGGATCTTAGTTCCTCAACCAGGGATCCCACCCCCACCACCTGCATTGGAAGCATGGAGTCTTAACCACTGGACCACCAGGGAAGTCCCCATTCAATATATTTTAATTTGCTGTTCTGTGCTAGGCACTGTGCTAGGTGTCAAAGATTCAATGGTGGGCAAAATAGAAGCAAACCCTGCCCTGAGGACACCTAATGTATAAATGCACAATTAAAGGGTTGTTATTTATTATACTTTCAAAGGAGGAGGTGCTGTGGGTGCTCTAAGAACATACAAGTAATGTGACCAGGAGGACAGGGACAGTGTTGCTAAGGAAAAAGCACAGAAGTTGCCATCTCAGAGGATGGAGATGGAGATGGAGTGAACCATTCTCTAAGGACCAGTGCTCTCCATTACATGAGACCAGACAATGACTTTTAGGACCCAGCAAGTTCAATGGTTCACAGGTAAAGGTCAGGTTTTTTCTTGCATTTGGTCTTCTCACTAACTACTAGAGAAGAGACAATCATAAGTTAAAGCATATTAATAGTGAATGGAGAAGGCAATGGCACCCCACTCCAGTACTCTTGCCTGGAAAATCCCATGGACAGAGGAGCCTGGTAGGCTGCAGTCCATGGAGTCGCTAACAGTTGGGCACGACTGAGTGACTTCCCTTTCACTTTTCACTTTCATGCATTGGAGAAGGAAATGGCAACCCACTCCAGTGTTCTTGCCTGGAGAATCCCAGAGATGGCGGAGCCTGGTGGGTTGCCGTCTATGGGGTCACACAGAGTCAGACATGACTGAAGTGAATTAGCAACAATAGTGAATATGGACCCATCAATTACTTTGCAATATGTATGGACAAGAGGAGCCTGATGGTCTATGGTCCGTGGATTCACAAAGAGTCAGACATGACTTTGCAGACAAAACTAGCACACAAAACACAAATACAAAATGTGATTATAACTTTTTTTTTTCCAAAAAATTTATTCTCAAAATATCAGCATCTGATGAGTATTTTTCACTGTAAAGTGACAATTTTGAGAGTACTTATTCTAGTAATACTATCATTGCTCAAAACACTTTTGAAATTTTGCTTTAAATTTGGCTTTAGAGCATTAGACCCATTCTTTCAAAAATCTCCCATGGTTGAAAACGCCAGGCAGCAGTGATTGTTTTTTTGAAAGCAATCATAAGGCTTGCAGATAAATAACTTTTACCTAAGAGGAATAATCAGAATCAAGGTGAAGCTATAATAGGAGAAGATCAATTTTTGGTCATTCATGATGTGATGAGAAGTGATAGGGAAAAAAGCAGCAACTAAATAAGCTGAGAAACATTAGACACAGAACTCTCCAGAAAGGAAAATAAGCCACTGTGGGCACTCCTAGATTTTAGCAGGATATTGAGTTTTCCAGAGAAGAAAGCAAAATCTTTCATTTTTGAATGCTTAGTGCCCAGTACAGAGAATAGCATGTAGTAATCGCCCAATAAATGTTTGAAGGATGAAATTGAAGCAAATTGCTTCCATTATCTTGCTGGAAGACAATAACCATGCCTCCCAATATATGAGCCACAAAAAAAGAAGAAGGAGTACAGCAGAGGCTGAGACAGTTGGATAACATCCCCGACTCAATGGACATGAATTTGAGCAAACTCTGGGAGATGGTGAACGGCAGAGAAGCCTGGCGTACTGCGGTCCACGGCATCACAAAGAGTCAGACACAACTTAGCAACTGAACAACAACATCCATCCATATATATATAAGCAATGCAGATAGCATTTAGAATATTCCTACATGATGATGTTATTTATGTACCATTCCTGGAGTCTCTGATAAACTCAAATTCCCTAGTCCATCTTTTAATTTAGAAATTATCATAATTGGGGGAGGGGCGTCCCTGGTGGCTTAGTGGTAAAGAATCCACCTGCCAGTGCAAGAGATGCAGGTTCGATCTTTGGTCCTGGAAGATCTCACGTGCCGCAGAGCACCTAGGCCAGAGTGTCACAACTACTGAGCCTGGGCTCTAGAGCTGGGGAACCGCAACTACTGAGGCCTCGCACTGCAACTCCTGAAGCCCAGGTGCCTTAGAGCCTGTGCTCCGCAAAAAGAGAAGCCATAGCAATGAGAAGCCCCCTCTCGCCACAACTAGAGGAAAGCCCTCACAGCAGCAAAGACCCAGCACAGCCAAAAAATAAGCTAATAAATGAAATTATTATCTTTTAAAACAAAGTATCATTTTTTTTTCAAAAAAATACAAAGGATAATATAACAATCACCAACTTTTTTAAGGACTCTCAAACACACCAAAAAAAGTATAGATAATATTCCTTAATGTAGTAGGCAGGACAAGAAAAAGTACCCAAAGTGTACTTGGAAAAATGGTGGCCTTTCCTATCTGGCTGCATGTAACTTTCCTCTTTTTCTTTTACTTTCTATTTGTATATTTTTCTGATTCTTCAAATTACATCTTTAAAACTTTGCTTTTACTTTGTGCCTCTGTCTGGCTCTTGGAAAGACTTTTGTAATTTGGTGTTAATGGCGTATTTTGGACTGTAATCTCCATCTCACTTATTTGGAGTACATTTTTCTCCCAAATTTCTCTTCCTTTCCATTCAACCCAAGCTGCAAATAATAATAATTTCCTCCAAACTCCCACCTTGGTGGCTGTTTTATACACTTCATCTTATTCCCAGTTCTGTCCTCCAAACAGATCCTTTAGAATAAAAAAAACAGCAAAAAAAAGCCTCTCATTTTAAGAGAGAATCAAGCCATTTGTGCTATGTTATTTTACTGTTTAGGTACTATGGTTATCATGTTCTAATGTTCTATGCTTCTTGGCATCAAAGAACATTGCTTTATTGTGACATTTTCAAATGAAAACTATATGACAGTAACAGTTTCCAAAGACCTCTCATTTACCTTGGCAACATTTACGAGTAGTGGGGGAAAAATACATAAAACCACCGCTTTGAGCAAAACGCCACAATGATTATTTAGCAAACAAGCTCGCATATTAGAATGGCGGCGGGGAGATTGCTTCTACAGACTAAATTACACTTTACACACAGGCACTACTGAATGGCTTTCCGTAGAGGTTACATTTAAATTATAGCTCTTGCTAAGCAAACATCTCACGGTTTGTGTGTGAATTTGAATTATGCATCTATCAGGCAGCATGTTTATGGAAAAAAAAAGTCAAGTCGATAGATTGCTAAATTGCTGCAATATTTGTAAGGGACAAAAATAGCTGGAATGTTGGACAACGAAGATGGTTTGAGAGCAGTCCCACTTTAGTGTCCAGTAAGAAAATGCTTTGCCATTTCTGGACCACAGTGGATGATTGACCTTTGGCTTCATTCAGAAGCATCCAAAACTTGCTTTCATGCTTTCTCTTTAGAAATATAATTTGATATCTTATGCTTGGAGATTCTGAAAGTGGAAAAGCACGTTGTATAACTTCTGATTTTATTCTAATTCCCAGAAATAAGGCAAATGGACACGAGCTAATTCGGGGAAATAGACTATTAGGCAGTAAAAATAGATAGATCAGATAAGAAGAGTGTAAAATGACCCAACAAAAGGGCATTCAACCTCTTCAGAACCTACCAAGATCCCAAAAACATCCTAAAGAACAATCACGTATCTGCAGCAGAATGTGTCTTGTCTGTATTAGTGTGAATACATCCTTGATAAGGGCTTCCTGGGTGGCTCAGGGAGCAAAGAATCCTCCTGCCAGTGCAGGGGACACAAGAAACATGAGTTCATTCCCTGGGTTGGGAAGATCCCCTGGAGAAGGAAATGGCAACTCGCTCCAGTACTCTTGCCTGGGAAATCCCATGGACAGAGGAGCCTGGTGGGCTACAGTCCGTGGGGTTGCAAAGAGTTGAGTGCAACTGAGTGACTAAACAACAGCAGTGATCCTTTATAAAGGCGAGAGAAGGAAGAAATGGCTTCACAGTTCACGTAACTCTAAGACTGTGTGATTCTATTGCTGATATGTTAATGTGTTTTGCCATCAATAGCCCTTGGGAGGGTTACGATCTTTCATTTCTTAAGACTGACAACTCTTCTGCATGTTGGAAATCCAAGCCAGGTGTCTGCTGCAGTAAGAACAGGTTTACCACGGAGGAGTGCGGGTGGTGAAATGTTTTGATCTGTTCATCAGAGAGCAAACATGTGTCATGGTCCCCAGTCCTTCCTGGGCAAAGAAGATGGGGAAGAAGGAACTGCTGACTAACGCTCTGTACAGGCCAGCAAAGAGCCCAGAAGACAAGAACTGGGGAAAACCAAGCAATGAAACTCTTGCCATTTGATGGTCTAGAAAATTCATAGGTGCATTCAAGTCCCCTTTAATACCTTTGTATGTGAGTTTTAGATTTTAAAAGTGGTCTGTATAATTGAAATTTCTGTAACATTCTTCAAATGACAAAATTGCAGAGATGGAGAAGAGGTGAGAGATACTCCAAGGGCGTGTAAGGGGAGAAGAAAGGAGAGGGAAGAAGGGGTCTATGGCTATAAAAGAAATCCTTGTGGTGATGAAACTTTTTATCTTGAGTGCAGTGCTGGTCACACAGATTTATACATGTCATAACATTGCACAGAACTCCTTATGGGTTGAATTGTGTCTCCCCCTGCCCTGCAAAAAGATATCCTAATATCTTTATCCTAGATATCCTAATTCCCCAAACCTCAGACTATGACATTATTTGAAACAGAGTCACTACAGATGTAATGAGTTAAGAAGCAGTCATACCTGGGACTTCCCTGGTGGTGCATGGTTAACATTTCATCTTCCAATCAGTGTGGTCAATCACTTGTCTGGGAGATAAGATTCCACATGACTCTCTGCCAAAACACCAAAACACAAAACAGAAGCAATATTGTAACAAATTCAATAAAAACTTTAAAAATGGTCCACATCAAAAAAAATGTTTTTTTAATTTTTAAAATAAATAAGTAGAACAGGGAAATCAGATGAGGTCAGTGCATTGCGTCAATGCCAGTTTTCTGGTTGTGCTATATTGTACTATAATTGTGCAAGAGTTACTGTAGGGGGAAATGAAGATTTTCAAGCTTTCTTTATGTTATTTCTTATAACTGCTTATGAATCTACAATTGTCTCATAACAAAAGCATAAAAATGTGCTCTAAGTTCAAGTACATAGGTTCCTCAAGAAATATTTAGGTCAGGGAGCTAAATTAATCCCGGTTTTAAAAAATGAAAAAATGTGGGCTCAAAGAAATTAAAATTTCCAAAATTCATAAGGATCCTGAGAAACTCAGTATTTACATCATTAGCAGTCCATCTTGTTTTGCTATGCTATGATTTTCATATGCATAATTCAATTGTTTAAATTGATTCAGGCTGACAAAGATTTCAGATCAAGAGGGGGAACGATCAGATTGCAGAACCAATACTGACTGTAGAGAAAAACAGGAGAAAAAACCTGAAAGAAGAGATATGGTGCACCTTGCCTTTTTTTTCCCGCCAAGGAGAGAAGACCCAACATTCTCTATGTATTATAAAGTGGAAATGCAGAGGCGAAAGCTGGCTTGGAGCCTGGTCATTGAGAAAAGGCAAAGGAAAGGAAAAAAATGTCCTGCCATTTAGGTCACGTGGAGATCCCTCAGAAAACCCCAGCCAGATTAAGACAGGACACTGTTAAAGAGGGAGAGAGAGAGATGACTCAAGCATCTAGAGTTTATTCACCCCCAAACCCCATAACACTAGCAGTGCCCAACAGTTGTCACTTCTTAATTGCATTCAAAAGTGTCAGAAATGGGGAGCGATTTGCCAGCCTCATTACCTGTGCCAGGCAGCTGTCCTGCAAGACTCTCAGGACAGAAGACATGGAAAACATCAGCAGCTGGACGGCAATTCTGGAAATAAATGCCTCGAGGGATGAAAATTCTCCTACTTCTTGCCCAGACTTAACAGGAAAATGGGGAGAAAGGTACCAAATGATGTCTAGAATCACGTGTAGATCAGAAAGAGTAGGAAAAAAAGATAACAGCAGTGCTGGTTGCCTTGAATGATCACAGATCTTCTTATTCCTGAAAAGTTTGATGGAGATGGAAAGCCCGGATTAAATGTTTTAAAGCAAATAGATCAAGAAGAAGAAAATGGTAAAACATGTGTCCTAAGGTGGAAAGGACTACAAGTCTTTATAAACTAGGTTTTGAGAAAATCTTTTTGCTCCTTTGGCTTTCTGGAGCCATCATCCAGCTACTCTTTCTTTTAAAAAAAAATTATTTATTTGGTTGCATCTGGTCTTAGTTGCGGCACACAGGATCTTCATCGCATCATGTGGACTTTTTTGTTTTGACCCAAGGGCTCTCTAGTTGCAGTGCATAAATTCAGTTGCTCTGTGGCATGTAAGATCTTAGTTCTCTCACCAGGAATCAAGCCCTGCATTGCAAGGTGGATTTTTAACCCCTGGACCATCAGGGAAGTCCCCATCCTAATCCTTCTTTGAAGTAGGGGTTTCATGGAATGACCATTCAGTTCTGCTGATCAGCTCTCCTTCGGGCAGAGCAGAGAAATCTCAAATGCAATCTGCGAACACTGTGTCAGCACAGGAAATCCAGAGCAGATTCCTGTGAATGTTTGCTTTCTCCCTTTGAGGAAGCCCATTCATATATTTTCTTGCAATTGTATCTGATGAGAGGAAATGCAGAAGTAAATGGAGCAGAAGCCAATCAGAATCTTCGCTTGTGGGCTTATTCTTTATTGACTCATAGGCTACCTGCCTTGAGACAAATATAATTATGAGGAAATTATCCTGTCTTTCAGGGGGGAAAGATCCAGGGATATATGATGTCCTGCTGTTCAAGTTTACAAAGACTGTGTAAATTCAGACAGTTACAGTTGCAGCATTAAGAAAGGAGTTGGACAATTATAGTCATTTTGTTTTATACACAAGTATTTCTCAAAATTTAATGAACAAGTGAATCACCTGGAGATTCTGATTCAGAAGGTACGAGGTAGGGCTGAAAATTGTGTTTCTTCTTTTTCTAAGTTTTTTTATAATTGTAATAGCTTGATGAGATTTAAGAATTTTCCACAATTTGTTACATAGTCGAAGGCCTTGGCAGAGTCAATGAAGCGGAAGTAGATGTTTTTCTGGAATTCTTTTACTTCTTCTATGATCTAGTGGATGTTGGCCATTTGATCTCTGATTCTGCTGCCTTTTCTAAACTCAGCTTGAACATCTGGAAGTTCTCAGTTCCACATACTACTGAAGCCTAGCTTCGAGAATTTTGAGCATTACTTTGCTAGCATGTGAGATGAGTGTAATTGTGCAGTAGTTTGAGCATTCTTTGGCATTGCCCTTCTTTGGGATTGGAATGAAAATTGACCTTCCAGTCCTGTAGCCACTGCTGAGTTTTTCAAATTTTCTGGCATATTGAGTGAAGCACTTTCACAGCATCATCTTTTCGGATTTGAAATAGCTCAACTGAAATTCCATCACCTCCACTAGCTTTGTTCATAGTGATGCTTCCTAAGGCTCACTTGACTTCACATTCCAGGATGTCTGGTTCTAGGTGAGTGATCACACCATCGTGGTTATCTGGGTCATGAAGATCTTTTTTGTATAGTTCTTCTGTGTATTCTTGCCACCTCTTCTTAATATCTTCATCTTCTGTTAGGTCCATACAGTTTCTGTCCTTTATTGTGCCCATCTTTGTATGAAATATTCCTTTGATATTTCTAATTTTCTTGAAGAGATTTCTAGTCTTTCCCGTTCTATTGTTTTTCTCTATTTCTTTGCATTGTTTACTTAGGAAGGTTTTCTTATCTCTTCTTACTATTCTTTAGAACTTTGCATTCAGATGGGTATATCTTTCCTTTTCTCCTTTGCCTTTGGCTTCTCTTTTTTCTCGGTTATTTGTAAGGCCTCCTCAGACAACCATTTTGCCTTTCTTTTTCTTGGGGATGGTTTTGATCACCACCTCCTGTAGAATGTTACAAACCTCTGTCCATAGTTCTTCAGGCACTCTATCAGATCTAATCCTTTGAATCTATTTGTCACTTCCACTGTATAATTGTAAGGGATGTGATTTAAGTCATACCTGAATGGCCTTGTGGTTTTCTCTACTTTCTTCAAATATGTTAAATGGGAGGAAAGTTCCAAATAATTATATACATGATTCTCTTCTCATAAGGCATAAAACAACTGAAATAAAGATAAATAATTTTAGTTATAAGTGGCGCTAGTGGTAAAGAACCTACCTGCTGATGCGGGAGACGTAAGAGATGTAGGTTTGATCCCTGGGTTGGGAAGATCCCCTGGAAGAGGGCATAGCAACCCACTTCAGTATTCTTTGGAGAAAGAAATGGCAACCCACTCCAGTATTCTTGCTGGGAGAACCCCATGGACAGAGGAGCCTGGTAGGTTGCAGTCCATGGGGTCAGAAAGAGTCGGACATGACCTAGCGACTCAACAACAATACAAAATAAAAAGCCTAAACAAAAAATGAATATGGTGACCCCAAGTACAGGGAGGAAAGGAGAGATGATAGAAGCCATGTGGTTAGATGAAGACTGGCAAGGTCCCAGCTTTCATGTAGGATAGTAGTTTTACAAGAGCTTTTTGTGTTAAATAAGTTATCTAACACAGAATGTGAGTGGATGTATGTCATGAGCCAAAGACTATGATTAATCTACTTTTATGCATTTGAGATCTAAAGGTAAATGAACAGAAAATAAATAGAGCTACTTCCAACCCATGAAAGCTAAAAAGAAAAATATCCAAATAAAGGAGAAGAGAGATAAATAAAGATAAAATAGACATTAATGAAATAAAATAATAACACAATGAAAACATTAGAATTGATCAACAGGAAAGAAAAGCTTGTTCTTTGAAAAGATCAATAACAGAGACAATCCTTTAGAGAATATGATCAAGAAAGACCAGAAGTGTGCCAGAAGCTGTACTAAATATGCAATCAATCAGAATTTGTCTTACAAAAATGTGATTCAAATTTTCTGGTCTACAGAGCACTAGGGTAGAGAAAGGGAAAGAATAAAAGTAGTTTTTTTTCTGGAGTCAATAACCATAATTCTAGCTCCATTGTTTGAGTTATTTTTCAAGTGATTTCCTAGCACTTTGCATATCTTTATATGCATATCATTCCTACACCTTGGACTTTAAATCAGCCTTGATAGCACCATGATCATCTGAGAGACCACATGTGCCAACTCTGTGTCCCCAAGCATCAGGTTTACATCCAGCAGGAGCAAGAGGAAGAAGTTTGGGGATTTATTGGAGGAGTTCCAAGTACTCCTTGTTATTACATTTCCTTTTTCCTGTTTGTAATGCAAACAGGAAGTTCAGATCATAATTGTTTTACCTCTGCCCATTTAAATGTGCTATTAAAAATCATCTTAGTGAATAGATATTACTATCTGGTGATGACTGCTCTGACCCCCCTGTCTAACAGCTCCGTTTATGTCTTGTCTGATGAAAGTTCTCTGCATCCACAAAGCAAAAGGGCAAACTGATTTATGAACAAGACTTATTGTCACAGCAGCAGATTTGTATAATGAGAAATATATTAAATCTAATGAAGGGAGAACGTGCCTACCAAGGCAGCAATGCGTTGTGATTAAGTGATTCAATATCCCTCAATGGATTAATTTAGACAATGCACCGGGGTATGTAGCCACTGCCAGACCCCTTTGCTCTAGTGACAAATGCTAAGCAAGGCTGCATAGTTGTGCATATGTATTGGGTTTTTAAGGTGTGATGATAAAGTAAGGTGTCACCCTCCGGCCTCTACATTAACATGATGAATCCCAAAGATGCAAATGTCCTACTGATAGAGAACCAGGAGGATCTATCAACAGTGTCATCTTTTAATATCTGCTTACAGTAAAGCATTTCCTATAAAAGAGACACTTCCTTTTACCTTTTCAACTAAGACCAGCTTCTAATATCTGAAAACACTAGATGCAACCCATGTTAATTCCCTCTCTGGTCCTCAGCAAAGCTCAGACACAGGACGATCCATCATAAGCTCTGGTTTTCAAACAGAAGAATGCTAGCTATTATTTCACTGTCTACATTTACACACCCAATACAGTAAGCAATGTCATTGATGAGATTCGAAAGCCACAGTGATCCTGCCAGGGCTCAGCAGTCACTTCTATGGGCTGGAACAAGTCCACTTTCCAGTTGTTTCTCAGCAGTGTGACTGCATAAAGCAAAACTCTGTAATCTTCAGTTAGAGAGAGTTGAATTCTGCATTCAAAATAGCATGCTTGCAACACAACACTCTTGGGGTACACAACTGCATCACACACCACACCACAGAGCAACATAAGCTGTCCTAGCCTGTCAGCGCCACGTGGAAAAAAAAACATTCATCAGTCTGAGAGTTTGCGAGTAATGGATTCAGAAATTCTAATATTTTTTCCCATCCCTTTATTTTCCTCGAGGAGAAAAAATATCTCAGGAGTACCAGCACCAGAATTAAGAAACTAGAAGAAAACAATCACTTACTTAATGTCCAGCAGGCTTAATAGGAAGAGTGAAATTTCCATTACCTTGGGTATCCATTCTGATGACTCAAGAACAGAGAGACATATAACATAATATTATATGTATTTACCAAAACTGGAAGAAAGAGAGGAAGTGTGACTTGTACGTGAAACAGGGGATTTAAAAAAAAAAAAAACAAAAAAAGCTCTCACACACACCAAAAAACACTAAATGTAGGTTTCAGCTTCCATTTCTTGTGTCCCCTAGACTGTTGGGTTCCCCTAGGCTTAATGAAACCATCTGAACAGTTTGATGTGAGGAATACAAACCCCTTAGATCTGGGGACAGGCAAGCTGAAATCGGGGTCATACTCTGCAATATACTATGTGTTCCTGAATGTGTTCTCTACTCCTTAAAGCATTACTATCCCTAATAATTTCATCATTTCTGAGATACTTCTGCTAATACCATCAACCAAAAGGACACATTTGTTTATCAAAAGTTCCTCACTGAGCCCTAAGGAAGGTGGGCCCAGGTACTAAAGAAGCCTTTTTGGATGAAGAATTTGCTAGGTAGGGGAGGACATGCAAATGAGGAAATAGAAGCCGGAAAAGAGATCAATCGCTCTGCACAAGCCAGTTGTAATAGATTGCAAGGCCTTGGGCAAGGCCGTGTAAGGCACACACAGAAACTGCAGTAGCTGAGTGCTAAGTCTGATGTGGAAAGAGGAAGAGGCTTTTCGAAGAGGCAACTGGGGGCTCCCCTGGTGGCTCAGTCGTGAAGAATCTGTTTGCCAAGGTAGGAAACGTGAGTTTGATCCCAGATCTAGGAAGAGCCCACATGCCTGGCAGCAACTAAGCCCGTGTACCAAAACTATTGAGCCTGAGCTCTAGAGACTGGGAGTTTCAACTACATGTGCTAGAGCCCACAAGAGGAGAAGCCACTGCAAGGAGAAGCCTGTGCACCACAGCTAGAGAGCAAAGCTAGAGAAGAGCGTGCGCAGCAATGACAACCCAGCACAGCCACTAAATAAATAGCTACAATTAAAAAAAAAAAAGAGGCAACTGATAGCCAGGTTACACCATGAGTACCACCATGTACAGTTATAAGTAAAAGGGCTTGAGAAACATAATGCTCAACAGAATCACTGCCAGGGTTAGGTAACCCTCTTTGGCATGAGTCTTTTTTGAGACCACACTGCTTCCCTAGAACGTCTACTGCTCCTGAGAAGATACAACCTAATGCAAATAGACCTTTCTTTTTTTCAAAGTCGCGTCATTTCCATTCACCCAGGAAATAGCAAATTCACTTCTAAATGTTTAGAAAGCAAATCAAGGAGCTGAAGACCCAAGCACAGCAATGCAAGTAATTTAGTCCCAGGACTCAGTAAGACTCCCCTCAGTATTCAAATATAACTATGAACTCTCACAAGTTAAATAGTACTATGCACCAAACACTCCTCTAAGTACTTTACGTATACTAACTCATTTCCTCTTCACTACAAACTCATGAAATAGACATTTCTAAATGGGATAAGTCGTTATCCCATTTAATAGGTGAAGAAAGTCAGGTATGTAAAGATCAGATAACATTCCCATAATAATTGGTGGGATGGAATTCAAACCCCAGGAGCCTGACCCTCAAATCCTAGACTACACTGCCTTTCTTTATCTGTATTAAATAGATAGAAACAGAGATAGGTAAAAAAATGCAGGTTCAAACACACAGATACGAACATAAAATTAAAATTTATACATAGAAATACAAAAACAGAAATAAATACAGATGCAAATGTAGATATGGGTACCAGAAATATGGACATAGATCTGAAAGAGGAAAAACATATACTAGTTTGTAAATAGAAAGAACTAGGGGGGAAAGGAGCTGAGAAAGGATTTGAGTGGTGGTTATGTTCAGTTTGGAGCTTCCCTGGTGGTGCAGAGGTTAAAGCATCTGCCTGCAATGTGGGAGACCTGGGTTCGATCCCTGGGTTGGGAAGATCCCCTGGAGAAGAAAATGGCAACCCACTCCAGTATTCTTGCCTGGAAAATCGCATGGACGGAGGAGCTTGGTGAGCTAGAGTCCACGGGTCGCAAAGAGTCAGACACGACTGAGCGACTTCACTTTCACTTTCTATGTTCAATTCAGTTCAATTCAGTCGCTCAGTTGTGTCTGACTCTTTGCAACCCCATGAACCTCAGCACACCAGGCCTCCCTGTCTATCACCAACTCCCAGAGTCCATCCAAACCCATGTCCATTGAGTCAGTGATGCCATCCAACCATCTCATCTTCTGTCGTCCCCCTCTCCTCCCAACTTCAATTGTTCCCAGCATCAGGGTCTTTTCAAATGAGTCAGCTTTTGGCATCAGGTGGCCAAAGTATTGGAGTTTCAGCTTCAACATCAGTCATTCCAATGAACACCCAGGACTGGTCTACTTTAGGATGGACTGGTTGGATCTCCTTGCAGTCCAAGGGACTCTCAAGACTCTTCTCCCACACCACAGTTCAAAAGCATCACTTCTTGATGCTTGCATTTGTCGAAATTCATTGAACTGTATACTTAAAATGGGTTCATGTTGTTATATGTAAATAAGTCAGTAAATTTGACTGTTTTAAGTTCCTGGGAGATCTATTCCCCCTCCCACTCCTATTTTTCAACAGAAGAAACTGAAGACTAGAGAGATTAATGTCTTCACCAATGTCTCATTGTCCTGGTAAATGTCACTGAGATGGTCCCAAAAACCTTAATCTAGAGCACATTGTTTTGTTACAACCAGGCATGGAACAAGAGAAAAAGGATGAAACGGATCAGTTATTCTGTCAAATGAAACTTATTAACCAAAGAGGATAAAATGTTGAAAAAACTTTAGGTTCCATTTGCTGGGGTGGCAAGAAAGACCTTTTCCATTCTCTTTTTTTCTTGGTACAGAGATGGAGAGAGTCGTGACCCCCATTTGGTACAAACTGTCTTCAACAATTACATTCCCATGTTTCCTCTTCGTCCCTGAGTACTCAAATGAACCCATTTAAGGCATTCTTCCAGGAGAGAGAAGATCCTTATACTTCACGTTCAGAGTCATTCATTCCCTGTTTTAAAACTCCTTTCAAAATAAGCCTTCTTACATGCTGAGATATTGAAGTTTAGTATATTGATGTTTTTCACTTACTTTAAGTAACATAGGTATATATGTAGCCGATTCACTTTGTTGTACAGCAGAAACTAAAACAACATTGTAAAGCAATTATACTCCAACAAAAAAAGTTAAAAATAAATAAAATCAACATAATTACCCATTTAGTATACACATAGCGGTCTCAATACCAAAAATAACAATACTACCACCAAGTATATGTTTATTGAAAATAGCTTTTTATTTTTTTGGTTCTCTTTGCCCTTACAGTCCATTCTCTAGTGATCTATAGCCAAATTAAGGTATTTTGGAGCCATTTGAAGTAATTTCTGTTTTATGTGGTTTGCCAACTTGAAATACTATTATGTTCCTTTGCTTCATTTTGTTTTGATTTTGGTTTGTAGGGATGGCTTTTAAAATTTTTATTCTCTTATCATTATGTAACATACTTACATGATTTCAAAGTTGAATATACAAAATGTGGTATACATAAAATTTTTTAATCTTTTAAAAATGATTCAGCTAAAACAAACAATGGGTGTATATTTACAAGCATATCTATACCCATGTGGAGAGAGGTGGGAGG
Organism: Neotragus moschatus; assembly: GCA_006410615.1. Taxonomy (NCBI): domain Eukaryota; kingdom Metazoa; phylum Chordata; class Mammalia; order Artiodactyla; family Bovidae; genus Neotragus; species Neotragus moschatus. The sequence goes on from SJYA01003037.1 coordinate 1,190,762, forward strand.
ATAAAAGTGGCAAGACAGTAACTATCTATAGATTCAAAAACTGTGTTAAATAAAATGGTGGAAGTGGCCAGAAAGAGAAGCGCAGCAGAAGGGACTTTATTCATTAGAGACATCAGCTCATTGCAAAAGGAAGAGGAGGCGGAAGGAGTGGAAAGCGAGAGAGGTGAAGGTCAGGGGAGAGGAAGTGAGGGGCGAGAGGTGGAGGAGAGGAAGAGGGAGGGAAACAGAGAGGGAGCCCGGGCTCCTCCTCGCAGGATTGAGAAGCTCCGAGCTCTTCTTGGAAGTGGCTAAAGAAACACTCCAGTGCTTCTCCAAGCTGACTTAGAAAATGCTCAGTTCACTGACTCGGAGGAGTGCATCCGTTTTATTTTATCTTATCTTATTTACTTTACTTTACTTTATTTTAAGGAATGCAATATTACTATTCCTTTGTTGCTCAGTCGGTAAAGAATCTGCCTGCAATGCAAGAGACCCGGATTTGATTCCTGGGTCAGGAAGATCCCCTAGAGAAGAAAATGGCAACCCACTCCAGTATTCTTGCCTGAAGAATCCCATAGACAGAGGCGCCTGGTGGGCTACAGTCCATCGGGTCAGACATGATTTAGCGACTAAACTGCCATATACAGTTAGTCACGACTTATGACTAAACCAATATATAGTAATATATATATTTTTAGAAATGTTCAGAATTAGGGAATGTGGTTATAACTGAATTTTTTATGAAGAAAAATTTATAAAGAATTCAGAAAAAAAATTTTATTTTATTTATTTATTTTTGCCTTTCTGCATGGTGTGTGGGATATGAGATCTTAGTTTCCTAACCAAGGATCAAACCTGGGTCCCCTGAAGTGGAAGGGAAGCTCGGAGTCTTAACCACTGGACCACCAGGGAAGTCTCTATGCTCTTTTGTTTTAATTTGGTGGTGGTGGTGGTTTTTATTGATGTACATTTGATTTACAACGCTGGGTTATGTGCGTCCCTCTTAGATATGTCAGCCAGTCTAGGAGTGGGAGAAGCCGGGCTCCAAGGGAAGGGGCAGTCTCCCAAACCTGTGTTGTTCCTGGGAAACAAAACAAAATGAAAGAAAGCTCCTCTTAAACAATAGTGCTGTCCAGGGAGAGCCTGGACTATGAAGGCTGGAGAAGCCAAACATTGATAAACTTAATTAAATTTCTAATGAAAACAGAGGCAGCCTGTAGCAATTACTCTCTGTAACCGAGACTAATATTCCAATTAGGCTAATTCATCCCCTGATGCTCCAAACATAGTTATAGGTTTAATCCATATTTCTTCCCTCCTGTCAACAATGGATTTCCATCATTTTGGAAGCTCTGCTTTCAGGAGGAAAGCGAGGGCTCTCAGCTCCTCTGAGCCGTGATTGCAGTCAGCCCCGTGCTGTCAACACCGCTCGGTCGGTTTTCTCTGCCCTCCTTTCTCTGTGATGCCAGAACCTTCCTGCTCCTCTTAAAAGCCCCATTCAGATATCCTTAATCTTGCTTTTCTTCTCACTGCCGAGTTAGTTCTCCAAATTTTAGAAAGAAATGCAACAGAGAAAAGATTTTGTTCTTTCTCTGCCCTGAAGAGAAGGGGAGCAAGCCGGCCCCACGGCTGATGATTAATGCGGTAGAGTGTGTGCACTCAGCAGAACGCACCCGTGTCTTTGTGGGGTGTCCGGGGTGCAGGCGACCCCGCTGGCAGCCCCCCAAACAGAACCCCATGGTGAGTCAAGGTGGGCAGGGTATTCGAGGAGCCAGGCAATCTGTGTGTCTGTGCCACTCCACTTAGTACCAGGAGAAGTTATTCTGAGCCTGTGTTTCCTCATATGTAAAATGAGAAAGGTTAGAATTTTCTTAGGCTCTGTGGGTGAAATGAGACAACATAGCTACTTTTTGTTGCTTTATCATTTTATGTCCAGAACAGCAAAAAGCACTTTACATACATTTCATTTACTCTTCTCAAAACTCCTTTGAGAAAAGGAAATCACAGCTTAGAGAAAAGAAATAACTGGGACTTCCCTGGTGGCGCTAATGGTGAAGAAACTGTTTATCAGTGCAGGATATGTGACAGACGCAGGTTCAATCCCTGGGTGGGGAAGATCCCCTGGAGAAGGAAATGGCAACCCACTCCAGTATTCTTGCCTGGAAAACTCCATGGAGAGAGGAGCCTTTTAGGCTATAGTCATGGTCGCAGAGAGTCGGACACAACTGAAGCGACTTAGCACTGACTTAGCCCTATTCATTTTTAAGTTGTCAAACAGGAGTCTCCCTCAATATGCTTTAATGAACTCATAAAAGTCATTTGTAATGAGTACATTGTTTATATGTCAATGGTATTACGAAGGGCTTGAAAATAGTTTATTTTCTTGATTAGATTAAACAGGCTTCCTGCAATCTTCTTTACTTTATTGATTTACTTAATGAACCGTTTTTTCATAGATAGTACAAATGTAAATTTCAGCTTGGCCTGTGAACAAATTATCTTAAATTCTGAATCAGTGGGGCTTTAATTAACGAGGCTTTATATCACTGCTACTGCTAAGTAGCTTCAGTCGTGTCCAACTCTGCAACCCCAGAAACGGCAACTCACCAGGCTCCCCCCATCCCTAGGATTCTCCAGGCAAGAACACTGGAGTGGGTTGCCATTTCCTTCTCCAATGCATGAAAGTGAAAAATGAAAGTGAAGTCACTCAGTCATGTCCAACTCCTAGCGACCCCATGGACTGCAGCCTACCAAGCTCTTAACAAAGATTTATTACATGAAAATAGTCATCAGGAGAACAATTCTCCATGTGTGGCCAAGGAAGATGGTCTGGATCAAGTCACTGAAAAACTAAGAGCTTTCTTCCCACTTTCAGTCAGGTGACCTGAGGTGGCTGCAGCATTGCTACCAAAGGGTTCAGTTAGAAGCAACAGTTGAGAGTGGGTTGCCATTTCCTCCCACAGAGGATCTTCCTGACCTGGGGACTGAACTTGGGTCTCCCGAATTGCAGGCAGATTCTTTACCATCTGAGTCACCAGGTAAGCATTATTATAAGCATTCTTTAATCTTCACCATCACCAAACTACTAAATTATTTTGGATAGGAGGAAGCTAAGGCTTGGAAATTTCAAGTAATGCCTGGTGGCTCACCTGGTAAAGAGTCTGCCTGCAATGCAAGAGACCTGGGTTCAATCCCTGGGTCGGGAAAGATCCCCTGGAAAAGGAAATGACAACTAACTCTAGTTTCTTGCTTGGAGAATTCCATGGCCAGAGGAGCCTAGAGTCCATGGGGATGCAAAGAGTTGGCACAACTGAGCGACTGACACTGTCACTTTTCTTCCCCAAGGCCATGTTACAAGCAGCAAAGCTAGAATCGGTCTGATCTGGAAAGTGACCCCAGAGCCCACAGCGAAACACACTGTGATGTGAAACTGAAGAGAAAGAAGGAATCTGGAAGGCAAAGGCCCTCAACCACAATTACAGGCGCAGCGAAAAACTATGAGCAGACATGGCCAACTTGAAGATGCCAGAGCGTCAAAGGAAGGCTTATGTTGTCCTCAGACAACTGTAATCAGAGAATCGCAAATGGCCAGCAACTGGCATGAGCCCAAGCAAAAGGTGTAATCTGACTTGACAAAGGGTTGTTTGTCTCAAGGCAGGACCCTGTGTCTGAATGAGGACCCACCCAGATTCCGCTGTGTCCAGTGCATCCTGCTAAGGTCAATGAGGACAAAATGGGATTACAGGAGAGCCCAACAGGGGTGCCAGAGAGCCCCTCTCTACCCTTGGAAAATAACTGCCACCACCATTATTTGTAAAACCATTGGAGAAACAAAATGTTTTAGCAGAGATTATTTAAAGGGCTTCCTTGGTGGCTCAGACGGTAAAGAATCTGCCTGTGATGTAGAAGACCCAGGTTCGATTGCTGGGTCAGGAAGACCTCCTGGAGAAGGGAATAGCAATCCACTCCAATATTCTTGCCCAAAGAATCCCATTGACCTAGAAGCCTGGTGGGCTACAGTTCATGGGGTTGCAAGGAGTCAGACATCACTGAGCAACTAACACTTTTGGAGAACTTGAGTACCAGTGTTACCCTGACCTAGGCTAGAATCCTTGTTCTGCCAGTTGTCATTACTTCTATGATGTTGAACAAGCAACTTCACCACTTAAAACTCTGTACTCCCATCTGCAAAATAGTAGTACCAAAAATAGTAGTTGACTTCATAAAGTTGTCATAAGGATTAAAATAAATCACATATATATGGGCTGTATTAAAATAAATCAGGTATACAAAATGCTTAGCAAGTGCCTGGGTCACAGTGCTCATAAATGCTGGTGATTATTATTATTTATGTTTTTAAATACTCTTTCACAGTCACAGTTTCATCTGAATTGAGAAAATCTGGTACCAGGCTCAGCATACAAATGTGAGAGCACGTACAAGACAGCAAAATTTTCTTGGCTCTGTGTCTGTTCCAGTCCTCCAGTAAGTGATATTTCCAAACAGAGCTGGCAGGCCAGGAAATAGCTTGCCAATGACCATTTACTGTTTCTTCCAGGGACAGAGGAGCCTGGCAGGCTACGGTCCATGGGGTCACAAAGAGTCAGACACAACTGAGTGACTTTCACACACATACCCATGCCCAGGTAGAAAAGGACAACGGTGGAAACATCATTTGTTGAATTTGGAAATTTCTCAACAGCTAAGCACAATGACCTTCTGTTCTGTGCTCTCTCTTAGCAGAGTTGCTGAGGAGACATGAGGGAATGACCCCAAGTTAGCCTTCAGAAATTCTGAGTCCCTACCTTCTCTGTACTTACCATGCAGCAGAATTTAGAACAAGTCCCTAAGGCATGTCAGTTGACACTTACAAATAACTGACTTATGTGTAGCTATTTTAAGGTTGAACATGTACTGTCTCCCTAACACATTGTAAACTCCTTGAGGACTCAAACTTTTGACTGATACTCTTGTCACTTTCCCTGGAGCATCTAGGATGGTGATGTATGCATAAGAAGTAACCAATAAATATGTAGTGATTCATTAATAGCCGAGACAGGATTCGGAAAGCAAATGCAATTGCATCCAGGTAGAGGGGACCTAAGAATCCTTTGTTACTTCATCCTAAACAACTCTGGGTAATGTGTGTGTGTTGGAGAAGGCGATGGCACCCCATTCCAGTACTCTTGCCTGGAAAATCCCATGGGCGGAGGAGCCTGGTAGGCTGCAGTCTATGGGGTCACTAGGAGTCAGACACGACTGAGTGACTTCACTTTCACTCTTTTCTTCCCTGCATTGGAGAAGGAAATGGCAACCCACTCCAGTATTATTGCCTGGAGAATCCCAGGGACGGGGGAGCCTGGTGGGCTGCTGTCTATGGGGTCGCACAGAGTCGGACACAACTGAAGCAACTTAGCAGCAGCAGCAATATGTGTGTGTTTGTAATGAAGAACTTTATGGGAGTAAGCAGGAGTAATCAGGGTGCTTTTCCAAAGCAGGCATTGGAATTCCAATGTTGTTCCAATGTAGTCCAGTTGCACTAGGGAATAATAAACAGCCCAAGAACGCCCAGCCTGCGTGATGTTAGAGCCCTCCAGTCCCGGAAGACTTAGCTGCTGATTCAGGGACAGTGATTTCTCTGCATCACAGAGCAACCACCACTGTGGCTCAGAAGAGAGAGAATGGTATGCCTTGGTGCTGATCAAAAAACCCTCTCCAGGGATCTCTGAGTATGAGATGTGACCGTCACAATCAGCAACTCAAAAGACACTAGAATCTCTTTGGCTGGCTGTGGGTTTAGAACTGCTGGCTGCAATGTGGATGAATAAATAGATGGGCATTGGAGACCCCTTCCAACACGATGATTTTATTATTGTCCCACTGACTGTAGCCTCCAGCAGACAGTCTGGCATCAGGAGCAAAATATCAAATAAAATGAAGCACCTGAGAGCTGAAATTTTTGAAAGAGCCATTTGGCAACTTCTATTCCTTGCTGGTTGACAGTGTAAACTTTGCTTGGCAAGTTGAAAAGCTGTACCAAGCAAACCCTATCTCTGGCCATTAGAAGCACTTTAAAAAGCTAATATAATCAATTATGTCTTTTAATTTGCCAGGCAGCATTTACAGGGTTTAATTTTCTGCTGCTACACCTTCCAAATTATCTTCAGGTGGTGTTCAGGATCTAATAGAAACACACATTGATATTATCTCTGTTGACTCCCCACACGCACTGGCCCTCAGACCAATTCCCATTCCTAGAGGTGAAAGGTTTGTACAGTGAGGAAGAAAAGTCATAAGATGCTTACTCAATTATTTTACAACATTCATACCATCCTTCTGCCATATTCCCTACAAAGTAATATAAAAATCAGCTCCAATAATAATGGACCAAATGCAGAAAAATACTCTTTAAAGGGAACACATCAAGCAAAAATTGAGATCTAAATAAATAAGAGAAATAAAAGCCAAAATCTCTTATCATGTCCCCATATCATGTGAAAAGAAAATTCCCTTGTAGGAAAAGAAATTTGATGTAGGATTTTGGTCAGCATAAAACATATATACTGACCTATTGGGTGTCTTTGAGCAAAACCTCAAAGTACTAATACCAACTAGATTGTGATATTTTAAATATCATCATGGTTTAGGCGATAATGTAGGATGTGTCCTGCACAATAGAGGAATTACTTCTCAACAGAAGGATGAAGTTCACAAATAATTCTTCCCTATATCTGGAGAGCGTGAGAGTCAGATGCAATGACAGTGGTACTTTCCTCTGTATCATCAGGAAGGAATCATATAGATGCAAAGAGCAACCATCCTCTTAGGAAACTGCGACCAGACAGTGTCAGAATGACAGAAGCACATGGTAACGCTGAAAATCCGGAATAAAGGGAAAAGAACTCATTGGTTTTTCCTGTTCTCTCCACGGACTGGAAAGGATCCTTACATTTGGCATATATAAGCACTGGCGTTCAGTTCTCTCAACAGACATTTCATTAAAAAGGGTAACCTTGGAGATTTACTCCAACCATCCTGGAGTGTGTCATTATTAGAGCTGTTCCCCCTCATATTTCCAATGAGTCAATAAAATTCTGTTCACTTACAGTTCATTTTCCAAATTAATTAACTGTTGTTTTTATTTTTATTGGAATCAGTCTTTTTTTTTTTTTTTTTTTTTAGTTGGCTTAGTGATAGGCCCGGAGAAGGCAATGGCACCCCACTCCAGTACTCTTGCCTGGAAAATCCCATGGACAGAGGAGCCTGGTGGGCTGCAGTCCATGGGGTCGCTACTAATCAGACACAACTGAGGGACCTCACTTTCACTTTTCATTTTCATGCATTGGAGAAGGAAATGGCCAACCACTCCAGTGTTCTTGCCTAGAGAATCCCAGGGACGGGGGAGCCTGGTGGGCTGCTGTCTATGGGGTCGCACAGAGTCGGACACGACTGAAGCGACGCAGAGCAGCAGCAGCAGCAGCAGCAGCAGTGATAGCCCATCTCCCAGAGTCCTGTCACCTTCTGAATATAGTGATGAAATAGTTTCTTTGAACTTAATGCTGAACCACAAAGTCAGAATGGAGTTCATGGGGAATCCCAGCAGGAAAAAAGATCAAGAAAAACCAAAAGGTCAGGAATCTCCTGAAATAGGCAGCGAAATTTTGGAAATGTTTAACATAAGTTAATAGACTATATGGTATATATATGTTGGGGATTAATATATGTACACTATACTACATACAAAACAGATAACCAATAAGGACCTACTATATCACACAGGGAACTCTACTCAGTATTCTGTAATAACTTATGTGGGGAAAGAATCCGAAAAAGAATGAATATACCTATATGTATAACTGAATCACTACTGTACACCTGAAACTAACACAACATTATAAATCAGCTATACTCCATCATTGGAGAAGGCAATGGCACCCCATTCCAGTACTCTTGCCTGGAAAATCCCATGGGCGAAGGAGCCTGGAAGGCTGCAGTCCATGGGTTCACAAAGAGTCACACACGACTGAGCGACTTCACTTTCACTTTTCACTTTCCTGCATTGGAGAAGGACATGGCAATCCACTCCAGTTTTCTTGCTTGGAGAATCCCAGGGACGGGGGAGCCTAGTGGCTACCATCTATGGGGTCACACAGAGTTGGACATGACTGAAGCGACTTAGCAGCAGCAGCATACTCCAATATAAAATTTAAGTTAAGAAAGAGACTCACAGAGGTAGAGAATGAGTTTACAGTTGCCGGGTGGCGGGGGGGGGAAGAATGGGGGAAAGAGATAGGAAGTTTGGGATGGACATGCTATACAGAATGTACTGTAGAGCACAGGGACCTTTTCTCAATGTGATGTGAAATGGAGGGGAGTCTGGGGGAGAGTATACATATGCATACATATGGCTGAGTCCCTTCGCCATTCCCCTGAAACTATCACAGCATTGTTAGCTAAACTCCAATACAAAATTAAAAGTTTCAAAAAAAATAAAATGGTTTCAGTTCAGTTCAGTTGCTCAGTCATGTCTGCCTCTTTGCAACCCCATGAATCACAGCACACCAGGCCTCTCTGTCCATCAACAACTCCCAGAGTTCACTCAGACTCACACCCATCGAGTCAGTGATGCCATCCAGCCATCTC
>SJYA01003037.1:1199448-1289796 GCA_006410615.1 Neotragus moschatus
AATCGTCGGTCTATATTCGGTACAGGATACAGGATGCTTGGGACTGGTGCACGGGGATGATCCAGAGAGTTGATGTGGAGTGGGAGGTGGAGGGGGGGTGGTTCAAGATTGGGAACTCATGTACACCTGAGATGAAAAAAAATAAAAATTTAAATTTAAAAAAAAAAAAGAAGAAGGAAACGGCGACCCACTCCAGTACTCTTGCCTGGGCAATTCTGTGGACAGAGGAGCATGGCAGACTACAATCCATGGGGTCGCAAAAGAGTCAGACACAACTTCGTGGATAAACAACAATAACACCTAAGCATAGTCAAGGGCCTCTAGTTCCTTCTCAAGGGCTATAGAGAATATTCTGAACCATACCCTGTGAGCTGTCTTGTAGATACTGAAACCCCCACCAGGTGGAAGAAGTTACTATATGGTGACTAGGCTGTAGTCATGACAGAAACTGCCACAATTCCAAGTGCTGGCCTCAAGGAAATGAGAAAAAAAAAAAAAAGCCTGGAACAGAAGATTAACTGTACCTGAAACAACCAAAATGACGGTGGTCAGACCACCGATGACCAATTGCAAAGTAACCACCAGAACAGACTGACCTGTTTCTGCATGCAGTCCCTCCCTCTATCTATAAAAGCTCTTGCCCCCTGATTGTCAAGGAGGGGAGTCAGCTTTTGGGCAAGAGTCTGCCCTCTGCCCCCGAGTTTCCAGCTTTCAGAATAAAGCAAACTTTCCTTTTCACAAGCCTTGCCCCTCTATTGACTCTTAAGCAGCGAGCAGCCGGACCCCCCTTTTAGTTACAGCATGTGAGAGTTGAGAACCACATCTTCCAGTGAAATTGAAGTTTAAATATTTCTGAGACCATTCTGGGTAAGATCCAATTCTCAAATATTACAGATTTCTCTGCTTTTATAAAACATGATATGATGTCCAACTAGGGCCGAGACAACTACTCCTATATTCCCTCTCCCTCCAACACCCCTGGCATGGATAGTTAGTGAAACTGGGTCTCCAGGAAAAAGAACAGCTTGACCTAAGGCCACCCAGTAAATCCTGGCAGAGGGCATCCAGTCCAGCGCTATCTCCAGCCCCATGGAAGTATTCTCCTACCCAGGACAGGAGTCTCCTGGTGTCTGGTTTGGTTCATAGCAAAACCATCACTCCTGACCTTACAAGTAAGCTCACTCATATTACCATTTGATGCTGAGTGACCTCAGCCATTCCTCTGGATCAGAAAAAGATAAAGAGAGAAGGCAGGACTATAGTTTCTTTAGCCCCCAGAAGATCAAAACCTTCAACACATTTTTCTAAAGCCAGTTAGCAACTCTAGATTGTTTTCTCTCTCCTCTCTCTCCTACTCCCCCTTCATCAAACTTTATCAATCTCTCATTCTTTTCCCCCAGCTCACTTCACTACCTTGTTGTTGTTTAGTCACTAAGTCATATCCGACTCTGCAGCCCCATGGACTGTAAGCTCTTCTGTCCATAGGATTCTCCAGGCAAGAATACTGAAATGGGTTGCCATTTCCTCCTCCAGAAGATCTTCCTGACACAGGGATCGAACCTACATCTCCTGCATTGGCAGGCAGATTCTTTACCACTGCTCCACATTTTTATGTTGTTGTTGTTCAGTCACTAAATTGTGTCTGACTCTTTGAGACCCCACGGACTGCAACAGGCCAGGCTTCTCTGTCCTCCAGTATCTCCCAGAGTCTGCTCAAATTCATGTCCATTGCGTCAGTGATGCTTTCCAACCATCTTGCCATCCTTCAGTTCAGTTCAGTCGCTCAGTCGTGTCTGACTCTTTGTGACCCCATGAATCGCAGCACGCCAGGCCTCCCTGTCCATCACCAACTCCCGAAGGTCACTCAGACTCATGCCCATCGAGTCAGTGATGCCATCCAGCCATCTCATCCTCTGTCGTCCCCTTCTCCTCCTGCCCCCAATCCCTCCCAGCATCAGAGTCTTTTCCAATGAGTCAACTCTTCTCATGAGGTAGCCAAAGTACTGGAGCTTCAGCTTTAGCATCATTCCTTCCAAAGAAATCCCAGGGCTGATCTTCTTCAGAATGGACTAGTTGTATCTCCTTGGGGGAAACTTAATTTTATCGGCTCTTAGGGCTTCCTAGGTGGCTCAGTGGTAAAGAACCTGCCTGCCAAGCAGGAGACAACAGGTTCAATCCCTGAATCTGGAAGATCCCCTGGAAAAGGAAATGTCAACCTATCCCATTATTCTTACCTGGGAAATCCCCATGGACAGAGGAGCTTGGCAGGCTACAGGCCATGGGGTTGCAAAGAGTCAGACATGACTTAGCAACTGACCAAGCACTAGATAAGTAAAGCTGTGCCATATATAAGCTATCTAAGACATTAACCTTCTAGGTAACAAAGTCTTAATCCATCTGTGGAGTAAATATCTCCAGAAAGCACCTACCTGCAAACACTAATGGTGGGAGTTTTGGTTGCTGCCAGCCAGGAGAAGAACCATTGTAAGTCATCTTGGCCTTGAGGTCACACTACGCAGATGGCATACCTGGCTTTGCTTCTCTGTCAACAGGTAAAGGTAGTCAAGACACCCTAGCTCATTTTTTTTCTTCCTTCATGTGAGCTATCACTTGATGCCACTTTGAGCCAAAATTCTCCTCATCCCTTCCCTCCAACCCACTACCAACAACTGAGTTTAATTTCTTGTTTCAAAACAAAAATGAAAAAAATCCCATTATTCTTATCTGTATTCACTTGTTCTGGGATTTTCAATATATCACTAGGCTATTTTGCAGTTTCCAATAATTTAGTAAATTGTTTGCTTTATGGAAGCTGCAATTAAGCCAAGTAATATTGTCTTGAGGTCATTTCTCTCTTGGCATAGTTTAAGCCTAATCAAAAGTGTGCCTTTTGTTGTCACCACTGCAGAAAAGGGGCTAGCTTCTTTTGGCAGAATGTGGTAGATACAGAAGCCTGAGGACAAAGGAAAAATCAGTTCTCTTAGAAAATGCTGCTAAGTCGCTTCAGTCGTGTCCGACTCTGTGTGACCCCATAGATGGCAGCCCACCAGGCTCCCCCATCCTTGGGATTCTCCAGGCAAGAACACTGGAGTGGGTTGCCATTTCCTTCTCCAGTGGATAAAAGTGAAAGTGAAGTCACTCAGTTGTGTCCTACTCTTTGCGACCCCATGGACTGCAGGCTACCAGGCTCCTCCATCCATGGGATTTTCCAGACAAGAATACTGGAGTGGGCTGCCATTGCCTTCTCCAAGAAAATAGAAATGTAATTATAAAAGAATTAGCCTCCTCTACTAGGTTGTGAACAAGCTCCTAAAAGCAGAGCTGTGTCTTATTCATCTTTGTTCAGTCCTCTACAGTTTACTCATGGTAGGTATTCAAAAAATGGGGTTCCCAGCAAGCGCTGGTGATTAAAAAAAAAAAAAAAGCCACCTGCCAATGCAGGAGACACCAAGAGACACAGGTTCATTCCCTGGGTCTGGAAGATCCTCTGGAATAGGAAATGGTGACTTACTCCAGTATTCTTGCTTGGAAAATCCCACGGACAGAGGAGCCTAGCTGGCTGCAGACCACTGGGTCACAAAAGAGTCAGACATGACTGAGCAGCTGAGCATGCACCCATAGGATAAGAAAATAGGAGCAAAGGTTCTAGTCATTACAAAGATAGATAGAATCTGGAGAGCAGAGGGTGTTCAGGGACTCACTGAGTAAAAGAGAGTCAACTCCAAAGAACCTCTTGGAGTTTTCAAGTTAAGCTAAAATTTCAAGCTGAACCAAACAAGGAAGCAAAATTTCTGAATCAATGGCACATTATGAAGAAAAATCTTGCAAAGATTTCAGGATTCTAGAGCTTCATAATGATTGATAAATATGCGTCCAGGAGTTCTCTGGTGGTCCAGTGGATAAGAATCTGCCAGCCAGTGCAGGGAACATGGGTTCAATCCCTAGTCCAGGAAGCCTAGAGCCAGTGCTCTGCAACAAGAAAATCCACTGCAATGAGAAGCACACCCACACCAATGTCGAGCAGCCACAACTAGAGAAAGTCTGCACACAACAACGAAGATTCAGCAAACCAAATGAGCAAATGAAAGCTGGGAAAGGTTAAGAAAAAGGCATCCAGCAAAATCTTGAAAATACCAACTCTTCATCATTCCAAACATCGTAAACACTCATCTTTAAGGTCTGGTAGTAGAGAAAAATACTATTTCAGTTTTATATTTGCACCGAATTTTACACAGTAAATAAGAGTCTAGAGACAAAGGTACTTGTGAAACCACTTAAGGGAATAAACAATTTTTAAATATTTTCAGAGCTCACACTGATGTATCAACAATAAAAGTTAATTACCTATCATTCTGATACATTCACACAAAGATCTATATTTGGCAAGACACCCTGGCAACATTTTGTTAGCCTAGCATATTTACTGTGCCGGTTTGAAAGTAATAAAAATGGCATTTCTGAAAAACTATCCCATAATTCAAACTATTCACTGCCCCCCGCCCTGAGCACAGATTTCCCTGTAAATCTCAAGAAAAAATTCTCCCTTGTAAAAATGATGCTGATTGGCACTTTAAGTAATGTTAAGTATAGGAGTTGAGACACATTAACTAATCATAGTTTTAAACTATTAGAATTAGTTATACAGGGATTTCCCTGGTGATCTAGTGGTTAAGAATCCACCTTCCAATGCAGGGGATGTGGGTTCTATCCCTGATCAAAGAACTGAGACCCCACCTGCTGCAGGAAAGCTAAACTTGTGAGCCAAACTCAGCTAGAAAGAACTTGGCATGCGTCAACAAAGATCTGTGTGCCACAACTAAGACACAACACAGCCAAAAATAAAATAAATATTAAAAAATAAAATGTATTTGTTAAAGGAAAAAGAACTAGTTAGGCAAACTTTAACCCCCACACATATTAAAAAGCAGAGACATTACTTTGCTGACAGAGGTCCATATAGTCAAAGCTATGGTTTTTCCAATAGTCATGTGTGAATGTCCCTTGGACTGCAAGGAGATCCAGCCAGTCCATCCTAAAGGAAATCAGCCCTGAATATTCATTGGAAGGACTGATGTTGAAGCTGTAACTCCAATATTTTGGCCACCTGATGCGAAGAACTGACTCACTGAAAAAGACCCTGATACTGGGAAAGACTGAAGGTGGGAGAATGGGACAACAGAGGATGAGATGGTTGGATGGCATCACTGACTCAATGGACCTGACTTTCAGCAAGCTCCGAGAGTTGGTGAAGGACAGGGAAGTCTGGCGTGCAACAGTCCATGGGGTCACAAAGAGTTAGACATGCCTGAGTGACTGAACAAAAACAACCCCCACACAATACTGATGAAGAAGTAGCCTCAAAGAAGTTAAACATTTTGCCCAAAGTCAAACAATAAGTTATAGAGTTGGGACTTGAACATTTTTGCCTCCTTCCTCCCAAACTATACTAAATTCAGAAGATGCCATATCCAGGGTTTTATGCTGCCATCTTTCAACAAACAATTCCAGAATGACAGAGAAAGCTGCTATGGAACTGAGACCCACACTGACTCCAGTACTCTACCTGCACAATGATACTGTCCACCCCTGTTCTGCTCTTCCATAGAACAGCTCATTTTCTAAAATATAGCTTGTGCTTCTGTACCATCCATAAGCCTGTTTTGTGGTGGCATCCAATCATACACAGGAAACTTCCCTCCTTACTTGGTAGTTTCATGGGGAGATAATGTAATTTTTTCCCAACATAACCCCAGAGCCATCAGTTGACAAGTCCACCGTAGACTCCTGTGGTAAAGTGAAACATAAAGACTCTCTGGGTAGCAGGTGTTTCCTTTTCAATGACAGCTTAACTGGGGAAGAGTTGAGCAGGGCATCGTCATTTCTCTCAGCTGTTGGCATCAGACTGAGAGCCAGCACAAACCTGCCTCGGTGGCAATTGCAGGTCAGACCATTAGGTCAGGAATTTCCCTTGCAGCCAGTGGAGGGAGGAAGGGCTGGCTGCAGCCTGCACACCTGTAATTAGATTCAGAAAGGGAGGAACCAAAGGAAAGAAGGGCACTCCTGGGGCCGTGGCCCATGATGAGGGCTTTAAGGTGGCAGAAGGGAACAAAATGTGGACCTTGCCTGAAAATAGTGGCTCATTTACATGTATGGAGCTAAAGAAAAAGTCATGTGATGGGATGAATGGAGAACAATAGGACTCATATATAGGACTGAGGTGACTATTTGCCCCATCCTTTTTTCTTTTTCTTTTCTTTTTTTGATATTTATTTGGCTACACCAGGTCTTAGTTGCAGCACACAGGATCTTTAGTTGCAGTATATGGGATCTAGTTCCCTGACTAAGGATTGAACCCAGGCTCCGTTTGGAGCACGGAGTATTAACCACTGGGTCACCAGGAAAGTCTTACCATCCTTTTTTCATTCTGTAGGTTTATGTCATGGCTCCTTCAAGTGGCTAAGAACCTGCTAGAGAGTGGGAAACTAAAAGCTAATGTGCTTTAGCTTCTGTCTTCAATAAATTAATCATCTGGAAAACTAGGGAATATATATACAAATAACTTTGAAGCACAGTAAAGTATGATCTAAAAAGAAAGTACTTTCCTAATTCAAAAGCAGCAGAGGATACTTTTCTGATTGAGGGTAATAAGAAAGGCTTAAGGGGAAAATGAATTTCCTGAAAGAGTGGAGTTTCTATAGATTGGAGAAATAAAAGAATTTTTTATGTTTAACAATCAAGGTAAATCAAAGATTAGCACATCATGGAAATAGATCTATTTCATGTCAATATATAACCTTCTTAGGGCAGCCTTATTTAGCATGTAAGAGATACCTCAAAATCTTAAAAGGATAGAATGATTCCTAGAATAATCTATATCCCCTGCTTCTAAAATGTCTTGGCGCATAATAGATCATCAACAAATATTAGATGGTTGAAGATGAATAAGAACTGATTTTAATTAGGCCAAAGATCCATGTCTAAGGAAACGTGATATCAGTGAGGAGATGAGAGGTGACACGATGAAAAGGCAGACGTTGGGCAGTTTCATTCAAAGCATTTGATCTTTCTCAGTGGCCCTGGGCAGACTGATGCAGACCATGGAAATGAAAAATAAGAGTATTTCAGGTACAAACTACCAAGACTTAGTTTTGTGAATAAGTGTTTAAAGCCTTCAGGCTATTAAAAACAGTGAACTCTCCTACTTAAGTTTCTAGGCACATATGGAAAACTTCACATGATCATTTGGCTCTGACAAAGCTTTTCTACAGGGAGAAGGAGTGTCATCAACTGGAAATAAATTTTTGTTCTCTTTGATCATCATATGTCTCACTGTAAATTAATAAATCACCATTGTGTTTAACAGATCAGTGTTTGATGAACTTTGTATCCTGATTTCTCTAGCGTGGCTGAGTTTACTCCTTTCTGGAACATCAAAAGGATCAGGCTTCTGGTTTTCAGGGCTGAGAGCAAGTTTCTGGGCCATGGGGAACCCAGCAAGTTCATGACATTCTGAAAGATCTCTCAGGAGCCAGCCTAATCCTTTAATTAGCTGATGGGAATGTGCTATGCTGAACCACACTGCACAGTTATTGGAAAATTAAATTGAAATTCAATAAATTTTGCACAACTTTCCAAGATGAGAAATAGATGAACTTTCAAACTGGCAGTGGAAATATTAAAAGCCTTTCTCTCCTATACTGACTGGAAGACCGTCAAAGCAGAGTATAATACTAAGGGCATGTGTTCCGAGGTTAAACTGCCTGGGTTTCAGTGCCGTTTTGCCACCTACTGGCCGTGCAATCTTAAGACAGTAATTTGGTGTCTCTTCTAGTTTCTTCATCAGTAAAACTGATGAGGTATCTATTTATTATTAAATAATTGTTAAAGTTTTATTACTATTATTTATTGTGAGTTACAGAGGAATAATACTATTCATCTAATAGGATTAAGTGAGTTAGTATTTATAAATATTTCGGATATCAGCTACTATTTTTAAAAAAACTGACAATACCAAGTGTTTGACAAGAAGGCAGAGGAACTGGAACTCTCATACCTTACCAGTTTGAATACAAAATGGTACAGCAACTTCAGAAAACAATTAGAATCTGAAGAAGAATGAATATATGTATATGTATAATTGAATCATTTTGCTAAACACCTGAAACGAATGCAAAATTGTAAATCAACTATACTCCAAAAATAAGAAAACAAATGAACAAAAAAAGAAATAAAAACACAGTTGAAAACTAATTCATAGCCTGCTAGACTTTCTCCTATACCTGAAAAAGTAATTTTTAATCATAAAATGGCTTCATACCCTACATTTTTTTTTTTTACTTAACACTATATTCCCAAAAAATATGACCTGCATCCCCCATGTTCATGATTGCTAATTTATGCTACCAAGTCTCTGCTCCTGAATATTTACTTTGGCTCCAGCTTTTGGCACTGTAAGCCAACTGTGTGGAATATTTCTCATACATGCAGCATATCTTTATACACACATTATTTCTTCATGGTAAACTCCTAGAATGGGAATTGCTGTATTTCTTTAAATGAATATTATACAATTTTTCATTCGAATTTCCAAATGATTATATAATCTCCAGAAGATTATATAACTTATTTACAGCAGCTGTGAATGAAGTTTGGGGCTGTGCTTCTGTGGTCCTTTTCCTTTAAGATCTGACAGATCTGTTTTCCTAACTACTTTACAGATTATAAAATGTTCACTTTTTTTTTGAAAGATTAATTCAACTTTAAACAATATGAAAATACGCTGAGTTTTTATTGGGTGTCAAGTGATGAGAAACATAATTAGGAAGGTAAATCAAGTGCAGCATCTAAAGTTACTTTTGAATGATTTGGGGGTACACTTCTGCTGGCCACTTTTATCAGGTAGTTCGGGGAGAACTGACTTCATTTTGTAAGGGATGCATGCTCCCTAGAAAAATGGTAGTATTTTTTAATGAGTGTCTCCAGGACAATTAATCATGACATTTTCCAGTCTTGTTTTACTCTTCAGCATATTTATAAATGGCCTTGAGTTAAATTCATCCCAGTGGCCTTTCCCTTTGGGGTAGGAACCTAAGTCTTTGACTGACTACTTTCTTCTATAGTAGACAAACGGATAGCCTCTGCATTTCCTTGGTCTGTTTAAGTCAAATATTTTGGGAGCCAATGAAGAAACACCACCCATTACAGTCAGGCTGAAGCTACAAACAAATAAACAAAACTCTCACAAAGGATCTGTTCTTTACTTTGTAAATCATGTTTCATCACCATATTCCAATCTCTCATTAAAGTCTAATAGTTTTGCAAGATACCTCTAGGCTCATTTCATTTCTCTCCAAGGTGTTTCATTCCAAGAGAAATGAAAGCCAATTGAATGTTCAACAACTCAGAAGACAAGAAATGGTAAAAATGAATGTATACTTTGCTCAGTCAGAAAAACTGAGTCACTTCAGGGAAATGAAACTATACAGCTGCTAGCCTGTAATTTTCCAAAAAATATTGCTTATAAGACCTTGCGTTACTTTCTTTAAAATCCGAACTTTCCAGATAATTAGATTCTAATTCATCCTACATTAATATAATTCAGAAGATTTGTCAATTACACCACGGAGATAGAAATAGCAACCTGGTAAGAGTGTTTGTATAATACACTGATTAACCACAGAACGCAATTAGGATTGTTTTTCAGTTAATGTACATTAACATCCAACTCTGTGCCAGGCTTTGTTTTAGGTGGTAGGGACACACACATGACCTGGTGATAAATCGCCATTGTCACGGAAGGCTGAGGAGCAGTCCCTTTGTGACGGTGGGAACCTCATGCTTGTTCGTGATGTAGTGATGACTGAGCAGAAAGCAAATTTAGTACCTCTCTTCCCTGGCTGATCCCTCAGCCCTGTAGTGCCCTGATAATTGAAACATTTTAACTCCACATGTTCTGGGAAAATGATTTCAGCTAAAATCATTTCAACTGTTTTGAAGGTGATGGTGCCAGTATAATGGAAATTATAATAGTAGACATTTCTCAAATAATCAGAACCAGTGATTTATCCTAATTGCTCAACTCTTTTCTGAGATGAGAGTGGATGGGATGACAGTTACGGGTCCTGTCCCAAGCTTCTTGGGGCCTTGGAAATTTCCCAGGCCTCTTGTGCCTCCCGTAAAGAGTTCTGCAAGAGAAGCAATACCTTAACCTGCCTTCTTGCTCCACTTTCATTGAGATCCATTGAGAAATATGAGAACAATGCCCTTGGGATTGTGACACGGATAAATGACTGGAGAAATAAGGAAAGGGAGAGAGAGATGTCTAGCCATGATTTTCCTGGGGCCACATCTGAAGGAAAAATGATCTGTGCTTCATACTTACCATTTGCAATACAGCAGCTCAACGTTTCATCACCGCCATCTATTTCCTTTACATTGGAACATTTCTCTCCAAGGTGTTTATTCACAGCATGTTGGTCTTAAGACCCACGAAGTCTTAGAGCTCAGAGATGCCTTGGCGATCACCTAAGCTAAATCTTTGATTTTGCAGAGTTGTTCCCCGGCCTGCCCCACAGTTACTGAGGGAGACAACAAGGCTAGTTATGGAGGGAAATGGGCAGCCCTGATCTCCTGAACCCTCCATCCAGGCTCCTCCAACAGCACACATGACCTCTTTTTCAAGACTCCCACTTTCAAATCTGACAGTACCTGCAAAGCTATAAGGGAACTGTACCTTAACTCTTCCAAAATTACCACTTATGTCTAATAACATAGTCTTAGCTTTCCTGTTAACATTATTCAAAGACATCACCTTTGAACCTTCAGTGTCAAAGTGGTACAGATGAATCTATTTTCAGGGCAGGGATAGAGACAGGAGGCAGATAACTGACACGTGGACAATGGGGAAGTGGAGCGTGGGACAAACTGGGAGAGCAGAACTGACATATATACACCACCATGTGTAAAATAGATAGCTAATGGGAACCTGCTGTAGTGCACAGGGAGCTCAGCTCGGTGCTCTGTGAAGACCTCAAAGGGTGGGATGGAGTGGGGAGAAGAGGGCCAAGAGGGAGAAGATGTATGAATATGTGTAGCCGATTCACTTCACTGAACAGCAGAAACGAGCACAACATTGTAAAGCTATCATATTCCAACAAAAAAAAAAGGAAAAAAAGAAATTACACAGGAATAAAGCAAGTTGTTAATACTCATCAGAAGGATAACAAGAAAATACTTCTAGGATAAAATGTACCTTTTTTTTGGTCAAAAATCCCACACTGAAAACGTTTACTCCATGATCAGCACTCTGGGAGTTCAGTCACTTGTATAGCCTAAAAATACTTAGACTTATAAAAAAAGAAATACCAATAGTACATTCACTTCAGTTTCAACTGTATTGTGAAAGTTAATACATATCTTGCAATAATCTGAAGATGTGTAAATCATGTTACCTGCTCCCAGGAACTTAAGAGCCAATAGAGAAGATGTGTATAAAAATAAAGCAAGACTTTGTCTAAGATTTCCAAGAAAGGAGTCTCTTTAGAGAGGTAATAAGAATTTGCTTTCTGACAGAGGAAATATTTATGCTGGACCTTAAAGAATAAGATTTGGGCAGGAGACATACTGATGGATGGGTTGTTTCAGATAAAGGGAAGAGTCTGGTAACAAGAAACTGCCAGCTTTGCCTAGCAAAAGATGAGATTCCAGGTGACTGAGTTACTGGATACATCCCTAGTGCACAGTGGGAGAAAAGACTTCAGTTAACAGGAAGATACTTAGTAGAAGGCATTAAAGACCTCACTTGGAGTTCTTCCCCCCCCCTAATTTGGTGGGCATTTCAGACTTCAGGATAACAAAGGTCCATTCACAGAAGCATTTGTTCCGGTTGCAAAGTCTTGCCCCAGTGCAGTTTGCATCCTGTTTGTAGTTTCACTGCTTTATCGATCCACTAGCAATGACCTCATTATGTTTGGGTGGACAGGAATCAGGAAGTCTGCAGCCTATTTAGCTGTAGTTCAAAGATGTTCCAAACACCTCTGTGGTTCCTAATTATAAACCTTCCTGGGGTTCCAGGAGCTGAGTTTTGGGCATCCTTAACCCAGGAGGAAAGCTTTGAGAGTTAACAGACTGGGTGTTATCATTTAATTCAACTTCATTTTTTTGACTTTTTATTTTAGATCAGAATGCTGCCAATTAACATTGTTGTGTTTCAAGGGCACAGCAGAGCGACTCAGCCATACATATACACGCATCCCTTCTCCCCACATGCCCCTCCCATCCAGGATGCCACAAAACACTGAGCAGAGTTCCCTGTGCCCTATAGTATGGTCTTGTTAGCTATCCATTTTAAATACAGCTGTGCGACCTGTGAATCACAGACTCCCTAAGTATCCTTTCCCTCAACCCTTCCCCCTAGTAACCGTACTGTGAGTCTGTTTCTATTTTGGAAAAAAAGTTCATTTGTGTCATTTAAAAAATTAGATTCCACAAATGAGTGATGTCATATGACATTTGTCTTTCTCTGCCTTACTTCACTTAGTGGGACACTCTCTAGGCCCATCTATGTTGCCGCAAATTGCATTGTTTCATTCTTTTTGATGGCTGGTAATATTCCATTGTATATACATTCCTTAAAAAACTACAAATAGAGCTACCATATGACCCTACAATCCCACTCCTAGGCATATATTTGGAGAAAAACATGGTCTAAAAGGATACATGCACCCCAGTGTTCGTTGAAACAGTTTACAACACCCAGGACATAGAAGCAACCTAAATATTCATTGACAGACGAATGGATAAAGAAGGCATGGTATATATATACATAATGAACTTCATTTTTATAACTTTTCCAAGATTGTTGTGGTTCTTACTGTAAACAATTAGAATAAAATGTTCCAAATCCAGAGTTATCCAGTACCTCAGCCTAGAGTCTCTGAAGGACCATCTTTTCAGCTCTATACCTGAGGACTTCCATGACCCTAAATGAAAAAAAGAGGATTTTCTGCACATTTCCCTGTGTGGGATTTATCTGTTCCCCCAGGATGCTGTCTGTCAAGGATTACTCATTTGTGTGGGTGGTAGAGACAGGACATATACATCTAAGCGTTAACAATGTCTTTCCATCACTCCCAGAAATGACTCACCTGTCATTGGCACATGTGTTATCTTTATGCTGAACCACAGGAAGAGAATCCACATGGCTCAGCTCTACTTGCACATGGGCAGAAACATGTTTGTCCTTTTTTGAATATTTATATATTTATTCAGCTGCTTTAGGTCTTGCTTGCAGCACATGGGATCTTCACTGCATCATACAGGATCTCCTACTGTGGTGCGCCCGCTCTCCGGGTGTGGGCCGGCTCAGACGCTCCGCGGCATGGGGATCTTAGCTGCCCCACCAGGGATCGAACCTGTGTCCCCTGCATCGCACTGAAGATTCTTAACCACTGGACTACCAGTAAAGGCCCTGTCCTTCTTTAGATTTGGTCTTAGACTATAAGCCTCTTTGCTGGGCAGAGGACGGTATTAGGTTTTTCCCTCATTTCACAGCAATTCTATTGCTTCCTCCTTCTCTCGGATGTCTCTTCCCTAGTTCCTAGCACAGTGGGCTGCCAGAAGAGCTGAAACATCTGGAAAAAAGGAAAACCTCCATGCAAAGAACCAAGCAAGTCATACTCTACTCTCTTGCTAAGGAAGACTTTGACCAACTCCATTTCAGGGAGAATAAAACTCTCCCAGCTGTATCTTCAAACAAAGAGCATCATTTTCTACCATGTTATAATTGTTCTTAATCAAAGCGCATTCCTCCACATCCACTTTCATCTGCTTTATTAGCTATGATTTTAATTTAAATATTAGATGTTACAGAATAATAGAATGCTTAAATCCTTCCATCCTAATTGCATTAACTTGTTAAATATCTCTGGTATCAGTGACTACAGTGCCAAGTTCTGAGCAGGTTACAAACTAAATCTGAGATGATGTCTACATCCTAAACTAAAGATCATATATTTCCCCCCCAAAGCAATGCTAAAATAATCTAGCCAGTTATTTTCAACTCCAGGGTGCAAAGTAATAGCAGTTCTCTTTATGGATATATGATGTAAACTATTGACAAAATTACCCTGTAATTACTATGTGGAGTCAAGGTAATTACATAGCAATTGTCCTATAATTATTGGATTTTGTATCTGATTTATAAACTGCGGTATGAATTACATGGTAATTAATACTAGGTCTTCCCAGTATAATTTAGTTATTATTCATTAGTTCATTAGTAAATCTTGTATTCACACAAATCAGCATGTTTCAACAATAGAAATCACTATATAAACCTCTAAGACTTGCGAATCTGACTCATGCATTAAATAACTCAAAAAAAAAAAAGTGTAAAGATTTGCTTTGACAAAATTAACCAAAGAAGTGCTCAAACGTGATCTTAATCCAAATTACAGTATACAGGAAACACACACCCATAACCACCCACACATACATATATTTATACTTTATATTTATCTATTTATGTAAGCTATCACCAGTTTCACATCTGTTCCTAGCAAGCTTATGAATGTGGGCATTGCTTACTATAAACCCTATGAGTGAAAAAAAGTTATCAAACATCACTCAGAATATTTTCATAGAGTTGTCTGCATTTTTGGTCACAAATAATAATCACCTGGGGAGTTTTAAAATACTGATTTTTGGATCCACCCCCAGAGATTCTGACTTAATTGATCTGAGTCATCAGAAGTTTTAAAAGTTCCCTAGGTGACTAGAACGTATAACCCAAATGATTTTTATTTGCAGCTGTATTGAGCACTACTGGCTTTGAAATATTGCTAGAGACAAGACTTAAAGATTGCTTAATATTTGTGATTTCCAAATCCCTGAAGTTAATTTTTGGACAAAAAAAAATCAAAGAATTTTAAATATATCATTGTTGATAATAAAGCTTATGTGGCTTGCCTACCTTGCTTAAATGTATTCTTTAGCACATGTTAATTTAATTTTTTTTTAATTTTTATCAAAGTACCCACGTACATATTTTTTAAAAACTGAACAGTGTGATGGAGCAAAAGTAAAAAATAAAGATAAAGAGAAACAGTGTCATGGGGCTCATAATAGAGATCAATATTTCCTGCATTCTAATACCCAATTCTAGAGACAATCAATATTAACTCTTTGCCTGTATAAATAATATGCTTATACTGCTATACTTGATTTTGCAATTCGATAGTTTATCATTTGATGTCCATTTACCTAACTTATTTCCCCCCACATACACCACACCCTCCACCAACCTCCCAAAGCACTTAAACCACAGTGTTGGTAAAATCAATAGTAAATGCTCACATAATTTTGATGGTAAATAGCCTTGACATCTGTAACTTGCACTACTTCAATATTTATAATTGAGTCATGGAAAGAGGTGTATTTGTTCAATATTCCATATGCCTATCAGTAATTCTTCTCCCAAAATATCCAACAGAACTCTGAAACATTTTTAGTAATAAAAAGCCAAGAGCAACTGAGCACATATGTACCAGAAACTATTTTTAGCCCTCCACATGTATGAATTTAATCCTCACCTCAACCCCATGTGGTACGACTATTATTATTCTATTTTGCAAAAAAGAGAATTGAATTCATTAATTTGGCTATGTGGATAGTAAGTGATGAAACTGAGTTGAAAGCCAGGCATTGTAGCTTCTGACAGCTGAGCTCTTCACCCTCACAAAATGCAGGCAGATGAAGAACCTCGTCCGCCCCTGCCTGGCAATGCTCCAGTATGGAACACCTGCTTTTGAAAATTCGTCCTATTGCAAATATTTTTGTTATAAGGGTAAAAAAATACCCTTCTACCCTTATCATGGGAATGCCCCTCACCCCCCTCCCATGGGCATCTTGTTTCCTGGACCTCATCCCATAGTATTTCTTTTTTTGGCCATACCACATGGCATAAAGGATCTTAGTTCCCCAATCAGGGATCAAACCCACACCCCCTGCAGTGGAAGCTTGGAGTCTTAACCACTGGACCCTCAGCGAAGTCAATGCGATTTTTTTTTATTAATTATGATGAATATTTAGTATCCTTCATACATGAAAACTCATGCTTTTCACTTTGCAGGAATTTTATTATTTATTTGGTATGTCCTCTACAATTTCTCTTTTCTTTTATTGTAAAATTCCTATAATTGACACCAGGGCTCTTAAATTGAGCCCCCAATTTTTTATCATTTTTTTCATTTCATGCATTCTGGGAATTTTCTTCAACTTTATCTCCTAACTCTTCTTCTGAGCAGCACTGTTTACAATAGCGAAGACATGGAAGCAACCTGGATGTCCATAACAGGTGAATGGATGGAGAAGCTGTGGTACATACACACAGTGGGATATTACTCAGCTATAAAAAAGAATGCATTGAGTCAGTTCTAAAGAGGTGGATAAACCTAGAGCCTCTTATGCAGAGTGAAGTAAGTCAGAAGGAGAAAGACAAATACCGTATACTGATACCTAGGTATGGAATGTAGAAAGAGTACTGATGATCCCTCCTGCAGGACCACAAAGGAGACACAGACAAGAGGGACAGACTTTTGGACTCAGTGGGGGAAGAGAGAGTGGGATGATTTGAAAGAGCAGCACTGAAACATATACATTGCCATATGCAAAACAGATAGCCACTGGGGATTTTCTGTATGATGCAGGGAGCTCAAAGCCGGCGCTCCGTGACAACCAAGAGGGGTGGGAGGAGGAGGGGGGTGGAGGGAGGCTGACGAGCGAGTGGACACGGGTACACCTGTGGCTGATTCACACTGATGAGTGGCAGAAAATCACCACAATATTGTAAAGTGATTATCCTCCAATTAAAAATAACATTAAAATTTTAAGAAAAAATATTCTGCTGTTATATTTTTACATTCCAAGAGTTAGGCCTGGTTCCTTTATGTTGCCTTTGGGTAGAGGGTTGTTGTTGTTGCTTTTGGTCAGTCTATCCTGTTTTAGTTTTATGGATGTATCTGCTTTTACGGATCTGAGAATACAGATCATAGCTCTGCTGGTTGGTTTGTGTATTTTACTTTAAAATTTCTTTTTTTCTCTGCATTGCTTCTGTATTACCAAGTTTATTCTTGCCACTTTGGTTGATTTTTGATTTTTCTTGATTATGCAGTGATCCTTGTCTTAATGCAATATTGAGGACTGAGGCATTGAGCAGCTAAATGGAACTTCTGGGTACAAGGTAGACAGTCAATAAGTGAGCTCCACTATCATCTTTCAGGGCCTGACCTTTTCACTGGGGGACATCCAAATGTCAGTATCCATAGATCTTTTCTTCTAGGAACAGCCAACTTCAGCAGAGAGGAAGGCCCCAATTATCTGCTATGCCAGCCTAAAAGCAGTAAGTACCTGGCGACAAGCATTCTTGGAAGGGTGAGGGCTGAGAGATGGCCAGGGAGCCGTGGGTTCTGATGTTTTAGTGTATGCATTCTCATTTTACATCTCCTGTTCTCATTAAGGCAAATTGCTCCTGCTCATCCCTATGCCCGTTATCCACAAATCCAGATTCTCAAGGATTCAGTTTTTCTAGAAAACCCAGCTGTCTTTGCAAGAGTTTAGAAGGCATCCTAGGGCTCTAGTCACCCTTCCTGCAGACCTTATTCAATCCTCCTGTTTTCTCATCCTCTTTTTTAAAGATTTTTTTATACAGACCATTTTTAAAGACTTTATTGAATTTGTTACAAGATTGCTTCCATTTGATGTTCTGGTTTTTTGGCCACAAGACATGTGGGATCTTAGCTCTTTGGCCAGAGATCTAACCCACACTCCCTGCATTGGAAGGCAACATCTTAATCACTGGACTTCCAGGGAAGTCCCTCTCCTCATCTTTTATCTCAACGTCCAGGTATCTCAGTTTTCTGAGATTTTTCTGTGTAGTCATGCAGCAAGACTTGCTCCTTCCTGGCTTCCTCTTCTGCAAATTCTTCATTTCTGCTTTCCTGCTTTATTTAGATTTCTATGTTTCCATCTATAAAGATGGAAAATGTTCTATATTTCAAAAAGATTGTTTAATTTTTGTTAGCTCTCACATTTTTTTCTCACAAGTTTAAAGTTTTTGTTTTTTTCCTAAAAGAGGGATTTCCAGAGGTTAAAACAGATATTTTGTTTGCCAGGTTTCGTAGAAAAATTCCAATAGTTCAGGTTAGATCTTGGTAGGGAACAGAAGACAAACTCAAGCTGGATAACAGGAAAGTTTAGTGAAGGTGTCTCTTTAAGAAGGTATGAACAAGGACAGCTTGGCAATCTGCTAATGACAGCATGAGTCGTTAGCACCCCTAAGGATAATGAGCAAACACAGAGAAAACTTACACAAACTCAGAGAAAAAACTGGATGAAGAGAGATTTGGATGGAGGATGTGACTTATTAGATTATGAAAAGGACCCCAATTCTTTTCTTGTGCAAGGGCATAGCATCCCTTTGCAATGCAGCTTTGTAGTTTTTTTTTACTAAAAACCCAGAGTGTCTTCCCCTCCCCCAACCTTTGAATATGAGCTGATCTTGTGTTTTATCAGTCAACAGAATGTAGCAAATGAGGCCCCAAGACCTCTGGTGTGTTTCACTTGCTCCTTTAAAATCCCACCCAGGGACTTCCCTGGTGGTCCAGTGGTAAAGAACTTGGCTGCCAATTCAGGGGACACGGGTTTGATTCCTGGTGCAGGAAGATCCCACATGTGGTGCAATTAAATCCATGTAGGACTATTGAGCCCTAGAGCCTGTGCTTCACAACAAGAGAAGCCACCACAATGAGAATCTTGCCCAGCATAAGTACAGAAAGCACCCGCATAACAATGGAGATCCAGCAAAGCCAAAAATAAATAGATAAACCCACCCAACTTCCTTGAGAATGACCTACAGACTTGCTGAATGACAAGACACAAAAGTCCTTATTTGCTTTGTCCCAACTGATAGTCAGCCAACCACCATATTTCTAAAGGATGCCATCCTGGGCCAGTCAGTAGCCAGACCACCTACAAAGTGACTGCAGATTCCAAAATGACCAGGCCAAGCCAGGCTCAGACCAGAACTAGCCAACTGAGCCCAACATAATTTTCCATCCCACAGAACCATGATCTAAAGAAAGGTTGTTGTTTCTTTTTAACAGTCATTAAGTTGGGAAACACTTTTTTTAAGGTAGCAATTGCTGATTGATTTAAACTTTTACTCAAGAGAACCAGCCAAGGTAGAAAGCCATCAGAATAAATGTCCTGACTTATTCTTCCTGCCTTTCCTGTCACCTGTGAGTGCCTGCTATTCATCTAAGTGCAAAGTGAGAGAACTCATTGATAGGTTTCATATTGGTCAGTCTCCCAATGCACAGAGTAGGATAAAGAAAGTCAGAGGGTGGGCTTGAAAGAAGAAATGAGGAGAGACTCACCATACTCACTCATCTGTTTTTTAATTCAAAGAATATCTAGAGTTTTTAACTGTAAACTTAAAAATTTTTTAACAACCTAAAAGTTAAGAGTTATGTTTTATTCAGCAGAAATTTTTAGGCCTTAAGCCCAGGAGACAACATCTCAATTAACCCTGAAAGAACTGCTCTGAAGAGGTGAAGGGAGGATCCAGGTTATATAGAAGTTTTGCAACAAAGGGCAGGTAGTCTGAATGTCAAAAGATTATTGCAAATTAAAGACAACCAGATGTCCCAAGTTAAAGAACTTTGTGCTTTTCTATGTATAGGAAGATGCAAGAGTCTGGGCTCACTGACATCATTCCTTTGATATGCCCTTCAGCTATCTGGGGTTAGTATGCTATGTTTTCACATCTTGTGTTTCCCCCAGGCTCACTGTGGGGAGTGGCTACAGTCTAATGGCTACTAGATGGCAGGTATTCTTTCCTTCCTGAGTTCCCTCAGGGCTCACCATCTGTGGTGGCACACTTGCTAATGACTGTGACATCATTTGTTTACTGATACAGCAGGGAATATTCCATTTCTCACGACCAAGTGTTTGTAGTTACATTGGAGACCCCAAAAAGAATATCAAAACAAGATTTGGGAACAAGGAATTTTTCAGTTCAGTTCGGTCGCTCAGTTCAGTTCAGTTCAGTTCAGTCGTTCAGTCATGTCTGACTCTTTGTGACCCCATGAATCGCAGCACACCAGGCCTCCCTGTCCATCACCAACTCCTGGAGTTCACCCAGACTCACGCCCATCAAGTCAGTGATGCCATCCAGCCATCTCATCCTCTGTTGTCCCCTTCTCCTNGATGTTGGCAATTTGATCTGTGGTTCCTCTGCCTTTTCTAAAACCAGCTTGAACATCTGGAAGTTCACCGTTCCTGTATTGCTGAAGCCTGGCTTGGAAAATTTTGAGCATTATTTTACTAGCATGTGAGATGATGTGAACATCTTTAATTATCAATTTCATTTTTGTGTGTGACATTGAATTTCTAAGGCAAGAAAGTGGACAAGAATAGTTTGATGCTGTTTTGTTTTGGTAAGAAAGATTCACTGGTGTCTTCTACTTGACTCACAGTAAACATTAAAGATGATTTTGGCTGCAAGTTATAGAACAGTGGCTTAAACTTTGCAGAAACATATTTCTCTCACACACAAAAGTCTAGCGGTGTATAGTCCAGGATGTAAGGATTATTTCAAAAACATATCAGAAATCCAGGGTCCTTCTTTCTTTTTTTCTCTGCCATCTTTAATTTGTAGCTTTCACCTATGATGGGAGATATTTACTCAGGTTTCACCTGTGACATATGTGTTCCAGCTGGCACGAAGTAACAGGGGTGAGGGCAATGTATGTCTCACCTCTCAGAGGTATTTCATGGCTAGAAGAGGGTAACGGGCATTACAAGTGGATAGAGGATGGGGAAGAAACAGAATAAGATTCACAGAGTGTTGATAACTGTTAAAGCTGACAGCTACCTAGCTGTTATTCTTTCTACTTTCCTAAAATTTTGGTATTTTCTGCAAGATAAAAGTTAATCAAATAAAATGGAAAATATCAAAAGGATAGCTCTGGAAACTTTTCATGGTTTCTCTTTATGTACCAAGAACTAAACTTTGTCACATGCCTACATCGAACTGCAAAGAAGGCTGGAGAATGCAATCATTAGTCCTTACGTCCATGTGCCCAGTTACAAAGAGCTTTAGTTTATCACATAGAAAGAAAGGGACCATCAACACAGGGGGACCCCTGACAGCCTCTGCTATGCTCACATATGATCAATTATGAGCACAAAGTGAGTCATTAATATCTGCCCTCCAGTTACATGAAGGTGGCATTACTCTTCATCATGTATATAAAATAATGTAACAACAGTAAAGGGCTTCCCAGGTGGCACAGGGGTAAAGAATCCACCTGCCAGTGCAAGAAACTTGAGAGACTCTGGTTCAATTCCTGGGTGAGGAAGATCTCTTGGAGAAGGCAATGGCACCCCACTCTAGTACTCTTGCCTGGAAAATCCCATGGATGGAGGAGCCTGGTGGGCTGCAGTCCATGGGGTTGCTGAGAGTCGGACACAACTGAGCAACTTCACTTTTACTCTTCACTATCATGCATTGGAGAAGGAAATGGCAACTCACTCCAGTGTTCTTGCCTTGAGAATCCCAGGGATGGGGGATCCTGGTGGGCTGCTGTCTATGGGGTCACACAGAGTCGGACATGACTGAAGCAACTTAGCAGCAGCAGCCACTGAGCACAACAGGAAAATGGTGCCAGAGTACCTGACTGGTGATAGACACTCAATACATGTTAACGTCCTTTTTCTACTGATTCTGAAGACCAAATGCCTTAGATTGATAGACAGACATGTATATATGTATACATACACACACAAATAGGACTTTGATGATACAAATCACTTCAGGAGAATAAAAGAGCATCATTCTCAGTGAATTACAAACCACATTCTAAGAGCAGTCCTGTGTGTCCGGGTGTTAATCCTCATGCTACCTAAGCTTGCACTCATCTTTCTTTTTTTCCCCTTGGCCATGGGATCTTAGTTCCCTGACCAGGAATCGAACTCTCAGCCCCTGCAATGGAAGCTCAAAGTCCTTACCACTGGCAAGTCAGGGAAGTCCCTCTCACTCATCTTGAACAAAAGTTCTCAAGCATTGGTGAGCATAAGAATTTTCCAGGCACTTGTACAACACACAGACTCCTGGCTCCCATGCTAGACCTCCTATTCCCAGAGATTCCAAGGATCTGTGTTTTCACAAGAAACTTAAAACAAGGAACCCGGGCAGTTGGTCTCTAGCAGAGCGGGACTGAGAAAAGATGAGTGGCACACGTTATGAGGCACTTCAAAGATGCCAGTAGGAGAATTTGATTCATCCGTCTTCAGCTTGGTTTTCCTAGGAATGCAGAAACTTTTTTTTGCTCTGTGTTTGTTTCCCAGGAAAATTCTAGCACAGCCATGGGAGAGCAAGTGCAAACACCTTACACTGTCCCTGGAGTCCCATTTGCCCTCTGCAGAAGCACTGGGTCTCCAAACCACACCTTCAGCCACACTGCTGTTAAACAAAAGTCTGGTCATTTTACCCGAAGCCATTGCAAACTCGCTGTGAACAACATCACCATGGACACTGGCATTGTTGTTGTTCAGTCCATAAGTCGTGTCCGACTCTTTGCAACCCCCATGGACTGCAGCACGCCAGGCTTCTCTGTCCTCCACAATCTCCCAGAGTGGGCTCAAATTCATGGACACTGGCTTAGAGATTCTTCAATTTTCAAAGAGAATGTAGGTGGTGGAGCCCTGTAATGCAGGTGGAGGGTATAAAGCAAGAAGAGGGAAGAAGTAAGATTGTAATTTAAAAATGATTTATGAGTGCAAAGAAGAGTGCTTCAGCTAATCGTTTAGAAAGAAGCTGGCTGAAATTCTTCATACTCCTCAGCAGGGCAAGGTATCATTAGACCCCAAGCAACACTGGACACACCACATCCCAAGGCCACACCTGCTTTCTTTCCATGTGAGCTCTCACCACCTCCTAGGGAGAGAGAAAGCCATCTAACCTGGTGACTCTGGATGGAGTGCTAGGCAAATAGTGTTTCGCTTCACATCAAGTGATTTCTTCCCAAGAAATCATCGCTGTTATAATAGCAAGATAATTAGGGAAGCAGTGAGAAGGATTTGATTAATACCGCTTCCAGTTTTTCTCATCTAACAGGAAAGTGGGTTTCTATGCCAGAACAGTCAAGAGGCTTAGATCCCAAATGGGAACAGGAGTGGCAGTGTCTTTTCATATGTGCGGTGATGTATCTATGCGAGTGTGGATGTGGGTGGATGGGTGGGTGTGTACATTTTAATTGCTTATTATAAATCAAAAGTAATTAGGTACATATTTATTCATAGTTTCCTCACTACTTTGCAGATCTGTGGGAAGTGTTTATTGCAAAACGATTCATTTCATTTCACTGCAAAATACCATTGTAGGTATACAGGGAGTGAAGCTGTTCAGACAAGAAGTGGGTAACCCATAGACTGTCCAATTCCTAAAGCCTCAGTGTCGTCAATGATGGTACAAGGGCTGTGAAACCTCGACTTGCAAAACATCCTACCTACTGAAAATGTGCTTTGCAAAACACACATGCACATACATGTACACATAAGAACATTTTCAATAAGGCTTGGCATTGCTTCACAAACATAATTCTAATGTGAATATCCTTTAATATACTGTCTTTTCCTATTCGTTGGGAAAAGTCTATATTTTTTCTGCATCCTGTGTAGTAAAAAAAAAAAATTTGAGCATCCTAGTACTGTCCTATCGGAGAAGGCAATGACACCCCTCTCCAGTACACTTGCCTGGAAAATCCCATGGATGGAGGAGCCTGGTAGGCTCCATGCAGTCCACGGGGTCACTAAGAGTCAGACCTGACTGAAGTGACTGAGCAGCAGGAGTACAGTCCTATAGGCAATTTGGTATGAAGTAAGAAATTTTTTTTTTTTTTGAGTTTAGTTGCTTTACAATGTTGTGTTAGGTTCTGCTGTACAGCAAAGTGAATCAGCTCTACATATACACATACCCCCTATGTTTTAGATTTCCTTCCCACTTAGGTCGTGACAGAGCCCTGAGTCGAGTTCCCTGTGCCATACAGTACACTCTCATTACTTATATATTTTATACATGGTAGTGTATACCTATCAGGGCCCCATTTTTCTTTGTGGTTCCAACTCTAAATACTTAATTTGCAAAGAATTTCAAACCAATATAAAAAAATTGTAAAAAAGAATTGTAGGAATGAATTCCCTGGAATATCAATGATTTTATTCACCTGATTTTAATTATGAGACGGCGCTTCAACATCACGTGGAGATTGTTTTAATCATTAAGTCCTGAACTCGCAAGTTAGCATGTTTCTCCCACCTGCGTTGTTTGGGACATCATCACCCACTGAGAACCATATCTATTTAACCAGCTTCCTTCCAACCATTTCCCTGATTGCTCTCTCTCTTTCTCTCATTTTCTCTGAACGCACATGCACATAACAAATACACACATCCATATATATTCTCTAGCCATCCAATTCCATGTACCCTCGGGCCCAGCCTTCCTTAATTACAGGGTATACAAACAGAGTCCTGAACAATCGAATTCATTCTGGGTTTGCCTTATGGAAAGTTGTCCCATTTCTATATAGTCTTTTTTATTTTTTTTTTTAATTTTAATTTTTTTTTTCATCTCAGGTGTACATGAGTTCCCAATCTTGAACCCCCCCCCCACCTCCCACTCCACATCAACTCTCTGGATCATCCCCGTGCACCAGTCCCAAGCATCCTGTATCCTGAACCGAATATAGACCGATGATTCGTTTCCCACACAACAGCACACATGTTTCAGTGCCATTCTCCCAAACCTTCTCCCCCTCTCCCTCTC
Source organism: Neotragus moschatus (assembly GCA_006410615.1). NCBI lineage: Eukaryota > Metazoa > Chordata > Mammalia > Artiodactyla > Bovidae > Neotragus > Neotragus moschatus. The sequence goes on from SJYA01003037.1 coordinate 1,224,335, forward strand.
CCTCAAAGTCCAAAAGTCCATTCCATGCATCTGTGTCTCTTTTGCTGTCTCGTATACAGGGTTATCATCACCATGTTTCTAGATTCCATAAATATGAGCTAGTATACTGTATTGGTGCTTTTCTTTCTGGCTTACTTCACTCTGTATAATTGGTTCCAGTTTCATCCATCTCATTAGAACTGATTCAAATGTATTCTTTTTAATGGCTGAGTAATACTCCATTGTGTATATGTACCACAGCTTTCTTATCCATTCATCTGTTGATGGACATATATAGTCTTTTTTAAAAAATTTTTTCCTTGTGTAAGTTTAAGGTGTACAAAATGACAACTTTATATATGTATACATTATGAAATGGTAGCCACAATAAAATTAGTTAACAGCTAACTTTTAATTAGTTATGTGTGTGTGTGTGATGAGAACATTCAAAGTCTACTCTCTGAACATTTTTCAAGTACATATAACAATATTAGAGTAACCACACTGTATACTAGATTCCCAGAACTTATTCATCTTATAACTTCTTATAACTAGAAGTTTGTACCATTTGACCAGCATCTCCCCATTTCACCTCCTCTCCGAGTCCCTGACAACCATCAGTCTGGTCCTTAATGTATATCTCCAGGGATATGTATAGGTCTGCTGCTGCTGCTAAGTCGCTTCAGTTGTGTCTGACTCTGTGTGACCCCATAGACGGCAGCCCACCAGGCTCCCCCGTCCCTAGGATTCTCCAGGCAAGGACCCTGGAGTGGGTTGCCATTGCCTTCTCCAACGCATGAAAGTGAAAAGTGAGAGTGAAGTCGCTCAGTCATGTTCAACTCTTTGCGACCCCATGGACTGCAGCCTACCAGGCTCCTCCATCCATGGGATTTTCCAGGCAAGAGTACTGGAGTGGGGTGTCATCGCCCTCTCCACATGTATAGGTCTACACTTAGTGATTTACTATGAAATATGGTAAATATAATTACCCTCAAAAATGTAATAGGAGAAGGCGAGGGTGGGATGATTTGAGAGAACAGCATTGAAACATGTATATTAAAATACGTGAAATGGATTGCCAGTCCAGGTTCGATGCATGACTCAGGGCGCTTAGGGCTGGTGCACTGGGATGACCCTGAGGGATGGGATGGGGAGGGAGGCGGGAGGGGGGTTCAGGATGAGGGACACATGCACACCCATGGCTGATTCATGTCAATGTATGGCAAAAACCACCACAATATTGTAAAGTAATCAGCCTCCAATTAAAATAAATTAATTAATTTTTAATGTAATAGGATAATTTAAGATGCTGGCTTATTTTAGTTATTGTTGTGCAATAAAACACCCCCAAACTTACTGCTTTTCTTAAGAGGGTACATTATTTGGGGGGATCCTATCAATTGACTGGGTGCTCCTTGCTGAACTCACTCTGTGCACACCATGTGGCTCACCCAGCTGGAAGGGCTGCTAGCAGTGAGGCTCAGCAAAGACTCTGGCATGGCTCAGCCTCTCACTCTCTGTAGCCTTTCATCCTGGCTTTTGACATGGCAATGGCCTAGGGCCACATTCCAAGAATAAAGCCCCAATTTGCAAGCATTTGACTATGTCTTACTTGGGTCATTGGCCAAAGCAAGCCAGTGACCCAGGTCAAGTCCACGTGGGAGAGGAATACATAAGTTCTTAAATACTATAAGGTAAGACTCATTGGAAGTTAACAATCTACCACGTGGCCCAGTATCATATAGTCGCCCAAAGATACAGGATACTGTCCCTTCCTATAAAGAATCAAGTGTATGAATTCAGTATAAAAATCTTTACACTGTGTATTCCATAGGACACATTTTACCCTGAAGACAAATGATAACCACTCCTGGTTATAAAAAATGATTGATCGTTTCTTTAATATAAGATACACATACCTCCTGCCATGAACAAAAATGAGAAATGAAGAATGAACAAGAGTAATGTGAAGAAGACATTTCAGGATGGAGTCCTTTTTCTTATCAGCTAACATTTCCTGTTCATATACTCTCCCTAAGATCCTGACCAACTACTGTGACTCTGTCTAGATTGGTCTGAGATTTGCAGGTGTCCTCTTCCAACTTTTCCTCTTTATCCAGTGTCCTTACTTTGAAGTATAGGAATAGGTTGTTATTGGGGGAAAAAAACTCTAAGGGTAAGGAAAACAAGCTGATGAAGCTCCAGTTTCCTGGGAAAGAAGAAACAAAGAAATACTTTTCCTAATTAATTTGTATTAGACTATACTTGCTTTACAATGTTGAGTTATTTCTACTGTACAGCAAAATGAATCAGCCATGCATATACATAGAACCCCTCCTTTTCGGACTTCCTTCCATTCGGGTCACCCCAGAGCATTAAGCAGAGTTCCCTCATTTCTTGTTGTCCAGTCGCTGAGTCATCTCCGACTCTTTTTATGACCCCATGGATTGCAGCACTCGAGGCTTCCCTGTCCTTCAATATCACAGTTATCTATTTTACCAACAGTGTATATGTGTCAATCCCAACCTCCCAATTCTTCCCACCCCTTTTGCCCTTGACATCCATACATTTGTTCTCTACATCTTTGTCTCTATTTCTTCTTTGCAAATATGGCACCCCACTCCAGTGTTCTTGCCTGGAGAATCCCACGGATGGAGGAGCCCGGTGGGCTACAGTCCATGGGGTCACAAAGAGTCGGACACGACTGAGCGGCTACACTTTCACTTTCACTTTCATACTGTTTTTCTAGATTTCACATATATGTGGGAATAAATGATATTTGTTTCTCTATTTCTGACTTACTTCACTCAGTATGACACTCTCTAGGTCCATCCACATCTCTAAAAATGACCAAATTTCATTCCTTTTTATGGCTGAGTAATATTCTATTTTTTTTTTAATTAAAGAAAAGAAAGAAAACAACTTCCCTAAGGTCACACAGCTAATATATTGCAGGATTTGGACCTAGGTGGTCTGGAATCTAGAGCTGACATACTCCTCAGATCAGGAGGAAACATATCAGACAATTAACAGAAGTTTCCTGGATGATGAACTGAAGATAATTTACATTTTCTTTTTAAAAATGCCCTGAAGTTCCCATTTTTTCCTAATAATGATAATAAATACATGCAATTAAAAAAAAATAATCAAGTGGGATGAAACACCCAAAAAAAGAAACCCTGAGAGAATCAAGCAAGTGGTACCCAGGGGGAACTTGTGGAGGAGCACAATGGCTCTTACTGGCTGGCTCTCTGCCTGAGTTATTCCTCAGGGGATGTACATGAATAGTTTTGTGCCTCCTGCCCTATCTTTGTTGATCCCTAAGGACCAAGGGAAGTTCTAAGCCTAATAAACTACTTGAATTTTATCCATAAAGTAAACTTCATAAACTGAACCAAACACTTTCATTTTAATCACATGTGGACATTATTTATAAAAATTTTAATACTAACCCCAGGGAAGGAGGTTTTTCCTAGGCTGAATTTTTGAGGTTGTCTCATTAACAGATTCCCTGCCATGACCTTACTTGCAATCTCATCTGAAACAATGCTGCAGCTGTTCTATAAAACCAAGATCTTCTAACACAAGAGATGTGACACCAAGGAGAAGTAACATCAATGTAGTTCAGATGAAAGTCACTTCCTGGAAATGGGCTGCAAGAGCAAAACTTCCCTTCCTATCAAATCTCCAACCCCAAATGCAAGTAACTAGAGGCAGGAGTTTGGGCTCAAAGCCTGTTTTAATGCACTGGGCCATCTAATCCTATAACTGGATCCTGTTCACTATTAATTAAGTAGTAAAGTTAGACTCCCTTTGAGGCTTAAACATCTGCTATGGAGGAAGACTAAATCTCTCTATTCAGAGAAAACCAGAATCGCATGGGAAATTCTCAGATGGTCTGGATCAACAAGAATAATTTTACTGTAGGCTTGACATTAAAGGAACTAGTATGAGTCAATCAAGCCAAATAGTTTAGCTCTACAATACCAATGTGTGGTTTATGGAGCCAACTCTAGATAAAGCCATGAATTGATATCTAATCCACACTTAAGCCTCCTAATATTGAGAGCTCAGGATCCGTGCTGTCAGCCCATGCTTGCTCTAGCCATGCCAAAATATAGCTGCTAAAGACCTGAACCCTTTTTGGCAGTACCATCTGGGCCCAAAAGCAGTGAGCACAAGCCCACGCCATAGATCTCCAAGGTTATTGTCTACTCTCTTGTAAACCTCTTCTAACCTGGCTTCTGCCCCATCATTACTCCTCAACAGCTCTCCCTAAATGTACAATGGATACATCACAAAATTTACAGGTTATATTTAGTCTTCACCTTTATTTGACTTTGCTTTTGACCAAAATATTATCTATTTTATTCACTTTTAAAATATTTGCTCAAATAAAATTTATGATAGCTTCATTTCTTAAAAATGTCTGTCAAGTATGTAGCAATGCCCTTTTTTCATTCTTTATATTGGTTTCTTTATTCTTTCCTTCTTTTTAATCCAACTGAATTACTCTTCAATTTTACTTTTCAGTTCACTAGTTCTCTCTTCAGCTACGTATACTGTTATTTGGCCCACAGCGTTTCCTTATTTTTAACTGACAAAATTGCATTTTACTTTAACATTTTTATTTGGTTCTTTTCAAATCTATATGGTTACTCATCTATTGCCATGATCCTTGTCATTTTTGTCATTCCATTCTTAAAAAAAAAAAAAATCTTTAAATATTCATGCATAGTGTAGTACACAGAATAACATACTTTCCCCCCAGTGATATTCTCATTCTAATAACCTAAAGCTGTGAATATTAATTTATATGGCAAAAGGGATTTTTCAGATGTAATTAAGGACCTTGAGATGGGGAGATTATCCTGGATTACCTGGGTTGGCCCAGGGTAATGTAATCACAAGAGTTCTCTCATAAGAGAAAAGCAAGAAAGTGAGGTCAGAAAAAGGAAACAGGANATATTCTCATTCTAATAACCTAAAGCTGTGAATATTAATTTATATGGCAAAAGGGATTTTTCAGATGTAATTAAGGACCTTGAGATGGGGAGATTATCCTGGATTACCTGGGTTGGCCCAGGGTAATGTAATCACAAGAGTTCTCTCATAAGAGAAAAGCAAGAAAGTGAGGTCAGAAAAAGGAAACAGGACAACAGAACCAGAAGTTAAAGTGATGCACTTTGAAGATACTGGCAAGGGCTGCGAGCCAATGAACGCAGGCAGCCTCTAGAAGCTGGAAAAGTAACAGAAACATTTTACTCCTTTGAGGCCTCCAAAATGAGCACATTCCAGCCAACACTTGATTTTAGATGTCTAACGTCCAAAACTGTACAGGAATAAATCTGTCTTGTTTTAATTCACTAGATTTGTGTTAACAAGATATAGTAACAATGGAAAATCAATACACAAATTTATATCCATATATAATAGTTCCATCGTCTGAAATCTTTAAGAAACTAAATGTTTCTCTCTCCCTCAAGATGACTTGTGAGCCCATAATGTTGATTTTGACCTGTGGAAAGCCTCAGAATTTAAATTGAGAAGACATTCCTCTTTATATTCAGTTCAGTTCAGTCCCTCAGTCCTATCCGACTCTTTGCGACCCCATGGACTATAGCACTCCAGGCCTCCCTGTTCATCACCAACTCCCGGAGCTTACTCAAACTCATGTCCATTGAGTCAGTGATGCCATCCAACCATCCCATCCTCTGTCATCCCCTTCTCCCATCTTCAATCTTTCCCAGCATCAGGGTCTTTTCCAATGAGTCGGTTCTTCACATCAGGTGGCCANAATCTTGATTCCAGCTTGTGCTTCTTCCAGCCCAGCATTTCTCATGATGTACTCGGCATATAAGTTAAACAAGCAGCACTATTTGTATATTATTATTTAGTTTTGCTTCTAGTGAAAGCCAGAGAGGCCTTACTTCTCTGGGATCTCCACAATTCATTCCCAGTCTCACGTAGTATATCTGGGAGTCTTGAGTTTAACTTCCTCATTTTCTCAACTACCCAAAGCCCTTTGTTTCTATAGTGCGTGCATGCGTGCGTGCTCAGTCGCCAGGCTCCTTTGTCCATGGGATTTCTCAGGCAAGAATACTGAAGTGGGTTGCCATTTCTTTCTCCAGGGGATCTTCCCGACCCAGAAATCGAACTCATGTCTCCTGCATTAGAAAGTAGCTTCTTTATCACTGCGCTACCTGGGAAGCCTTACTCACCTATCCCCCAAAAATACACTTAACAGAGGAAAGTTATGCAGGTACGGGTGGTGTAAAATCCCTGCAGACAACCTCTTCAAATGTGCTCACTGTTTACAATTTTAGTTTCAGTTTATATCGTTTCCTTTTTTTTAACTTGCCCCTTGAAGATCTCCTTTCTTCTTCAGAGCCCAATTATGCAGAAAAAAAAAAGTGAGAATCCCATTTTTTTTTTTTTCCAGTAGAAAGCGTTTTTATTTTGGGAGGGCCCATGGATGCTCATTCTCCATCTAGTAGCTATAGTAAAAAGCACAAAAAATAAAGCAGGTAGAAGCAGAAATTAGCTTCTGATCTGGAAAATTAGCTTTGATCTGAAAAATGCTTCATTTTCTAAAACATGGAACAGAAATCACCAGAAGTGGCTTACTATGCATTTTTGGTCAGGAGTATAACTTCGACTCTCTTACTCCAGGGCCACATCAACTATCCAAATTTTGGGGGCCTCCCTTGTGGTCCAGGGGTTAGGACTCTGCACTTCCATTGTGGGGGACACAGGTTTGAGCCCTGATTGGAGAACTAAGATCTCATATGCTGCACAGCACAGCCAGAATTTTTTTTTTTAATTAAAAAAAAACTATCCAAACCTTTTGTTCACAGGGATTCTGAGGATCTCACCATGTCCTAGACTATCATTCTGGTCCATGTTACTGATGACATCACATGAGTAGAATCTGGTGAACAAGAAGCTTCAGGTACCTTAAATGTCTTGATAAAACACAGGTGTGGCAGCAGATGGGCAATAAACGCCAAGATGATTCAGCTCAGGGAACTGTCTGGAAGTCCAGTGGTCTAGACTGGACACCCTCCAAAGTGAAAGACAAGTTGTTCTACTTTATATCCCCAAATACTACCAAAAAATAAAATAAAAGGGCTGAGGACTTGGGATCAGTTCAGTTCAGTTCAGTTCAGTCACTCAGTCATGTCCGACTCTTTGCGGCCCCATGAGTTACAGCATGCCAGCCTCCCTGTCCAACACCAACTCCTGGAGCCCACCCAAACTCATGTCCATTAAGTCGGTGATGCCATCCAACCAGCTCATCCTCTGCCATCCCCTTCTCCTCCTGCCCTCAATCTTTCCCAGCATCAGGGTCTTTTCAAGGGAGTCAGCTCTTCGCATCAAGTGGCCAAAGTACTGGAGCTTCACCTTTTGAAATCAAAACATGTCATTTTTGATGTGTTGCTCTGACTCAAGTATCAGGGATTAAACTCCTTCTATAGTTTATTTATTTATTTTGATTTTTGGTTGTGCTGAGTCTTTGTTGCTGTGTTCAGGCTTTCTCTAGTTGCAGCAAGCCAGGGCTATTCTCTAGTTGCAGTGCTCGGGCTTATTGTGGTGCTTCTCTTGCAGAGCACAGGCTCTAGGGCTCATGGCTTCAGTAGCTGTGGCTCAGTAGTTGCAGTTCACGGCTCAGTCGCTCCACTGCATATGGGATCTTCCCTGACCAGGGATGGAACCTGTGTTCCCCACATTGGCAGGAGGATTCTTAACCAATGGACCACCAGCGAAGCCCAAGGAGGAAGCTTTTAACTGAACTCCAGAACTAGAGGAAATCTCTACTGATCCAGGTTACAGTGAGCCCTGGCACTGATTTGGTTGCTTTTTTGTATGTTTGTTTGTTTGTTTTGTTTTTGGCCCAGAAGACTCAATGATTCTTGCAATACCTAAGACAAGTTGGAATTCTGCGAGTGATGCTCTGGTATGAAAAGTTCTGTGGTGATTTTTGAGCAGCAATGATATTAATATCTGTTTGAGAGTTAAAGATATTTCATTATAATGATAGAATTGGAGTCGATTTCATTCACATCAGCAGGTCCCTCTTGTAAACTCAATCACGTGAGATAGTTTAATCATTTTAATTTCTGAACTATCCATGACAAAACTCAGTCATGCAGAGGGGCTAGTAGTTGAGAAGTCAGTCCAGGTCAGTTTCTAAAAATGTGTAATATACAGACTGCATAGTAGATCTCATTAAGACACAAGACTAAGTGACAGAAATAGTAAAAAAAAAAAAAAAAGAGTAATTTATGATCTATCAAAAAACATATTGGTCTTCCTCTTCTCCCATTTAAACAATATTCTCTAATTTTCATTCTGTGATTCTAGAGTTTCTTTCTCTCAAACATCCGGGAATTCAAAGACTTGGTAGTGACAGTAAGAAGATTTCTTTCTGAACACTGGTTAATCTTAAGTTCATTTCTTTCAGCTCCTTAATTCAAATGTAGCTCACAATCAAGGTTCAATTGACATCCCTAAATACAATCTTTTATTAAAACAACCAGAAGAGAGAATTTTCTACAGTCTTAAGAAGATATGATTTCCATGATAATAACAGCAAATTACAAGAATAAGAGAAAAATTAATTTTAATACTGGTAGTATCTTCACTGAAATTTCTCTCCTTCTGCTAATGCATAATGACCACAAAGGAATTGAATGGGCCCCCGATGGGAAGTGTAAGAGCACATCAGATGGGCCTGATGATAATGGATAGGGCCTTAAATTAAGGAATGATAGGTACATGAAGCACTTAAAACTGGAATAACTGAGATCTTACTGTGGCCATTATTTTTGGCCTTAATAATGATCTCATTTTAGGGTTTAAAGCCACATTTTGAAGGGAAAGAGCAGAGAAACAGCTAGTTTCTTTTAACTAGTAAACAAGGTTTTGCCTCTCGATTTATGAAAATACCAGAACTGTTCCCTTTTTAAAGTCTATGCTTTATCTCTGTGATGATGGAATATAAGAAATCACAATTTATACACTATTGGTACTATTTATAAAATAAATAACTAATGAGAACCTGCTGTTCACTCAGGGTGAACTGTGACCTGAATGAAAAGGAAATCCAAAAGGGATTTCCTTCTCCAGGCAAGAACTCCGGAGTGTGTTGCCATTTCCTTCTCCAATGCATGAAAGTGAAAAGTGAAAGTGAAGTCGCTCAGTCACGTCTGACTCTTCGCGATCCCATGGACTGCAGCCTACCAGGCTCCTCTGTCCATGGGATTTTCCAGGCAAGAGTACTGGAGTGGAGTGCCATTGCTAGGGGATGACAAATGGTGATATTCTAATTTCATCTTCCTTCTTCATTACCTATATCTACCATTCAGTTATCCAATCATATAGTTCATGGAAATAACAGGTATATGCATGGCTTAAGAGTCGGACATGACTGAGCGACCGAACTGGACTGAACTGATGGCTTAAGAGTTGGATACGACTGAGCGACTGAAGTGGACTGATGGCTGATTCATCTTGCAACTTTCATTAAAACTGATTTAAAAAAAAATAAAAAGCATGGACGGATTTGAGTCATAGCTCAGTCTCCTGGTTAAGTGACCTTGGCTGACACTTAACTTTTCTAATCCTCAGTTTCTTCATCTGAAATATGGTTATAACAATAATATTAATGCTCAAAGCTATTTTGAGGATTAAAGAGCATGTCCTCCTTCCTTCTTCTCTCATTAAGGTTGTAGAGTTTCACCAGGCAACTTTCAACTGGTCTTATATTCAGGAAACACTGAAAGTATAAAGGCAGAATGGGAGGACGTACAACACTATTTTCACGTCTTTCAGTAAATTCTCCTGTTTCACAAGTATTTCTGGCAATATTGCACAGACCATAATGGGCCCTTTGTACTTAGGNATCTACCATTCAGTTATCCAATCATATAGTTCATGGAAATAACAGGTATATGCATGGCTTAAGAGTCGGACATGACTGAGCGACCGAACTGGACTGAACTGATGGCTTAAGAGTTGGATACGACTGAGCGACTGAAGTGGACTGATGGCTGATTCATCTTGCAACTTTCATTAAAACTGATTTAAAAAAAAATAAAAAGCATGGACGGATTTGAGTCATAGCTCAGTCTCCTGGTTAAGTGACCTTGGCTGACACTTAACTTTTCTAATCCTCAGTTTCTTCATCTGAAATATGGTTATAACAATAATATTAATGCTCAAAGCTATTTTGAGGATTAAAGAGCATGTCCTCCTTCCTTCTTCTCTCATTAAGGTTGTAGAGTTTCACCAGGCAACTTTCAACTGGTCTTATATTCAGGAAACACTGAAAGTATAAAGGCAGAATGGGAGGACGTACAACACTATTTTCACGTCTTTCAGTAAATTCTCCTGTTTCACAAGTATTTCTGGCAATATTGCACAGACCATAATGGGCCCTTTGTACTTAGGCCTCTTTTTCCTTTGTCCTTTAGACTTCAATGACATGGATGATGCTGGAGTGTGAGGGAGGAAAAGGAGCCCTGAACACAGCAGCCAGGAAACCTGAATTTGAGTGCCAGCTCCGCCAGCGGCTCAGCAGGTAAACTGTCGATGCAGGAGATGCAACAGACATGGGTTCAATCCTTGGGTTGGGAAGATCCCCTGCAGGAGGAAATGGCTACCCACTCCAGTATTCCTGCCGAGAGAATTCTGTGGACAGAGGACTCTGGTGGGCTACAGTTCATGGAATCTCAAAAGAGTCGGACACAACTTAGCAATAAAACAGTAACAAAAGTCCTATCTGAGAGTCTATGTTTACTATCTTTATTACATAGATGAGGAAACTAAGGTTTACAGAGAATAAACTTATTTTTAAGAAAATACTTTTAAGTATCAGGAAGAAAGCTAATGCTTTTGATTGGCTCTTCCAGTTTGCTTGTTTGGATCAAGCTCCAGATAAAGCCCAGATTTTCCAGCTGATGCACATCTTGGCTTGTCAGGCTTGTTTAATTTATAAACACCTGCTTTCTTCCCGTCTGTCTTCTTTCTTTCCTTGCTTCTTTCTTTCTTAAATATTTATTCATTTATTTGACTGCTCTGGGTCTTAGTTGCAGCATGTGGGATCTGGTTCCCTGACCAGGAATCGAATCCAGGCCCTCAGCACGGAGTCTCAGCCAGTCGACCACCAAGGAAGTCCTCCTTCCTTCCTTCTTTTTCTTTTTATCTTGCAAATTACTTATTAAGGAAACCGAGTCATTTGTCTTGTACAAATTCCAACAGTCTGACTTCCACTAATTACACCTCCATGTTGTCGTCAAAGGTGTTTCTTTCTTCTTTGAACTTCCTGTACTGCTGGCTTGACCTAGAGGAGCAACCAGATTCAAGTTTGATTTCTTAGCAAACTGTTTCATGAGAAGTGTGTGCTCTTCCATGATGAGGTCCAAAACACCTGATTTTTTCTCTTTTTACAGTGTTAACAGCCACAGATGTTCAACGTCTAGATCCAGTGGTTTCACTGCTGCCGCTGCTGCTAAGTCTCTTCAGTCGGGTCCGACTCTGTGCGACGCCACAGACTGCAGCCCACCTGGCTCTCCCATCCCTGGGATTCTCCAGGCAAGAACACTGGAGTGGGTTGCCATTTCCTTCTTCAATGCATGAAAGTGAAAAATGAAAGTGAAGTCACTCAGTCATGTCTGACTCTTCGCAACCCCATGGACTGCAGCCTACCAGGCTCCTCTGTCCATGGGATTTTCCAGGCAAGCGTACTGGAGTGGAGTGCCATTGCTAGGGGATGACAAATGGTGATATTCTAATTTCATCTTCCTTCTTCATTACCTATTTCTACCATTCAGTTATCCAATCATATAGTTCATGGGAATAACAGCATAAATGCTCGATTCTTTCCCTTTTTCTAATTGCTAAATTCTTTCCCTTTTTCTAAAACTAGTATTTAGAATACCAGTTTTCTAAATTTGTGGATTCACTGGCAACCTTCCATGATGAACAGTTAGGTTTGTTTTCTCAGGGTTATTATTAACTCATGGTAAACTCATGGATTTAATTCTATGTGTATTTAAATTTGGGTTTCCCTGGTGGCTCAGATGGAAGAGAATCTGCCTGCAATTTGGGAGACCTGGGTTCAATCCCTGTGTTGGGAAGATCCCCAGAGAAGGGAATGGCTACCCACTCCAGTATTCTTGCCTGGAGAACTCCATGGACAGAGCAGCCTAGTTATGTTTACTGATATTCATTTAATCCATATTTGGCCAAACTCAAGTTGCTTCCTGAAACTTTTTGGCAAATCCCTAGTGGTTCTTGACAGCTGCATTGCTATTTGCCCAGACAAAATTTTCCAAATTAATTTCATGTAATTTCCTTTCCCAGACATCTTTCCAAGGATTGCTGGTTCCTTTTAGTAGAAGTGGTATTTAAAGACAACAATCTAACTCATGTACACCTGAGACAGAAAAAAAATAAAATAAAATAAAGACAACAATCTGCATGTTGCCACTGAATTGAGCCGGGCTTCTCAAGTGGCTCTATGGTAAAGAAGCCACCTGCCAATTCAGGAGATGCAGGTTCGATCCCTGGTGGGGAAGATCCCCTGGAGAAGGAAATGGCAACGCACTCCAGTATTCTTGCTGGGAAATCCCACGGACAGAAGAGCCTAGTGGGCTATAGTCCATGCAGTCAAAAAAAGGTGGACATGACTTAGAGACTGAACAGCAGCAACGGCTGAATTGAGCCTTCCTTCTAGACCTCTTTCATGGACAGAACTAAGAAAACAATTAAGACAAAATACATGATGAGTTTATACTCCTTTCAGTACCACTTCAAATTCAGACCTCAAAGTTCATACTTAATATTTTCAAATTTACCTATTTCCTTTCTCCCACATAAAGACTGTTCTCAACGACGTCAGGAATGATAGAATTAGATTATCCACAGACACTCTTTAAATTCATTCTACAATATACACAATATTTACAAGAGCAACTACAACCATTGTCAATCATATTAAAGGCATAATCAGTTTAAGGTGTTTTTTTTTTAACAGTTCCTGTTCCTACAGTACACACCACTAGCAATGTACAGTCAACTCAGTGTTTTTAAAGTCCCTTGAGTATATGCATGGCTGAGTCCCTTTGCTGTCCATCTGAAAATTTCACAACATTGTTAATCAGCTATATGCCAATATAAAATAAAATGTTAAATAAATAAAGTCCCCTGGAAGAGCTAGAATTCTACCTGAGGCATTATTACTCACCTAACTTACTCCCCAGTCTATATACCATTAGTCGAGACCTGAAATTTCCAACCCACTTGGGACCGGTGATTCGAGCTTTTAGACAGGACAACCTTTGAGATTCCCCCACCACTTCTAGGGCTTCCTTCATAGCTCAGCTGGTAAAGAATCTGCCTGCAATGCAGGAAGCTCCAGTTCGATTACTGGGTTTGGAAGATCCCCTGGAGAAGGGATAGGCTACCGCTCCCGTATTCTTAGGTTTCCCTGTTGGCTCAGACAGTAAAGAATCTGACTGCAATGAGGGAGACCTGGGTTCGATCCCTGGGTTGGGAAGATCCCTTGGAGGAGGGCATGGCAGCCCACTCCAGTACTTTGCCTGGAGAAGCCCATGGACAGAAGAGCCCAGCGGACTCCAGTCCATGGGGTCACAAAAATAAGACACAACTGAGCAACAACGCAGAGCACAGCACCATTTCTAACTTAATACACTCCTAACACCACAAGTACAGGTTCCACCAAAGCTGTGTGCATGGCAGAGCTATATTGTGATTACTTTAGTTATATAAACCAGTTCTTAGTGCCAAAGAATTATGAAATTGATGAAACTTCACGTGTTTTCCTAAGAAACAAATTGACCTATGAAGAAATACCAAGCTTCAAAAAAGCCATCAAGCGTTTTCTCAATCAGGAATGTATATCCCAACCTTCCTCCAAACAGTTTGACTTCTAAGAGCATCTAGTGATAATTCCAAGGACCTCCACCTTCCCTGTCATCACTTTTTTCTATGAATAAGACAGCACAATACAGTGCTTTTCAATTTATTAATGTCACACTGTTTTGAACCAGTTTATATTCCACCAGAAGTGGATCAGAGATCCCATTCTATTTCTCCACATTTTCACAAAGGGTAGAGAGAGACCTTTTATTAACTTTTGCCCATCTGGTAGATATGCAATAAAGTTTCATTGTGATTTCAATTTGCATTTCACTGAATACTAATGACATTGAGCATCTTTTCATATGTTTATTGGTTATAGGTTACCTCTTCTCTGAAATTTATATTCCTGTCTTTTGCCCATTTTAGAATTTAGTTGTTTTCCTATTGCTTAATGATTCATAAGAGGTTTTTATATGTTCAGGATACTAAATCTTTGTCAGTTACATTTGTTGAAAATATCTTCTCTCAGTTTATGGTTTGTCTCTTTATGGTGTCTTTTGATGAACAGAAGTTGTTTAATGTAGTTGAATTTATCAAACTTTTCCTTTATGTCATGTGCTTTTTTTAACAATCATCTTGTGAAAGAAGTCATTTGTAGCCAGAAGTGATAGATACTCTCCTACATTTCTTCACAAATGTTTATAGTTTTGACTCTCTCAATTTTCATGTGTGCGTGCGTTCCTGCTAAGTTGTTTCAGTCGTGTCTGACTCTGCCTACGGACTGCAGCCTGCCAGGCTCCTCTGTCCATGGGGTTCCCTAGGCAAAAATACTGGAGTGGACTGCCGTGTCCTCTTCCAGGGGATATTCCCAACCCAGGGATTGAACCCACGTCTCTTACATCTCCTGCACTGGCAGGTGGGTTACCATTAGCACCACCTGGGAAGCCCTCTTAACTTCCATATTCATCTTTAATTCGGTAGGCCTGTACTATTGTGTATGGTTTGAAGTAAGCGATCCAATTTTATTTTGTTCATATGGATCATGGTTTGCTAGATAGACAGTTCATTTTTCTATCTGATGGTCTGCAGTGCTTCTTCTGCTGTATATGAAGTTCCCACATAATCACGTACCTGCTTCTGATCTAACTACCCTGCTCTAGGGGGCTACTCGTCAGTCTCTGCACCAACACCACCCCATCTTAATCGCTCTAGCTTTATGATGAACCTATTTGGAGCTTCTCAGGTGGCACTAGAAGTAAAGAACCCACTTTCCAATGCAGGATATGAAAGATGCAGGTTCAACCCCTGGGTCAGGAAGATCCCCTGGAGAAGAAGATGGCAACCCATCCGAGTATTCTTGCCTGGAAAATCCTATGGACAGAGGAGGCTGGTGGAGATGACCTAGAGGGGTGGGCGGAGGTGGTGGTGGGAGGGAGGCTCGGGAAGGAGGGAATATATGTGTACATGGAGCTGATCCATGCCGTTGTACAGCGGAAACTAACACAGCAGTGTAAAGCAATTGCACTCCAATTAAATAGAATAATTTTTTAAAAAGAAAAATCTTGATATCCATTAGGTAAAGGCCCCATTCTACACAACATATTTCATGCCATTTTTTGAGGAGTGTCTTGTCTATTTTTGACCCTTCCCCACTTTACATAAACTTTAGAATTATATTTCCAAGCTTCCCAGAAACACTGAGATTTTTCTTGAAATTTACTAAATATATGTAAATTTTGTTCAATCTGGGGATCAAATTTAATGCAGTCTTGGAGTAACTGACATCGTCATGATATTAAATCTTTCCATCCAAGAACATTATTATATATAATTTAGAAAACATTAAGCAAGACCTTGTTGACTACCTATTCATAGGTATGCATTCATTAAAAGTATAAAGAATATAAATTGAAAGTATAAAAAACAGGAAATGATTCATTCAACATCCAGTGGTTGTCTGTGAGTACAAGAGAGGAATGTGTGATAAGGCTTTCTCAGAGAAAACACAAAGGCATTTCTAAGGTAACAGTTTATTTCTTAACCTGGGTGGTGGTTATGTGAATGTTTATTCTAATATCATTCTTTAAACTGGAGATATACATTTTATAAACCTTTTTGTATACACGCCATGTTTCACAAGATAAAATTTGAGACATACAATAAAGGAGGTATTCTCCAAACCAATTGATTTAGGACAAAAGTGTTATAATTTTGAAATTTTTTCTTCACATTATACAAACCTGCAGGAATTGTCTATCAACATTTTCAAAAATAGCTATACCCCTCTATGTACCATGGGGAAAGGCTTTTTTTTGTTTTAAAAAAAAAAGTGATTTTGACATTCAAATTCAACTCCTAGCATTTTAGAGTGTACTATCTCTTTGTGAATTTGAATCACGCCTCTTGTTCTACAAGCAAGGTTCAAGTCAAGATGAGTATACATTCATTCATTCACTTATTTGCAAAATATATGCATAATTCATTGTACTGGGAGTCTGGAAAATATAAGAGGATAAATATAGGCATTTCTGAGTTGCAATAAGGATTTATTAAGTAAAATGAAATAAGATAAATGCTCAAAAAACTGTAGTGCCTGATTGAAGTGGAAGGAGGAGGAGGAAGAGGAAAGAGCATAAAATTTGGCAAGGGGGTTCAAAGAGGGTGAACTGACATCTGATTGAAGGACATAGGGTTGGGGAAATAGTCATAAACTTTTTGAGTCTCTAATAAGACTATTCTAGGGGTGTTGTTGTTTAGTCACTAAGTTATATTTGATTCTTTGCGACCCCATGGACTATAGCCCACCAGGCTCCTCTGTCCATGGGATTTTCCAGGCAAGAATACTGGAGTGGGTTACCATCTCCTTCTCTGGGGGATCTTCCTGACCCAGGGATAGAACATGCATCCCCTGCATTGGCAGGAGGGTTCTTTACCGCTGAGCCACAAGGGAAGCTTTATTTCTTTAGTTTAATAACATGCAAGAAAATATGTATAGATTTCAACTTTTTTACTTATCTTCCAAGTTTCTGTCTGGTTGAAAGAAGACAACAGTTAGATTCGTAATTACCAGGCCTATTCTTTTCTGGCTCCACATTGTGTTGGTTTCAGGTTTTCAAACTGCAAAGAATTCCATCTCTAGTCCAACCCTACCATGATAGAAAACCACACGGCCTTAGGAATTGCAAATGGAGCACATTTTGAGAGGGCAAAGAGGTTGCTTTCTCACAAAGGTTTTACCTGCATGAAAGCCTGGAGCCAACCCTGCATAATTTATATACACCTCTGAGAACAAGCCTGAAAAGAAGCCAGTGCTAATTGGCTGAATTGACCATTCAGCTGGCTGCTCTGGTTTCATGGAAACCTGCTCACACATTCAATAAATTCACTGGGGGTAATACACTTTAAAAAATGATTATCTGCTATCATATTGCCTATTGTCTGCTATCTACTTCCTCTCCAACTCCCTCCCTTGGACCCTAAGTGGCTGTTTGACTAAATTTTTCTGTTTTCAATTAGTTTCACTGGTTCTTTGTTAACATGACCCATTAATATCCCACAGTCAATGGAAACGGTGTTCAGTTGCCAAAGGGGCTGAAAAAATTCCTAAGAGATACGAAGATGACAGCAGAAAGAGGCTGCTGGTTCTACAAGGGGTCCTGCAAAGCTGATGTCCTTTTTCTCACTTCATATACCAGAGCCAAAGTCTTCCATACCACAAATCCAGCAATCATTGACATTTCCAAAATGACAGCACTAGTGACATGAAGAGCGCTTCTCCTCTGAAGGCGCTGGTGACTTTTAAGCCTGGGAACAGATTGGAGGCTGTATCCTTGGCCCAGTAGTATTGTATTTGCACTTATTAATGCAAAAGTATGTAATAATTAAATTCGGGACCAGCAGCAACTGCTGCCATGAGAAACTTAGCTCCCAGTTGTATACTCAAGGAAAGTCCAATTGCCCACTGAAAGGATTAGTAGATCCATATACCATTCTGAATCCTGGGCACTGTTTCAACCTTCCCCAAATTATGTAAGTTGATAATAAGGAGCAGCCTGAAACACTGGCAGAGTAAGCCTGAGCAGGGAAAGCCAGAGCAGATGAAAATGTATTCTGTCTCTTTGAAACAGCTCTTTCCTTAGGATGTCTTTAAGATTGCAGTTGATGGGATCACATCATGCTATGCTGGGTAGGCTTTACGAAATCATTTTCCTAGGTTTTTAGATTACACTACAGAGCTGACTCAGGAAGCTAAGCCTCTATAGTAGCTTCATGATGGTTCATTAACTGTGCACCTTGACTGGACCACAGGGAATCCAGATATTTGATCAAACATTACTCTGGGTGTCTGTGACAGTGTTTCTGGATGAGATTAACATTGAAATCCTATACTATGTAAAGCAGGTTGCCCTCCCTATATGTGTGAGCTCCATCCAATCTGTCAAAGGACTGAGCAGAACAAAAAGGCAGAATAAGGGAGAATTCACTCCCCTGGTCTGAATGTCTTCTAGCTGGGATAATGGTTTTCTCCTGTCTGAGGACTCAGGGTCAGTTCTCCTGGTTCTCAGGCCTTTGAGAAAAGGCCTGCAAAACTCAGACTGGGATTGTACCATAAATTCTCTTGATGTCTCCAGCTTGCCAACTACAAATCTTGAAACCTCCGCCTCCATAATCTCATGCACCATTTCTTTATAATACATCTCACTTTTACCCCTCTCTCTCTCTCTCTCCCCCTCCCCACCACCGCCTTCCTCTTTTATTTATTCTGTTTCTCTGGAATGGACTAACACTGCCCACCATCATACAATCTTTGAATGAGGACTCCATTTGTATAATACAGACTTCCACATGTCCATTCAGCAACTGTAGATCCTAACCACCAAACACTAAAGCACTGATTTCTTTTTCATTCAGAAGAAATAATATTTTTATTTTAAAAAATGATTACTGAATAGTCTATATGTCACTCAAGTACAAGGGCTTCCCAGGTGGCTCAGTGGTAAAGAATTCACCTGCCAGTGCAGGAGATTTGGGTTTGACCCCTGGGTCAGGAAGATCCCCTGGAGAAGGAAATGGCAACCCACTCCAGTATTCTTGCCTGAGAAATCTCATGGACAGAGTAGCCTGGCAGACTACAGTCCTTGGGGTCGAAAAGAATTGGATACAACTAAATGTATGTGTCTTTTTGTTCTGCTTTTTGTTCCTTTTGTTCTACTTAGCCCTTCAACAGATTGGGTGGAGCCCACCCATATAAGGAGGGGAATCTGCTTTACATAGTCTATGGATTGCAATGTTAATCTCATCTAGAAACACCCTCACAGACACCCAGGGCAATGTTTGATCAAATATCTGGATTCCCTGTGGTCCAGTCAAGTTGCTAAAACAAACCACTAAAACAATGTCTGCTGCTTCAAATCCTTTATTGCTAGGACTCCACAAGGAGTATAGGATCAGATAATGGGCCTGCATTTGTGGCTGAGTTACTCCAATTGGTTTGCAAAGCAGTAATTAAATGGAAACCACATACAGTGAATAGGCTGCAAAACTCAGAAATGGTTGATAGAATGAACCAGACTATCAAGGTGACTTTGGCAAAATGGGTCCAAGAAACTGGCACCACCTGGATGGACATGCTGCCATTAGTGTTACTGAGGATCAGAATGATCCTCTGGGTCGCATGAGTATTCCCCCTATGAGATAATGTTCGGGAGGCCTCCCCCACTTATTCGGGAAGTAAAGAGAAATTTATTGCAAAGAGGAAGGGAGGAGGTGTCATGGCAACTGGAACACTCACACACGCACTCAAGTACAAAGGACCTAAAATAACCCCACTCAAGGACCCTGCCTCACAGAGTCATCCTGCTGCTACTGTCACTTCAGTCGTGTCTGACTCTGTGTGACCCCACAGATGGAAGCACACCAGGCTCCCCTGTCCCCGAGATTCTCCAGGCAAGAGTGCTGGAGTGGGTTGCCGTTTCCTTCTCCATCACAGCATTATAGATACAAACAAAACAAGTAGCCTGCAAACTTATGAAAACAAATTCCCTCAAGTGCTTGATTCTTTTTTTAATTTTTATTCTCCTATTTAATTTGCACCAGGCTTTCCATTGGTGGGTCAACCCACTTCAACAAATGATAAACGAATGGAGACTTTACAGTAATCAAGAAACAAGAGCTAAGCCTTACCACTGAGCTTACAGCAAGGATAATTTGAAACATTCTCAAATTGTCAACATTTTCATGGATAAGAATATTATGGAACAGGAACTTCCCTGGCAGTCCAATAGTTAAGACCACCTTCCGAAGCAAGGGGGTGCAGGTTTGATCTTTGGTTGGGGAGCTAAGACCCCACAGACTTCTTGGTTAAACAAATAAATAAATAAATAAAGCAGAAGCAATATTGTAACAACTTCAACAAAGACTTTGTAAAAAAAAGAATATTATGAAACAAAAAACAGAGAACTTGAAATTTTATACACGGAAGTCCTGTTGAAATCAAGGCTGATTTGATGGAGTATAACTAAATATATGAAGTAGTAGACCTTTGTGCTATATGACTCTGAGCTCTCTTGAGTGCCTTCTCAAATTCAACCACAGCTTGGAAGCAATTCCAGTCACCCCAACCTTCTATGACTTTGACAGACTCTCTCTCCTTGAAAGATGTCTCTGCTGGTGTCTGACATTCAAATTGTGGATACCCCCTTGTCCTAAAACCAGAAATATTCACTGACTACATCTCCAAGAAAATATTATTAAAAGAAAGCATTTCCCACCGACTTACTAGTTCCAGTTCTCACCCAAAAGTCAGAATTAAAATGTGTCACATTACCTGAAGCCACCCTAAGGAGGAAGGTGAATATTTAAGGAGGCATATTAACCCTAGTGACCTTTGAATGTCAAGGCACTTGCCCTGGGAGTCAGGATTTCCAAGATCTTTCGCCATTGCCCCCAAAGAGTCAATTTAATTTTCAGTAGGCAATGCCCCACCTCCCTTGTACCTTACAAGGTTTCCTACTGAGAGAATAAATTGAATTATCATTTTTATTTAGCATATTGAACACTTTTGCAAAGTGAGTAAAAGTATAGCAAGACTAGGTCCTGTTAAAAATGTTTAAAAGGAGAGGGAAAGGATTTCACATTCCTGTCTAGACAGCATCATTCGCTATGACCTATCGGGAAATATTTTCATAGTTCTCTATCTGCTGAAATAGTCTCATATGAGATAGGTGACAGGTACGTAAGTTCTTCCTCTCCACTACCCCGCCCCCCAAAATCCAGGTCACGGTTGAAGTAAACTGTCCCAGAAAGACTCTGCCATCTGAAGTGTGGTCGTTCCCATCACCCCATGGGCCAGAGCAGGAGGGCACAGAGGCCTCCACAGAAAGAGACCTTGGATAAATGCAGCTTTCAGAAGGGAGGAGGGGCAAGCAAAGGAAACCAAGTACCGAGGGTCCTGCAGATGAATGCTGGCAAGGCAGAACCGTCCCTGGCAACAAAAGGCTCAAAATAATAAAAGGCAAGATATATATTGCCCATTTGCATTTAGTGCACGTTAAACTTCCTTGCATACGAAAGATAATGACAGATGCAAAATGAGTGCTGAGTACTGCAGGTCTGTCAGTGGGGACTGGGCGCGGTGCCAGCTCCCCAGATTGAACCAAACAAGGCCACTCCATGCAGGGCTGGTGGAACTGGAAAAGCAGTGGATCCAGGGCCTCTGGACCTGCAGTGAAACTGACAGAAACCAGGAAGCTAAACCTGTGACAGTGAATCGATGATGACGGTGGTGCATGAGGAGTGGAATGCAGGTTCTTTAGTCTTCGAGTTAGACTTGAGATGGTCATGTAGCTTGATCTGGCATTTTATGGCCATCTTCTGCACAGTTTTCGATCTGGGCAAGGTTGTCTACTGGAACCGAAGTTTCTTAAAACCCAAAATGGGCCAATACCAGCTGGTATTGACGGGTAAGAGCAGGTGTGAGTCAACGCAAGGGGATTGCATTCCAAAGCAGCACAGCCTGCCCCTTGGAGACTCCACTGTTTCGAGCTATTTCCTGTGGATGCGTTCTGACACCTCTCAGGTCCCACCTAAAATGTGCTATTGACAGTGTGACTGACTTTTTGACAGCCCAGAAGCCCTTTCTTAGGCAAACCTCCTCAGGCTCTCTCTCATCAGCGTCCCAACCCCATATATTCAGAAGAAACATTGATTTTTCACAAGCGAACAAATTCATTCCAGCTGCATAAGTGAGACTGGGCGGACAGAAGAGTGGAGACTAGTGACCCACTTTCAGATCTTCCCTGTCTCTCCGACTCTAAGCCCCAAGACACAATGCCACAGACACGGTGGGACCAGGACAAGGGAGGCAGGGTGGGGGTGGGGGGGAGTATTGTTGAAGCCCTCAGGCCAACCTCTTAGCTCGAGTTCTCTCTCTCTCTCTCTCTCTCTCTCTCTCTGCAACTGCCCTGGAAAAGGGCGGTCCCCTTTGCTTTCCAGCAAAGCCTGCTGCAAACACATCACCATTTTTTTAGGTCGCTGGCAAGCTCTCGCATAGCTGGAACCTAAGCCCTAGCCTCCTTACCCCAGCAGAAAGAGAACAAAAGCTTCCATGAGCTAGAAACAATGAGCTTCCCATCCCTCCCCGCTCCCCGCAGTCTCCCACCCCATCCTCACTGGTCCCACCCCTTTTTCCTCCTCCAGGTGGAAAATCACCCAGAGAGCTTCTCTCTCATCACCCGGGCTTTATTTATTTATTTCCTTACGGGGGTGATGGCGTTTACCTGCCTTGCTTTTCAGAAGCTAAAACGCTTTGGCAGCCAAGAATGAAAGTGTTTGTCTTAATTCTGCCCTCTCGGCAGGAGCCGAAGCAGAAAACGGCTAGGCGCTTCCTCAGCTGCTGAGGCTGCCGCTGTTGTGGTGGCGAAGATAAACAGCCCATCAGCGCGGAGCTGAAAAGAAATAGAGAAAAGGGGATGGGAGTCGTTTAATTACTTTGAATGGCTTTTTGTGTTCTGTGTGATTGCTTCCTGTGATACAGTAGTTTCTCATTCTCCATGCAAGCTCCGTGTTTCTATTCAGAAGAATAAGATTGGAGCAGGAAATTGGCTTTCAAGAGTGAGAGTGAGAGAGAAACGGCTGAAAGGTCGCGACTATTTCCATCAGAGGAAAAAGCCAGGGACCACGCGTTTCCAACCGCTGGTAAGCTGAGCCCGGTGGTGGGCCAGCTGGGGAACCTTGGAGTCCGCTTCTTTACTCTGCCTTGGGGCAGGGGGGATGACCTCAGTTCGGTTCAATTCAGTCACTCAGTCCTATCCGACTCTTTGCGACCCCATGAATCGCAGCACGCCAGGCCTCCCTGTCCATCGCCAACTCCCGGAGTTTACTCAAACTCATGTCCATCCAGTCCGTGTTGCCATCCAACCATCTCATCCTCTGTCGGCCCCTTCTCCTCCCTCCCTCAATCTTTCCCAGCATCAGGGTCTTTTCCAATGAGTCAGTTCTTTGCATCAGGTGTCAAAAGTATTGGAGTTTCAGCTTCAGCATCAGTCCTTCCAGTGAATATTCAGGACTGATTTCCTTTAGGATGGACTGGTTGCATCTCCTTGCAGTCCAAGGGACTCTCAAGAGTATTCTCCAACACCACAGTTCAAAAGCATCAATTCTTCGGTGCTCAGCTTTCTTTATAGTCCAACTCTCACATCCATACATGACCACTGGAAAAACCTCAGTCACTGGGAAAGTTGTCCACCAGGTTGGGCAAAGATAGAGTATCACAGAGTTTGGGACAGGTCAGAGCGGCATCAGGGAAGGTACACAAGCAAAGCCAGGGTTATTCAGGGTTGCAGGCCAGTGCCCTGTACTCTTCCTACCTAGGGAAGAGAGGATGTGTGTGTGTGTGTGTGTGTCTGTGTGTGTGCAATTCCCTTTCAAGTTACCTATGATAGGATAGATCTTAGTAACCTGAAACCCAGGAGACAGCTGCTCTTTAGTTCTATATTTCTTAAACTTACTGTGCTGTCTATTTCCATAAATTGAGAACATGTGGTTCATAATAATAACAGTTACTTCCGTATATGACAAAATTATATGATCAAAAGAGAAACCTAGCCCTGAGTCTCAAAGAAGCAAAGGTTCCTGTTTTATGCAATCACTATGACCCTTAGCCAAATTCATCTATTTTTTCCATTTACATTAAATTGCCTTCTAAGAAAAAAAAATACTTGAATCCATTAAAAGAATTTGTTATTAGAGGAAGCTATATGATAAATCCTTTTGTAATACAAATAATATGTGTCTGTAAATTCTAGTTTTTATACTTTGGGTTTTCTTAAATTACAGTAAAGCTGTGCTGGGGGCATTTAAGTTAAGGATTGAGATTTACAAGCCCATCTAGAAAACTGAGAGCCCACTGTGTGCATAGCATTCTTCAAAAGGCTGGGGGCAGGGAGGGGCGGGGAGGGGGCAAAGTTTGGAAAAGAGAAATTATGTCATCTCTACTCATGAGTTTACAGTGACAAGAAAGGTGGAGCCCTGAGGTACCTGGAACCTTTACACAGGCAGGCAGGTCGGGCAGTTCCGTGAAGCAAGCCCGGTTGGATACACTTTGCAGTCTTCAGGGTAACAGACTCATAATAACATCCACCACCGTTATTACAAGATGCCCATAAATGCACAGCATTAAAGTCTGGGCAATTCTTTTAGCCAAGGGAGGCACTGAGCTCTGAAATATCATCCTTCTAGCCTCAGAATTCGAAAGACTCAATGTTGGCTTCAAATTCAGAAACCCACAAAGCACCAGTAAATGTGAAGAACATCTAACACCAACAGGCAGAGAACTGGAGAGAGTTCACGAAGAGAAACTTCTCCAAGACAACGCAACACAGAAAAATTGCTCAGCCATTCAAGAAGAAATGTGCCTATGAGAGCATTCCAAGAAGCAGAACAGGAGAAACTCAGGAAAGAGATTAACAACTATAGAACACAACAAAGTGAGGACGAAGTGAGCCACAACTGCTGGAGGAGAGTTGTAATACAACAATGAAACGGTGGGAATGGGAAAACCTATCTTTCCTCCTCCCTCATCTCCATATGCCTCTCCCTTGACTTCCTGCCTTCAAGCGCCCTATCCCAGGTGCCCTTATGCTGCTCTTGGCTGAGTTCAGTGACCAGTCACATCAACCCCCATGCCTACCTCTGGGAGGAAAAGACCTGAAGATGGAGGAGGATCAAAATAGCAGAGCTGCAGCCTCTATGCAAAAGGTAGGTTCAGAATCATACATGAAGGACCACCTGCAGCCTCAAAACAACTCCTGAACACCATAAGGCAGTGGAAAAGGCTCTTCCATGCAAAATCATCCCATGGGGTGGTCACGATGTCCAGGGCTCCGCAGTATTCACGCTTCGTGTCATTGTAATAAGAGTGAAATGGAGCAGGACACTTATGGTCCTCTCCCCGCTACCCCCACCCCATGTCCTCAATCTGCCTTTTGTCAGTGGAAAAACTTTGCCAGGAAATCAGAGAAATGAGAAAATGTAGAAACAAAGGGAAACAGTCAAAGGAGACCAAACAATGATGGTTTAGCCATGAACCAAAGTCAAAGGCTTTTCATTCCTTCTCAAGGGCTATAGGTCATATTCTGAGCCATATTCGGTGAGCTGTCTTACAGATACTGAAATTCCCACCAGGTGGAAGAAGTTGACTAACTACATGATGACCAGACTGTAGCCATGACATCAGCTGCCACTATTCCAAGAACTGGCCTCAAGGGACTAGGAACAAACTGACCCTGGAACTGAAGACTAACCGTACTTAAAACAATCAAGATGACGCTAGTCACATCACTGCTGATCAATTTCAAGATGACTGTCAGAACTGTTTCTATATGTAGCCCTCTCCCTCTGTCTATAAAAGCCCTTGTCCACTGGTTGTCAGTGGGGGTGGCGGGGGCAAGGGAGAGAGTCCACCTTTGGACAGGAGTCTACCCTCCCCCGCTGCAGTTGCAATAAAGCAAACTTTCCATCAAACTTGCCTCTTTACTGGCTTTTGATCAATGAGCAGCCAGACCCCACTTCTGGCTACAAGAGGAAGAAAGGGGTAAAAAAAACACAAATTTGGGGCCCTGAGTATCTCAGCCGGAAATGGTGTATATCCTATAAGAGTGTTATCCTTCAGAGTTCCCAAGCCACCCTATGGTACCAGATCAGGAAATCGCCAGGCAGGGGCCACATGGCACGTTGTTGGAGGGCAGCAGAAAAGGTCAGAGGGGGACAGCAAGGACCACACCCCATATACATCACGTTGGTGGGTATAGGAGACAGGAAGGACAGGAAGTGGCACCGGGCATTTGGTAAGCATGGCCAGGAACACACTCATCAGAACGGGAAGTATGTAGGGGACGGAGGAGCACTGACTGGGATAGCCGACTTATAATCTCATCCTTGATACTTTTTATTTATGATTTTTTTGTGTGTGTGGACCATTTCTAAAGTCTTACTTGCATTTGTTACAACATTGCTTCTGTTTTTTTATATTTGGGGTTTTTTGGCTCCGCAGCATGTGGGATCTCAGCTTCCCAACCATGGATCAAACTCACACTCTCTGCAAGTATAGAGAGTAAAGCGTTAGTCACTTGGTTACATTCAACATTTTGTGACCCCGTGGACTGTGGTCTGCCAGGCTCCTCTGTCCATGCAATTCTCCAGGCAGGAATACTGGAATGTGTAGCCATTTCCTTCTCAAGGGGAATCTTCCCAACCCGGGGATCAAACCCAGGTCTCTTGTATTGCAGGCAGATTCTTTACTGATTGAGCCACCAGGAAAGCTGCGCACCCCCAGCACTGGAAGGCAAAGTCTTCACCACTGAACTGCCAGGGAAGTCCCAGTCGAGATACTTTTTGATCATGAAGTTGTGGTCACATTTGCACAACAATAACAATAAAAACAAAACAAAGCAGGAACAACAGTGGTCCATTTGACCTTAAGACCTTGGAAAGAACATCAGCCTGACATTCCACTTCTAATCCAGGTCGCTCTTCAACTAATAGTGTGATCTTGGGCAAGTCATCTTCTTTCTTTAAGCTTGACTTTCTTCACCCTACAGTAAGAAGGGCCTCTAACATTCTGATTCCATGATTGCTTTTATCCTTTACTTTTGGTTATTCTAGATGAGTGTGGTATAGTCCAGGTGGAAGAAACAAATTTTATTCAGAGCAAAGGGCTGAATAAGTCAACAAATAACCCAAATGTTACTACCCTAATGGACTAGCCTAAAGAGAATGTTTCACAAACCAAGTGGTGGTCCAAGGTCTTAGGGTATCCATTGCCTAGAAATGTGAAGACTAGAACTTTGTATTAAACTGTAAAATCTTCAATAATGTGAAGAAAGTAAAAACAGATTTATTTGCCAAGTCTCAAAATACTAGTATAAGGGGACATCTTTTGAAACTTCACAGAGGAAGTTATTCACCCAAAGAACTTAGCCGATGCATTACACCAATAGATTGTATGGGAGGAAACAAATGTATGAAGCGCTTCAAACAGTTCTAGAAAGTTTTATGAATGGCCAAATCATGACAAGCTAGAACATTATAGACGACAAACACTGAAGGTTTACATCTGGGAAAACAATAAAGTTGGTCCTCATCCCTGAGGGCCTTTGAAGTCAGGTTAGGAAAAAATCAGCTCAATGTTCTGCCGAGAGTGTGGCAAGTCTTCACTTTAGTAAAATGAAAGGAACATCATAACAAGGAGGAAAAAAGATGCTCTGGATGAAAGACAACTAAAGATTGTGCGGAATCATGATACACCAGTGACAGTAGCGGGTGTTTGGTCCAGCCCTGTCATCACGCACTTTGCTCCTGTCTTGGAGGGGGGATTGGACTGACATGTGATGAATTCTAACTTGGGTCATATCGACCCAAGTTGTATGAGATGTTGTCTCTAATAAAGAGATTCTAGGAGGAAACTAGCCATGTTAGTCCAAATTCCTGTTTATTTCTGTTGCTGTTGAGTGTAAGCCCTGTGGACTACGCCCTGTGCTTCCTCTTCGTGACTTAGGGGTCACCCAAACTTTGGTGCCACAGGAGTCACCATTCTGCACAATCACCTGCACATCTACTGTAACCCAGCCTCACACTGTTGGAAACAAAGAGCTCAGCACGCGTCGTCTGAGACGTGTGTCACAGTCTCATTGCAAGTCTCAATACGAGAAGACATTCTCAGGTTGAAAACACGTTAATGGGTGTTCTGCCTAGGTAAGGATTTTTCGAAAGGGGCCCCAGTACATTTCCTTTTCTCTTTGCATTTTAATCAACTTGTCATTTCATTATCTGCATTCTGTGTCGGCTGTTTGGGATCATTAGGCAAAACCTAGCGATCGCTGTCTATTACTCAGTACGTTTGCTCTAATAAGCTTTCGTAAATAAAACCCAAAGAGATGAAAAAGGCCAGTGGCTGATTACACGCAACCAATTTGGTCTCATTAGGTTCTTATAAGGAGAAAAAGTAAATATAATCTTTATAAATCATACAGCTATAGCAGAGATGCCTGGAAAAATTCATTAGTTAAGATAATAAGAGTGAAGACCATTTAAACATGCGTAACAGTTTGGTTTATGAAGCTGTTAAGTACTGTTTCATCCATTATAAACTTTTACAAAACTCAAAGATGTAATCAGGCAGGGGAAATCATATATTCTTCCGTGATTCCCTAAGGTTTGGGCTTAATAAATTGCTATTAAAACAATGATAAAAATAACTAATGCTTGTCTTGAATCTTTCATTCAAAGACCCTTGAGTGACTCGTAAAACATTAATTTATTTTCCCTTGATGCCCAAGGCCTAGATAAAGTTTATTCAACCTCTTTTACAGAGGGTACCATTAAGGCTCAAACAGATAAAATGATAAACTAAAATTCAAAACAAAAAACTACAGCAGAATTGAAAGCCAACAAAGAATACACCCTAAGGTTATTGCTTCTCAAGTCAAAGTCAAGTCAGAATTTTCATTTAAAAAAAAAAAAAAAGACTGTTGCCTCTTTTATTACTTTGCCCTAAGCATATCTCGATTTGATTCTTGGGTGGCAAGTAAGGCAAATGTTCATGGCTAGACTTGATTATTGCTTCCCCACTGAAGAATCTGTTCCGGATAAAAATAAAACAGCTATGGAGAGAGAGTAGAACTTGGAGGCAGGCCACCTGGTTTTAAAAAGTGGCTCTGTTCCTTCACTCTGTGAACTTGAGCAAGTCACTGAATGGACCCAAGACCCACTCAGGTGAGGTAGGGATAACACTGCTATTTGGAGGGAAGGAGATGATTAATATCAGAGAGAAAACATCTTTGCAAACTTTATAGTGCTGCCAAATATTATCTCTTTTTTCCCCCCAGATCTTTCCCTCTTGTTCGTTGCAATCAGCTCCCCCCCTCCATAGGAGCAAGGGCTTGACTCCAGGAGATCCAGCTCACACCAAAATCCACGGGTGCTCAAGTCCTTTATGCAAAACAGTGACCTACAGTGGATGTGGTTGGCCCTCCTTACTCGTGGATGCAAAATCTGCAGATGTATTAATAAGATCTGCAGATGCAAAGTCCACAGATACAGAGGGCAGACTGTATATGCTATGATGTGGTGAGAATTAGTCCTGTCTCCCGAAAGGCCCACCATATTTTTTACAAACACCTTAAGGACTATTCTCAAGCCTTTGCCTAACAGGTCGGTAGAATGCCCAGTCTCAGCACCAGGAAAACAGAGGCTATGTTAATGAATGAACACGTCCCTCTCCATCTCCACATTACTACCTCTAGTTAGACATCAGAATGTGATCCGCACACTTGGCCTAAACCTGTCAGCCCAGGAGACAGGTTTTTTAGACGGCCAGGAAGAATGGAAAAGGAGAGGCAGTAATGGGTTCTCTTCCCTCTGTCCCTTCCCCATTTGGGTCAGGCTGCCATCTCCCCTGCGACATCACTGCCCACCTGCTCCCTTCAGCCCTGATTTCCATTACTAAGTGCTGCCTTCCGGGTTCAAGGAAAGGCCTTTACCGGCAGCCCAGGTTCCCACCACAGTGTGAACATCCCAGCGACAAAGAGGACTGAGAGGGTGGGGGCAGGGAAAGTAAAACGGAGATAGGCGAGTATTATCTTGGGGACTTTAGCTCTCCGGTGAATTATCCCTGAGCTTGCTATGTGCACACAGAGCAAAGGAACTAAAAGAACCACCGGCTTTAAACAAAGCATACGAGGTTAAACAACATATCGTGTCCTTTAGGCTTCATGGAGGGGCAGTGCCTAGATGGAGAGGGTTGTGATGTTAGGAAGTAGGTAACAGGAGAGCAGCAGGAAGAGGCAGCTGTATTTTATTCAATATTCTTTTTCTCCCCTCCCTCCATCTTAAACATATCAGAGACTAGCTACAAAGTGCTTCTTACAATAGGTGCAACAGCGCCACCTAGAGGCCAAAAGGTAGTAACTGTCCCTCCAGCCAGGGAGAGGCCAGTACTGAAACGGATTACCCCCGTCCCCTGGCACTGCCTTAATTTAAGGAAGCTTCCTCTCACTGGGCTCGACGCCAGCTTCGCCCCCCGCCCCCTCCCCCGGAAGGCAGTCCGCAGACAAGACTTGGAGGAGCTGCCTGCAAAGCCAAGGATGCCAGGGCCGTCTTTGCTGACAACATGCAGCACAGGGCAGCTCCTCCTGAGTGTAGTTCCTAAACATAAAAGCAGAAAGGACCTTCTGGAGTATAGTCTCCAGGCCTCCCCTACTCCCATCAAAATGCAAATTTCCTGTAGTTTTTCCTTCCTCTGTCCTATGCTTCGCTTGTTAGGATAATTCATGCAAATTTTATGCGTTTTGCTCAGAGGCATCTAATTAGACAGATTAGCTCGAAGATTCAGTAACCTTCTATTTTATTCTTCTAAAAAGGAGGTTTTGTCAGTTAGGAACCTCTCACACTGACTGGCCAGCAGGCTCACCCTGCTGGCCTGCGAACTAGACTCACAGGTCTCCCGCGTGCGGAGCCCGCAAACACCTGCATTTTCTGTGTGTATCATCGTATGCTTGCACTTAGGGGTGCTCCTATGCCTTCACATCCAAAGTCTAGCACAAATGCACAGGCATCAGTCAGTGCACCCAAAGTGCCCTTTTCCACAAGCCAAAGGGAATTGAAAAGTTAGCTCACGAAGGTCCAAGGAGTGGAACACCTAATTGGCATAAGCGCCGAACAAAGGAAATGAAAGAGAAAAACATGCCTACATGTCCTCCTTTGTTCCGAAAATGAATTCCAATTCTTGTTGGCATGCTGCCAGCCTGTATTCCAGAAGAAAAAGAAAACTCACTTATCAGGGAAAGATAAACCAGAGACTGGGAGGCTAACAAGCTCTCAGATTGACAAAAGCATCATGGGTTGCCATGGCAAGAGATCTTTTTAAACTGTGAGGGTCGTTATCCCCTTCCTTTCAAAATCCACCAGGTGTGTCAGCCGAGGATCTCATTAGAGAAACAAGATTCCTCGGAGCAGCATCTGGAATGACCTCCCAACACATATCCTTCCTTGAAGAGTCTGCCAACTCCCAGGAGCCATCCATATGTGCATCTAAGTCCCCCACTTGGATCAAACTCCCTGAAACAGACACCCACTCTCCCAGCACACAGCAGTCAGTAAAGCTCTTGGGTCAGAGAGTACAAACTCACCTGCCTGTCTGTGCCATTTGATGGCGGCCAGTTAGCCAGAGATGGTGACAAGCTGCAGAACTCCACTTGCCTATCTGTAAGGAACAGCCATTACTCAATTTCAACCACTTGTCACCCAGAGGCACGGTATTGCTGGATTGTTTTTTTAACAGAAGTTTCCCTCATAGCTCAGTCGGTAAAGAATCTGCCTGCAATGCAGAAGCCCAGATTCGATCCCTGGGTCAGGAAGATGCCCTGGAGAAGGAAATAGCAACCCACTCCAGTATTCTTGCCTGGAGAATCCCATGGACAGAGGAGACTGGCGGGCTACAGTCCATGGGGTCACAAGAGTCGGACACGACTTAGCGACTAAACCACCACCAAAATCTGTACATGTACGTGAAATTTCCTGATTTTTAAATGCTGGTAGCAATTTAAAAAAAAAAAAAAATGTAAAACCTAGTACTGAGCCAAATAAAACTTGACCAGAGGCCTAATTTGACCTTGAAAATGGCAGGGCAACCCCTGCGTCAGGTCATTCACAGCCCCTGAAAAATGTCTTCCAACCCCAACCAACTCTTATACTTTCCTTGCCTACTGAGGGCAGAACCTTTCAGATTTCCATGCTTTTGTTTATCCTGCTTCACCTGTCTGAGTTGGTCTTTCCTGCAGTCTCTGCTTGTCAAAATCCAATATCAAGGTCCAACTCAAATGTCAGTCTGTTTGTGAAGTCTGCCAGGATCACTGCAGTCAAAATTAATCATTCCTGTAACACTTGGTTTTCATCTTTTTTTCTTGCACTTAGCAGATCGGCCTCACAGGAGGGGTAAGCAGTGCTGGTGTGAGTCCCATTCTTGAGTCCTGGAGACTTTGTATTTTATCCAGTACAGCCTCTCTCTCTGCCCAGTGCCCAGCACGGAGCCTGTGTGGATGGTTGGTTCGAATTTTCTTTGGGCAAGTTATTATATGAGAAGCAATACATGCAGTTCACTGACTAAAAAAACTAAAAAACTCAGAACACTTCAAAGATATTTAATTCAATCCCTGCCTTGCATTAATCATGTCAGGTGATCAGATGATAAATCCCGAGTACTTCTGAAATTCAGTTTATTGTTGTTCAGTCGCTAAGTCGCCTAAACCCATGGACTGCAGCACTTCAGGCTTCCCTATTCCTCACCATCTCCCGAAGTTTGCCCAAGTTTATCTCCATTGCATCGATGATACCAATCAACCATCTAAGGAAATCAGGTCTACACAGTGATGATTAAATCAATAGCTATTCAAATAAGGTGCATCACTTTGCCAGACCCCAGAGATTTGTTATTATTATCATGTATATTATGACTTCCAAAGTTTTTTTTTCTTTTTTTTTTCATGCTTTCATCCTATGTACCCACTATACTTTCTGGCACAGAGAAAGTGAAGTGAAAGTTAAAATTGCTCAGTTGTGTCCTACTCTCTGTGACCTCATGGACTGACTATACAGTCCATGGAATTCTCCAGGCCAGAACACTGGAGTGGGTTGCCATGCCCTCCTCCAAGGGATCTTCCCAACCCAGGGATCAAACCCAGGTCTCCACCATTGCAGACGGATTCTTTACCAGCTGAGCTACAAGGGAAGCCCAGCACAGGGAAAGGATTCAATAAAATATTGTGGAGTTTAATCATCATCATTGAAATAAGTCTCTAATGAGCAACTATTTAAAAAAAAACAGCACACTCTGAGGTGGTGATGCAGGCAACATACTCTAACAGCTACAATCCCATTGGAAAGCAAAATATATTTAAGTGAAAAAAAAATTTAAACACCATTGATAGGTGGTAAATGCTGGAAGGTATTTCTTGAGCTCCGTTCCCATGGCATGCCTTTTGCTAAATGCTGGGAATTCAAAGAGAGCAAAAGGCAGTGCCCACCCTCATGGAGATTTGAGTATTACATGCTGCTGCTGCTGCTAAGTCACTTCAGTCGTGTCCGAGTATTACATAGGGGAGTTCAAAATGGAAACCATTGTGGACTGAGCCATCAGAAAAGGTGCAATTTGAAATCACAGGGAGCAGGAAGCTAGTAAATTCTAGATGGAAACTGATGCTCTATTGTTTTAACGCGGGAGATATTAATGCAGGGAGAACATCAAATAAACTGAAATGTTGCAGAAGGGAAAATATTCTAAAATAATGTTTCTCTAACATCCCAGTGGTCTTTCTGGGACACAGGAAAGTAAAATTTCCTACCGCTGAACCTTGGGATCATGCCTAGCTTTGACCAACAGTGATGATCCAAGAGAGTGATGAGTCAGGGGGTGTGAGGTCCAACAGGAAAACCAGCTTTGCCTGGTGCCTGCAGGCCCTTGACTCTCTCCATTCTGGAGACATGGATGCTGAAGGAAGGAATGGGTAAGACAGACCCCCTGTTCTACCCTAGCATCATCTGGCTTCTGCCTTTCATGTCTCAAAAACACTGCTCTCTATCTGTCTCAGTCCATTCGGGCTGCTGTAACAAAAATATCATTACCTGGGTGGCTTATAAACAGCAGAAATTTATTTCTCACTATCTGGAGGCTGGAAAGTCCAATGTCAAGATGCAAACAGATTGACTCTGATAAGGACATTCTTTATGGACGGCTAAGCTACCTTGTCCCTGAGCCCTCACATGGCCGAAGGGACAACTTAGCTCCCTGGGTGGGCCCTTTTCTTAAAATGGCACTAACCCCAATTATGAAGGCTCCACCCTCATGACCTAATCATTCCCCAAAGGCCTTGCCTCCTAATGCCACCACTTGGAGGTGAAATAGGGGGAATACAGATGTTTAAATCATAGAAGTATAGAAACTCCCATCTCTCTCATGGATCACCTTGGTCTATTCACAAACTTTCCAATCCCTGGGTACAGCTTCCCTTTTGGGGATAGGGAGAGGATTATAATCTCGACCATGACCACTGTTCACCCCTTCTGTTGCCCAACTCGCATTTGGTCAGTTGGTCAGGGAAAGCAGTGACAAAGGAGTAAGAATAGTCTTGGTTTCAGTGTAAGTCTTTCTCTCTCTCCCTCTCTTTTTTGTCAGCCAAGCCACATGGCACATGGCATCTTAATTCCCTGACCAGGGATTGAACCAACCATGGATGGAACTTGCACTCCCTGCAATAAAAGCGCAGAGTCTTAACCACTGGATCTCCAGGGAAGTCCCAGACTTCCTCTTCAAAAGAGTTAAGTTGACATCATGACATATATTTGCCTTAGCCCATGAAACAGAACAATCCATCCACAAGACTTGAATGTGTATATCTTATAACTATCCTATAAAACAAAGAAAATGCAGTTAAGGAAATAAGAAAGAATGAGAGGGGGGACTGGAAGAAGGGAGGAGATCAGCATAACAGATAAAAAAAAAAGGATTTATTGAGAGAATCTGGGGTGAATCTGGGAGTTGTTGGAAATAAAAAGATGAGGAAAAGGGGGAAAAATAATTAGATAGAATCAAATCCCTGCTTCGCAAGCCCATGCTCTGATAATAATTTATTTAAAAAAAAAAAAAGAGGCAGAAGGGGATCAGAAAATGGGAAAGAAATAATCAACACAGAAGTGAAGGTGTCAACCTGAACAGATTTGAAGCTGAAACAAAGAGTTTATATGATTAGCTGTAATTACATGGAGATGTATAAATATCTTGGACAAATGGTACCCAGTAGAACTCCAGCGCTTCCTAGTGCCTTATTAGTTTAGTCTTTTGATATTTATTTTACATTCTGCCAGCAAAAGTTTTTGTCCTAGATGATGTATTTGGCAAATCTTTTATTTGGGATGCTTCCTGATTTCAATATTTTTAGCTGCAGTGGTTTTTTAATCACAAGGGTATTGTTTCTAAAGCAATTATTTTATGTGCAACCAGAAGCAAAACTGAAGCCCAGTCCAGATTCAGCTATCATCCTCTAAGCAAGGGGCACAGCAGGAAGAGGCAGAAAACTGCCCTTAAGGACCAGAATATGAAGGGATCTCAGATTTTTCTTAAGGTAGGGGGTGACCTTTGCTGCTCTCACCCAATGTCATTGATTGAAAGCAGCAAACTGCAACTTCATCTGTGTTCATCAGAAATGGAGTCTCATTTACTCCTCCCACCTTGAAATCGAGCCTCTTTGCAATCAGCCAGCTTTCTGAGTGGCCTACGGTTTGGATAAGAGGTACAAGAATTAACGTCTTTCTAGAACAAAATGTAATGTCTTACCGTTCAATTGTTTTTCTGAGGAAGCAGTAGCACCCCTGGTTTGGGGCATAGAGGCTTGGAATTAGCACCTTGGAGGAAGAAGAACTGAAACTTCCCAAATGACCTCATCTCAAGCCATCTCTAGACTGACATCTTCTTCAAAGCCCCTCTCACAAAGGGACAGGAGCAAATCCATATGTTCCCTGAGGTCCCTGTTGCTGGTTTCCATTGCCACTTCTCCCACAGTCTTTTTCCACCCAAAAATTACGGGGAAAAGACAAGGTCAAGTCCTTTGTGGCAAGGCAGACGTACACACAGCCATCAGCTGGTAGAGAAACAGCCCTTAGAGACTGGGTTCCAGGGTCACTTCCATGTTTCAAATCCACATCCAGGCATCAGGTTGCTTCTGCCACAAAGTGCTTCCTTCCAAGAATATTTAAATTGATTCAATAAAGGCATTGTTCAGTGAGGAAATGTGCAGTACAACCAGCGCAGTCATTTCTACAGCAAACGAATTACGGGCTGAAGAACAATGTGAAGTCTCTTTTCCAACTGTCCGTGGGAAGGTGCTCGTTTGGAGTCACTACCTCCTGTGTCTGTCAGAGGGATCTGCGGCAGGCCGTCATGAAGCACGTTCCCTTTCCTTCGGAAATGGTGTTTGGTGACTTGGCTCTATGACAGCTCTGAGACTGTGGTTCAAGGAGCTGCTTCAGATCCAGCTTTCTGTCTTTCTAGAAAGTTCAGAGCCAACCAGGCTACAGTTATCGGGGCAGATTTTAAAACCCGCAAGAAGATTTTCAAACAGGTAAGAAAGGAGAGAAAGGGGCATTCCCAGAAAAAGAGTTTTCTTGGGGAATCCCACTACAAACTGAAGGCAGGAGTTGCTGCCCTTCGGGGTGGGAGGGAAGGTCCTGACAGCTGCTGTGGTTGCCTCAAGGAAAGTGTATAACACCAAAAAGGCAGGGAGCCTGAGGTAAAATAGCCCAGTCGGTCTCCATCCCAGCGTTGATTTTATTCTGTCACTGTGTTCCTTCTGCTCAAAAACTCTCCACGGTCCCACTGCCTTCAGAACCATATCCCAGCACAGTGACAAAACGGCACCAGCCAGCCTTACCTGCCTTCGGTGTTCCCCCTCTGTGACAGGTATCTTCTGTCCTGCCCTCCAGACCCGCGATCTGCCTGTCCTCACTGACTCGCATCCTGGGGGCCTGACCTGTGGGATCCCATCCAGTTCCCGCGAGAGGTGGCTTCCTGGTTGGGCTCAACCAATAGGGAGAGGGGGCGGGGCCAGGCAGGCGGTTGGAGGGTCGCGGCTGAGGCCTGCCTTGTCCTAGTCTGTTCTGTTTCCGTCACCTCTAATCCAACTGCGCCCCTCTTATAAAGGGCAGTGCTCCCTGGGAGGCGGCTCCCTCTACACTGCGATCGCTGGTTCTAATGACCATTCTTTCACTAAGTTCACTGCGCTTACTTGTTCAAATTCTTTACCTCAGTTATACAGGATGAGGTTAATAACCCGCCCTCTTCCATCACCCCACTGCTTCAGGTTACTCATAAACAGACCATGCTCCTCTTATCTATTTGGAACACTTCATCTGTTGGGACTCTCTCTTTCCTTCAGTCTGTCTCCTTCTGGATGAGAAAACTGAGTCTCAGTGGTCAAATTGGGAAGTTCCTCAGGACCTGAAGCTAGTAAGTCATTGAACCAGGGGTTGAACCCCACCAGTCTAGCTCCAGGAACTTCTAGGGTAACCCCTGCCAGTAACACACTAGGCTGGAATTGCATTGTCACCTCCACTCCCATCAAAGTCCTATCCACCCACAAGGTTGGGGTAAAGTTGCCCCCTCCCCACGACATTTCCCTGACTTTGTATCTCCCTTATAAGTTCAATTTCTACAAAGCAGAGTGTCTGTGTCTTCCCCTTGGATACATAAAACACATTGTTTCACCACGTCCTTTCAGGATTCAGGGGTTTGTTCTTGTTTCTCTGATGGACAGCAAAGCTCTTAGAGGACAAAAACTGTGGCTTCCAAATAATTCCCGTTGTCCTTAGCCCATTGTAAATACAGTGGCCTGTATTAGCTGAATACATGAACAGGAAAGAATTTCTATGGCTATTTATATTGCCTGTCAAAACGAACAATTGCCCCAGCAATTCTTCTTAAATTTA
This sequence comes from Neotragus moschatus, assembly GCA_006410615.1. Lineage (NCBI taxonomy): Eukaryota > Metazoa > Chordata > Mammalia > Artiodactyla > Bovidae > Neotragus > Neotragus moschatus. The sequence goes on from SJYA01003037.1 coordinate 1,262,231, forward strand.
AACTTGGAGAAAAAAAAAAAGAGCAGTGAAGAGGAAGGTGACAAACTCTAAATAAAGAGCAGTCACCTGGGAGCCAATATATTTCCTTTACAGCAAAGCTTGCTTAAGAGTCCAGTGAAAGTCTTTTCTGAAGAGCTGTTCTAGCTTGGTAGCTACAAGACAAATTTCTGGGGCTAGATGGCCAAGTTCAAGTCTTGGTTCTGCTACTTGTTAACTGTTAATATTAGGAAATGTAGCTAGTCAAGCTCAATGAGCTTAGTTTTCCCATCTATAATATGGGGAGAATAGTAGTCCCCACCCCTATCTTGTTGTGAAGATTAAAGAAATTAACACAGAGAAGCACAGAATCTGATATACTGTGTTCAACATATGTCGTTTATTTGCAATGGTAACATGCTTATCCTGTCCTATCAGAACTCTTCCCAGGACTTCTTAAGACCTGGAAGTTTCCAGGAAAGGCAAGATAATACTTTCTAGTGTTTATTTACAAAGACTCATACCTTAAGGAGTTAATAAGCTCCATAGACTTAATCTCAGTCTAGTGAATAATGTGTTGATGAAGTACAGTTGGAAAAAATGGGAAGGGCATTTTTGGTGTATTAGATACTATTTTACAGTTGAGGAAACTGAGGCACCAAAAGCATGCTGCTGCTGCTGCTGCCACTGCTGCTAAGTCACTTCAGTCGTGTCCGACTCGGTGGAACCCTATAGACGGCAGCCCACCAGGCTCCCTCATCGCTGGGATTCTCCAGGCAAGAACACTGGAGTGGGTTGCCATTTCCTCCTCCAATGCGTGAAAGTGAAAAGTCAAAGTGAAGTCGCTCAGTCGTTTCCGACTCTTAGCCACCTCATGGACTGCAGCCCACCAGGCTCCTCCGTCCATGGGATTTTCCAGGCAAGAGTACTGGAGTGGAGTGCCAGTGCCTTCTCCAAAAGCACAGAAGAGCCTAATCACATGAATGTTGACTTGGCACGTGTAGTTCACCCAACTGTGTACTCAGACTGGTGGAGGATGCAAATAGACAGTATGCCACCTGTTTAAGATGACCCAGTACAGCAGAGTCTGAGTTCTGACCCGGTTTTTGACACACCACCTAGTACTCAAAGATCAAGAAGCAGCTCCAGGAACTTCCCTGGTGGTCCAATGGTTAGGACTCAGCACTCAAAATATACGGGACATCGGTTCAATTCCTGTTCAGGGATCTAAAATCCTGCATGCTACACCACACATGTTTTGCCAAAAACAAAAATGAAAACTGCTCCACTTTTTGAGAACACGCTATCAGTCTCTTGAGAGATGGATGGGTAGATATCCATCAAAAGAAAAAAAAAACTATGATAAAGCTGGGGCCACTGCAAATCCACTGAATAATCCATCTGACCCTGATTTGCTCCTCTGTTCTACACCTTCCATTCAGCCAGTCACCCCTTCTGTGTTGAAATGCCGATGGGTTGAGAAGAATTCCTTGACAGGAGAGCAAATAAAGCAACTTCCGTTCTTGATGGGTCTCTTTCTTCTTTATAATCTTACCTTTTTATTACCTTCGTTAAGCATGGCATGCACAGAGGACCTGAAAAGAAACGAGAAAGAAACAATCTAAGTGTGGGTTTGGCAGCCGCTCTCCTTCCCCAGAGAACTGAGCTTATACACATAGTTTATTACCTTCTCATGCTCCTGAACACTGCTTACAGCCATATAATATCTTCTGGTGGGTAAATGAGGAACAGCTCTCTCTAGTCTGTCAATCAATTCTATTTTCCCCTTGAATCAAGGAAGTTAACAGCTTACCCCTCTGACAGCTGAGGCAGGGTTTTCTTCCTGCTTTCCTGCCAGGGTTCTCATAGCAGGAGGAGGAAGAAGAAAAAAGCTGTGTCCTGAAATTGCCTTGGCCCTGTGGCCACCAAAAAGGGGAAAGTTAGTACACCTTCCTGCAGCATCACTAGCTAGAATGTGGCTGCTGAAAAGAAAAAGCATTCACCTTTAACTAGAGCTTGGCTAAGGCGAAAATGGTGTCCTTTCATTAGGGTGATCCAGACAGACTCCAGATTGCAAAGGGCAAGAGGATAGTGAAAGAACAAAGACAGAAAATAGAGAGACTTCCCTGGTGGCTAAGTCCAGTGACAAAGATTCAGCACTCCCAGTGCAGGGGGGCCTGAATTCAATTCCTGGTCAGGGAACTAGATCCCACATGCAACTAAATACCCAGTGCAACCAAAATAAACATAAATAAATAAAAATTTTTTAATGGACAAAGGATGTGAATAGACATTTTTAAAAGAAAAGAAAGTAGAGACACATCAAGGATAAAACTATCCATCTCCCTTTCTGAGAAAAGGCACCCCAGCCCATGCTGGAGAAACGTCTGGTCGTCTTTAATTTTGTTGTAGTTATTATTTAATATTGGTTATATTCTCTGTGTTGTACAATATGTCCTTGCAGCTTGGTTATTTTATACATAGTAGCTTGTACCTCTCAATTCCCTTTCCCTAATATTCCCTCCCCTTCCCTCTACCTGCTGGTAACCACTAGTTTTTCTCTACATCTGTGAGCTTATTTCAGTATTGTTCACTAGTTTGTTTTACTGTTTACACAAGTGCTATCATACAGTATTTGCCTTTCTCTATCTGACTTATGTGACTAAGCCTAACACTCTCCAAATCCATCCATGTTGCTGCAAATGGCAAAGTTTCATTCTTGTTTATGGCTAAGTGGTATTCCGTTCCATTTCCTCTCTCTCTCTCTGTCTGCCCATCTATCTTTCGATCTATCTGTACAATACATCTTCTTCACCCATTCATCTGTTGAAAAGCCACCCATTTCATCCTGAAGAAATGTCTGGTCATCTTTATGTCAAGTTTTACTAAACCACTACTGCCTATAAAGTATTTGACTAGATTCTTGGGGGAAGAGATGCGGAGATAAACAGGAGGGCTTGTCATCTCTCCATGGTCACATGTGCACCTTACCTCCTTCAGATCTTTGCCCAGATCTCCCGTTCTCAATGAGGTCCACCCTGACTATCTACCATTTTTATTTTTTAAATACTCATGTATTTATTTATCTGGCTGTGCCAGGTCTTAGTGGCAGCATGCAGGATCTTTTAGTTAATGGCATTCAGGATCAAGTTCCCTGACCAGGAATTGAACTCCAGCCACTTGACTGGGAGCATGGAGTCTGAGCCACTGGAAAACCAGGGAATTCGCCTGAATGCTTTTTAAATGTTGCCACTGTCCCCCTCCAGCACTCCTGATACCTCTTATCTTAGCATTTTTCTTCCCTTAGCACCTATCTCCTTCTGACAAACTTTATATTTACTTACTTTATTATATTTATTACTTATTGTCATTTCCCCCCCCACACACACACACACACGCACACACACACACCATCCCCAGGAGAGATAATCTTTGTGAGTTTTATCCCCTGATGTACTTTAAGAACCTGGGACAGTGCCTGGCCCGTGGTCAACGTTCAATGAATAGTCACTGAATGAAAAAATTGTTTCTCTCAGAGCCCAAATACATTCCTTTCTACATCCTGAAGAATCTGCTGGAATTACTAAGGAAAAACTGGCCTTTTCTGCACTGAATGCTTCCAGGAATGTAGACAGTAAACCACCCAAACCCTTGAACAGGTTTTGGTTGATGAGTGAACGCATCCTCACAGCTCACGCATCTCACTGTGCGATTGACTTGTCACAAAACAATGCCCTATGGTTTCCCTTCACAGATCATCCCTCAGTTAATAAGCAGCTGGGTCATATGAGCAGCTTGATTCAGAGGTTTTATTTCTGAGCCTGATGTAATATCTTTTTTATTTTCATTTTTTTAGCAGAAGTACACTCATGGTATGATGCAGAGGACTGTGCATTTAGGAAACACGTTCTAGAAGTTCCTTCAATTCTCTTACATGCCAACAAGCACAAATTCCAAAGGTCTCTAATAACTTTCAATGGATTACACAGTTTAATCATTAGCAGATTCCTGGAGTCCGATCCCTGAGTGAAGTTGTAAATATCCACCCCTCCCCCAGATTCAGCAACTGGGTTCTGAACATGGGAAAACTCCCAGCCCAGCCCAAACACACTCATGGACCAGCACAGACTCAACACTGCTCCTACCCAATACTCCTTCCTCAGGCTGCCCTCAACTGGCATATCCCAGTTTAAGGACCACTTCTAGAGCATCCATCCAGGAACTGTGGCAGGGAACCAGATATTCGTGTCTTAGGATAAATGATCTGTATTTCCGAGGTATGAAAAAGTTCTCACAAAGCCACAAAAATTGGTTAATGGCAGTGAGATAAGATCATGTTGCCTCCATTGTTGGACCTCACAAGTGATCCCCACAACTTGATGCTGCACCTGCCTTTGATTTTTCAACCATTCTTCTCCTGGGGCTCCCCTTTCATTCATGGTGGGATTACTCAAGGACTGATGTTGAAGCTGAAACTCCAATACTTTGGCCACCTGATGCAAAGAACCGACTCATTAGAAAAGCCCTGATGCTGGGAAAAACTGAGGGCAGGAGGAGAAGGGGACAAAAGAGGATGAGATGGCTGGATGGCATCACCAACTCAGTGGACACAAGTTTGAGTAAACTCTGGGAGTTGGTGATGGACAGGGAGGCCTGGCTTGCTGCAGTCCATGGGGTCACAAAGAGTCAGACTCAGTAGTTCAGACTGAGAAACTGAACTAACTGAGATAACTAACTCCTGAGATAACCAATTCCAGGGAAAATAATGGCTCTGCTAGCTGATTCCCTGGATTCCCTATTTTAACTTCTCAAAAATTAGACCTTCGTGATCTTTCAGTTTAAAAATTATCCAGATCTCTTGCTAATATGATCCAACACGCTAAGGTCTTGAAGCTGTAAAGACACACCAGCTTTGCAGACCTGCCTTTCTACCTCTAAAAGAGAGAAGGTACCAGGAGAATAAGAAAGCACTAATTCTCTGCATTAAAAAAAAAAAAAAAAACCCTCATTAAAGGCCAGGTATATCCACCTCATGGCCCAGCAGTAATAATGTTACCCCTTGGGCTTGACCTAGTTATTGGAACTATGAAATCTTACACCAGCATCTGTCAAAGCCAACTAAAATCCCATTCTCTCACTATTTAACTCTTACCTTCTCACATATGTATCAGTTACTTTTTGCCAGGAAACAAACCCTTCCAAATGTGGTGGCTTAAACTGCATTGCCATTTGGGCCATGATTCTGCAAGTCAGCTGTCTGGGCTGACTCAGCAGGGAAGTTCTGATGTGAGCTCAGCCTGCTCTCTGCTGGGATCATTCGTGTGTCTGAAGTCAAAGACTGAGCTTCTGAGCGTTGGCTCAGTGCCACCTGAGGCAGGAAGGGAAACTGGGCCTTGAGTCTCATTCTGCAGTGGAGGGCCATGTCTTGGTCGCATGAAGGCTCAGGGTCTCATTGTACAAAGTGAAAGAAAGTGAAGTCGCTCAGTCGTGTCTGACTCTGCGACCCCATGGACTGTAGCCCACCAGGTTCCTCCACCCATGGGATTTTCCAGGCAAGAATCCTGGAGTGGGTTGCCATTTCCTTCTCCAGGGGATCTTCCCAACCCAGGGATCAAACCTGGGTCTCCCACATTGCAGGCAGATGCTTTACCGTCTGAGCCACCAGGGAAGTCCCTTGTCATACAAGCACCTTGCAAATCTGTGAGTGCTTCATGTCTGTTCATGTTCAGAGTAAGGCACAAACCTAGCTGAGGAATTGAGGAAAACTCCCTTTTTGAAAAAAGCTACAAAGTCACATTGCCAGGGTGTGAATCCAGGGAGGGTAAGAAACTATGGTCATTGCTTGCAATGTTCCACCGAGATATGCACGGAGGTGGCTGTGAGAAGAGTGAAGTGCTGACACAGGGAAAAGACTGGGGATTCCATAATCACTAAGTCATCTAGTCACCTCTGATCGCCTCAAGAGACTGTTGGTTGAAGACACCTGAGTCACACCTACCATGTACCAAGCAGCCTTCTAAGCAATGATGACAAAAAACAGATAATGTCCCAGCTTACCGTCTATTGGGGGACAGACAGACAATACAAAAATGTCTGAGAGATCTGGCTGTACATGCTATAAAGAAACGAATAATAGCTAAAGGTATGAAGAATAATGAGAGTGGGTTTTGTTATACTTGGAGTAACTATGAATGGTCTTATGGATAATATATTGAAGAAATAGTTGAACGTTGATGGGACAATCCATATGGATGGCTGGAGATGGACATTCCAGGCTGAGGAAAGGGTAAATGTGAAGTTTCGAGGCAAGATTATCTCTGCTTCACTGAGTCACGGCAAAGACACTAATGTGGCTGACATGGAGCCTGTGAGAGGAAGAAGAGACAGGATATTCAACAAGTGTGCATGGCCAAACTGCCCTGGGAAGTTTAGACTTTATTCTGGCCCTTGGTCAGTTTAGACCAGAGATGGGGTGACCTGATCAAAGTTCTTTTAAAGGATCGCTCTGTTCGCTTTGTGCAAAACACACCACAGAAGGCAAGAGCAGAGGAAGGAAACCAGCTGCCAGGCCATGGTTCTGGTCTCACTGGGTTCCCAGGCTTCATGGATCAAAGCAAGTAAATACACCCCTTGGTTCTGTTTCTGCTCACCCATGTTGGATTCCAGTTGAATTTGGCAAGAGGATGCAGTTGCTATGGGCATTAAGTCTTTACTGAATTTGTTACAATATTGCTTCTGTCTGGGGCGCAGTTTAGGGGATTTCCCTGGTGGCTCAGTTGTAAAGAATCCACCTGCAGCACAAGAGGTGAAAAGTTCCATCCCTGGGTTGGGAAGGTCCCCTGGAGAAGGAAACGACAACCCAGTATTCTTGCCTGGGAATCCCATGGACACAGGAGCCTGGCAGGGGCAGACTACAGTCCACGGGGCCGCAGAGTCAGACATGACTTAGCGACTGAACAACCACCACCAATATTATTCACCTTATTTTATTAGAGAGGGAAGCTGGTATCCAACCGTCTCTGCACAGAACGCCCATAATGACTGATTGCACAGCCTGGGAGTATTGACTGGCAGGGGCAAGCAGGGTGCTGAGTGGGTCTGCTGGCAGGGGGTTAGGGAATGAATTTTACCTTCGCACTGTGAAGTTCACTTAAAAATAATATAAAAGCACATTTAGTGATGCTGTAGTAAGGAGGATCCCAGTAACTGGAATTTTTCACATTTCCCTGCCACATACCCATAATAGGTGGGGTGGCAGGTGGCCAAAGGAGGGGGCCGAAGCTCCCACAGCGGCCCCATGCAGGGACCACGGCCTTCCCATCCGCTCTCCATCCATCTCTGACTCTCTCCAGGTGGGCAGAAATGCCACTGTTCATTAGAGCAAATGTCTGAAACTCCTTTTAAGAGATGGCTCACAAAATGATCCTCCAGGATTTACTTCTGATGGCCAAATTAGAGAGCTGGAAGTTTCAATGAAAAGACTGAAAGGCCCTAAGGGCAGACAGCTAGAGAAATAAAGAAGTTCTGACATTGAGTCTGGGATGTCTATCCTCCTGAGATCTCCTTTATATAATCCATAATCGTTATCAGACTGCCTCGCTCCAGAGCCCCACGCTGCCACCATGATGTTAGGTAGTTCTGAGCCTCATATTCTCTCATCTTTAAAAAAATGAAAACATTTTCTGGGTCAGTGTTTGTTAAGTTGGATGCCAACTTCAGAATCACTTGGGGAGTTTGTTTAAAAATGCAGAATGGGACTTCCCTGGTGGTCCAATGGTTAAGAATCCACCTCCCAAAGCAGGGGATATGGGTTCAATCCCCGGTCCTGGTAAGATCCCACATACACAGGGCAACTAACCCCCAGGCAACACATAGAGAGAAGCCCGCCCCTTACTGCAATGAAGAGTCTGCATGCTGCAACTAAGACCCAACACAGTCAAAAATAAATGCATATATAAATATTTTTTAAAGAAGAAAAGAAAATGCAGGACATTGGGCCCACTTGAAGCCATTGGAAACCAAGATGCAGATCATTGGAACCCACCTGAAACCAAGAAAACTGGATGCCCAGAACCTGTTTTTGTAATAGTACCTTCACAGACAAGTTGGAGAGAGAAATTTGTGTGACACACGACTCACTCACACAGAAGAGGAGGCTACAGTCCATGGGATCGCAAGAGTCGGACACAACTTAACAACTATACCACCACCAACGACAACCTGAAAAGTCAGTTAGGGTCTTCCGGTCCAGTGGGTAAGACTCCACTCTTCCAAAGCAAGGGGTCCCAGTTCCATTCCTGGTCAGGAACTAGATCCCACAACCAAGAAGCTCACATGCCATAAGGAAAATACTGCAAGCCAGAACTCAGACCCAGTGCAGCCAACATAAATAAACATATGTTTTTTCAATACCATCATTAAAAAAAAAATAGTAAAATTGCACAAAGTCTGGTGATCACCCCCCCTCCCCATCACCCAGGTATCAATGGAGCTCTACACCAGGAGAAATGTGCAGGAACACTTTAGGTTGTCACTGCAGCTGGGGACTATGGGCAGGTAGAACCTGTAATTGCTAAATGGTCCATAGCTCTCCAAACAGGTTCAGTACAGGAGAGGTGTCCTTCGGGTACAAGAATGGTAGCCGTGGAGAAACACAACCCCCTATCCATACGGGAGGTAGATTCAGCGTCTAGGTCAAGAGTTCTACTGATTCTGTGTTCCCCTCTCCCCAAAACAGGGAGGAATACTGAGTAATCATGGTCTCACCCAGCTCTCTCTAACTCAGTTTCAACTGCCTGACCTTTCTTTTTCTTTTTTTAGCCAAGGAGAAAGAAATGGCAACCCACTCTAGTATCCTTGTCTGAAAAATCCCTTGGACAGAGGAGCCTTCGGGCTGCAGTCTACGGGTCGTAAAGTCAGACACAACTTAGCGACTAAACGACAACAACTTAGCATGCAGGACCTTAGTTCCTTGACCAGGGATGGAACCCAAGCCCCTCACAGTGGAAGCACAGAGGGTAACCATTGAACCACTAAGGGATTCCTCGGCCTAAGCATTCTTACTGAGATTCAGTATATAAGAACTATAGCAATTCCAGATGTTTACCTCCAGTGGGGAAGGGGACACACACTGGTATTTGGGTTGTCCTTCTATCATCTATCTGAATTATATTGAGTGTGTTTTTGTCAATTACGTAGAGAATTCAGACCAGCGTAGTTTATCTCCAACTGTGAGTGATCTTCTTCCCTAACTGGAGCGTGAAAGATTGCAACAGTGTAAACAAAGACAGGACTAAAATATGTTCCTTCTATGAGTCTGTACCTAGTGATGGTTATATTAATCACCATTATCATTGTAGTTACCCTCCTCAGCATCATCAGAATCAATTCAGCAACTGTTTCTCTTGGTGACATCTCCTTATTACAACATGGTATTAATTGTATACAAGTTGATTTTCTGCTCTAACTGCTGAGCAGCTGTGTGGGAGTAAATATACCTCAGTGAAACATCAGCTCAGGCTGCCAGAACTCAGGAAATTTATCCAGATGTGAGCAGCAAGTCCAGGGGGCAGCTGTGGAATAGAATATACCAGCATTGATGCTAAATTCTGTGATCAGTGTCCAGTCTGAGGAATTCTGAGAATTGCTTTCCAATACAGTAAGCCATCAAAGAATTAACAGCTTGAGTTTTACTTTCTGTTTAACATAGACAGAGACATTATCTCCCAAGGAACTTTTTTAAAAAGTCTGGCTCCCTTTTAAAAATTAAAAAATAAAAATGCAACCTCCATCAAGAGAAAAACCACATGGGTTCCCTAAACATCTGATTAAAAACTAAAACTATCCCAAATTTCTATTGTGGTTCTTAAGAAACAAAGCTGTCTCAGCACTTTGATTTTTTTTTTTCCTTAAGTACATTTCAAAACACTTTAGTTTGTCACTTCCCCAAATTAGAGCTCTCGCACTTTTTTCCCTAGACAGACCAAGGCAATTACATTTCAAAGCAACAGCTATTTCTGTCTCTCCCTTTAGAGTCACCAACTGGCTGGTGAAATGCCAGACCTGTTGATCTGTATCTATTTTGCTGCTTTGCACCGTTCTGTTGCCTGTGGGCTTCACAAACGGCGTTTACTTTACTTTATTTTGTTTCAAGGATCTAGCATGAAGTTAAGATTCAGGTCACTTAGCCACTCTTCTTAAGTATTTGTTTGTTCTTGTGACTCTGGTGAGGTTACCTGAGCTGCCATTTCTTCATCTAAAAGTGGAAAGAAGCGCTAGTCTTTCCGCTGCTCCCTAGACGAGCAGCAGTGAGGTGCAGAGGGCTACCGTGGGGCTGATCACAACAAGCCCTCTCAAGTCCTCTAGGACAGGGGTCCCCAGCCCTGGGTGCTGGTTCGTGGCTTGTCGGGAACTGGCTACGCAGCAGGAGGTGATCAGTAGGCAAGCGAGTGAAGCTTCATCTGTATTTACAGCTGCTCCCCACACTTCAGAAGTCACTGTCTCCCATCACTCCCAGGTGGAACAGTCTAGTTGCAGGAAAACAAGCTCAGGGTTCCCACTGATTCTGCATTATAGTGAAGGTTATAACTATTTTATTATAAATCACAATGAAATAATAATAGAAATAAAGTGCACAATAAATGTGATGTGCCTGAATTATCCCAAAACCATACCTCCACCGCCCTGGTCCATGAAAAAAAGCTCTTCTACGAAACCAGTCCCTGGTGCCAAAACAATGGGGATGGCTGCTATAGGAGGCACATCCAGGGGAAAGCTGCTGGAAAGTCTATGTGGTATCTGAGAGAAGACTCACAGTATCTCCTTTGACCCTACTCCATCCTTTCTAAGAAACTGTCCTAGGAAAGGCCCTCATGTTTGGCTCACATATGATAAGTTTTTACATATGAATGAAGTTTGCATCATTATTTACAAGAGTGAAAATTTGCAGCCAATCTAAATATCAACAATATAAAAATAGTGAATGATGGTATTCGATGAAATATGATGGGGCTATTAGATTAAGTTTGTCAAAGATTTTGTAATGCCATTGGAAAAATTTCAAATTCTTTTTTTTTTAATTGAGGGAAAATTGCATTATAGTGTTGTCTGGTTTCTGCCATACGACAACACAAATCAATCATAATTATACATACATCACTTCCCTCTTGAGCCTCCCTCCTCATCCCATCCCTCTAGGTCACCACAGAGCACCAAGCTGGGCTCCCTGTAAACTAGTTTTAAATAAAAGAGTTAAAAATCACTCGATTTGACTTTTTTCAACATTTAACATCCACACAAATGTGTGTGTGTGTGTTTAACATGCACGTGGATAAGGGGTGGGGTGGGAGAGACAGAGAGAAAAAATACACTAAAAATATTTATCATTTGATATGCTCTTCTGTGATTTTATTTCTTCATGTTTCTCATTTTCTGAATTTTCTAATAAGAATATTCGTTACTTTTATAATCAAGAAAAATTCCTATTATTTTAAAAGCTTAATTTATGAGTGAAACCATTAAAATTATACTTTAAAACAGTTTGAAAATGTGGGGAAATGCCTATTAAAAATGTCAGGGTAGGGAATTCCCTGCTGGCCCACTGGCTAACCCTCAGCGCTTCCACTGCCTGAGGCATTGGTTCAATTCCTGATGGGGGAGCAGAGGTCCCACAAGTCTTGAGGTGCAGCCTAAAGTAAGAAGGAAACACATTAAAATATTAGCTTTCATATTTCCAAATGGCCGGATTAGAATGACCTTAATATTTTTCTTAAATTTTTCTGAATTAGCACACAGCAAACAAAAAGGTGTTTTTTAAAGAATGAAAACTACAAAGGTGCTGAGATTGGCAAAACTGGGCACTTTAAAAATAAAACTCTTTTAAAGTATTTTTCACACACAGTTAAAATGAATTCCCTCCTTGTAGATAGAATACATATATGCTTAATTAAGATTTTTTGGTTTATAGTTGACTTACAATATTGTGTTAGTTTCAGATATATAGCAAAGTGATTCAGATATGTATATACATGTATATGTCTGCTGCTGCTTCTGCTGCTAAGTCGCTTCAGTCGTGTTCGACTCTGTGCAACCCCATAGACGGCAGCCCACCAGGCTCCCCCGTCCCTGGGAGTCTTCAGGAAAGAACACTGGAGTGGGTTGCCATTTCCTTTTTTCAATTATTTTCCATTATTAGGTTATTTCAAGATGTTGGACATAGTTCCCTGTGCTATACAATAAATTATACAATAAATCCTAGTCATTTACCTATTTTATATATGTTAGTGTCTGTCTATTAATCCTATACTCCAAATTTATTCCCCCCCATATAGAACATATATTTTAATACAGGGAGTGGGAAGAGACGTGCCTTATTCTGTAGCAAGTGAAACATGGCCAAGCAAAATATCTCCATAACCCACGAGAATAATTAGAGCCAGCTGTTGCACAAACAGCCAAACCTTCTATCCAGCCCAGATGTGGAGCCACCATAACCAGCCAGCCAGGGAGGCCGTGGGCCTTCCCCTCACTGTGTCGGGACTGGGAAAGCCTGGTGAGGCTTTTGAGCAAACAGTGGAGTGTCCAGAAGTCTCATCTCAACACCCAGCAGCACCAATTCCCCAGCCTGCTTAGAACAGCCTCTCATATTTGCTCATGCTAACGGTGTGGAAAATCAAGCTGTGATTCATTAGATATATGATTGTGAAGGAGACAAGCATCACTCTTTGGCTTTGAGAAAAGTTGCGGAATCCTCATTCTGAGAAACACATTTTTTCAAAAAATAATTACATCCTGAGGACATGGGATTCACGCTGTAAAATGGACCCATTCCATAATCCATGACATATATACATGCACTTGTACCTAAATTGAAATTTTTAGATAAACAGGTATAATCTATTCATTTCTGTCATATATACATATATACAGAAAGAAGGGGAAATGCAGATTCTGTTAAAATCATTAAAATTGAATTTTAACTGTAATAAGTATTTTTGAGCTTTTTTTTTTTCTGTGCGGAGATGTGGGGAATTTTTCTTTAAAGTCGGGTTTTTCCCCTGTCTGGCCTGTAAAGAGACTTGGACCCCCTCGTTTATAATCCCCTAAGCCAGCTCAGCTTTTGCCCGGCTCTCGTGGTCTCAGTGACTCCTTCTGAGCACACAGAAAACGGATGGCTCCATATGTGATGGCAGGCGCTGTCTACTTGAAGCATATGTGTTCAATCAACTTTAATACCCCTGCAGTCCGGAGGAAGGGAAATGCTAGGCCCTGGGAATAATCATCGTTTCCATTACATTAGCGAGGTTTGCTGGTGTGCCAGAGGGGCAGGGCTCTCTCCATCACTCTGCTAACACTGGCTGGCAGCTCAGAGAAGAGCATGGGTGCCCATCCAGGCAGGAACTGAAATACACGCCTTCTCCTCTCGCTCTTCCCAATCATCTTCCCTCTATTTTCCCCCTTACCTTGGGGTCACAGAGTCTACTGCAGTCCATGAAGAAAGTGGCTGAGCTGCTTTCATTAACGCTGCCTTAGTAAGACCTTCCATTAAGAGAATAAAATCAAAATGGGTGTCTCATGTACACACTGCTATATTAAAAAAATAAGTAACCACCCACAAGGACCTACTGTATAGCACAGGGAACTCGGCCCAATGATGTGTGGCAGCCTGGATGGGAGGGGAGGTTGGGGGAGAGTAGATGTATGTACAGGTAGGACTGTGTCCCTTGGCTGTTCACCTGAAACTGCCACAGCGTTGATAATTGGCTGTACCCCAATGCAAAATAAAAAGGTTAAAAAAAGAGAAAAATCGGTGGTCTTTACAAGCCAGGGATATATTGGTGAGTTCACGGGAAGTCCAAGTAAGGAAGATCCTGAGAGTATCGGGGACCCGTCAGATAGGCCAGCAGCTGCCTGGCTAGGCTGGGATCTCCAAGTTCACACCACAGCTCAGAACAGGAGTGTAGGGGTCCTCCCAGCTCCCACATGGTTCTCTCTGAGGGACACCTTTAGAGGGGGTGCCTGAGAGCCCTGGAAACGACACAGAAGCCTGAGTTCTTTTCCGGGCTCTCTCGCTCCCCGTGCAAGCCACGTGAGCTATGATCTCTCCAAGTGCTGATCTCCTCTTTTGCTAAGTGGGAAGAAATACATCTGCACTTTCTACTCACGGCACTGTTGTGACAACAGGGATAATATTTGTGAAGGCTCTTTGTACACGTCACGCACTAGGATAGTAACTAAGAAGTGACGTAAAAGAGTATTGAAGTTTTCTATGTGGTTGACCCTTGAACTGCATGGATCCACTTATCCATGAAGATTTTTCAACAGTAAGCACTAAACTACTACACAATCTGCACTTGGCTGAATCTGCAGATGAGGAAGGCTAACTACAAAATGATACTTGGGTTTTCCACTGAGCACAGGATCAGGATCCCCCAGCCCTGAGTTCTCCAAGGATGAAGAGTATCTCCAAGCTGAGCAAGATTGGGAAAAATGCACCTTCCGTTACACTGTAGGAACAAGAACAAACAGGCTTAAATTTTGGTAAATTTTGCAATTTACCAGGCTATATCAAAAGGCACTCAATATGCATATTCCAAGACACCCACTTCATTGCTCTTACTTAATTTCCACTTGTAGCATGCCGAAGTGACATGCGGATTGAACCCCAGACTCTTACGTCTCCTGCATTGGCAGGAGCCAATCTTTAGCACTAGCACCACCTGGGAAGCCCTCAACTCAATACTTGTCAGAGTAATTCTAGTGTTGAGAATGTTGCCAATGACATTTGTATTCCAGGAACTTCATATAAAAGTAAAATAAATTATAGAATTTTGTTACGTATTGAATATTTTATATACGGTAGTGTGTACGTGTCGATCCCAGTCTGCCAGTGTATCCCTCCCTGCTTTCCCCTTGGCCGAGGTTGCCTGCTTTAAAGACACTGTGACCCAGGTTAATCCAGTGCCCACTCACCGCCAGCAGTCCTCAAGCTTCAGTTTCTTCTTTAAGAGTGAGTTTTCTCCATCTATAGAAAGCATGTCTTACTTGTGTCTCAGTTTTAATTGCTTGCCATTTGTTCCATGGCACTATGGAGGGTGTGTGCGTGCGTGCTAAGTCGCTTCAGTCGTGTCTGACTCTTTGCGACCCCATGGACTGTAGCCCGCCAGGCTCCTCTGTCCATGGGGCTCTCCAGGACAAAACATTGGAGTGGGTTGCCATGCCCTCCTCCAGGGGATCTTCTTGACCCAGGGATCGAACTCGCATCTCTTATGTCTACCTGTATCTTCAAACGGGTTCTTTATCACTAGCACCACCTGTGGAATTCTCCAGGCCAAAATACTGGAGCGGGTAGCCTATCCCTTCTCCAGCAGATCTTTCCGACCCAGGAATCAAACCAGAGTCTCCTGCACTGCAGGCAGATTCTTTACCAGCTGAGCCATCAGGGAAGCCCAATATAGAGCATTATAGTCAAATCATAGAGACAGGAAGTAGAATGGTTGTTACCAGGGGTTGAGAATAGGGGGAATTGGGACGTCTTTTCAGAACAATATGAGTCTATTTAACACTATCGAGCTATAAGTTTAAAAATGGTTAAGATGATCAATTGTATGAGTATTTTATCAGTTAAAATTTTTTAATTATAAAAATATTTATAGCATATATTTCTGTCATGCCAAGAAAAAAATCACAGTCCAAGTTAAAGATCACAAACTGATCTCCTGAAAGCTCCTTGTAATCCCTAGATGTGCTTTGTTTGGTCATAATAAGCTTTTTTAAATTATGCTATTATCTTAAAATTCCACAGAAGTTCCAGATTTCAGGTGTCTTCTGAGAAGGCGGGAGACCTGGTGTCTCTGACTCATTCCCAAAGGCCACTGTCATCTGCGTGGAATAGAATTTCCTCTGTTAGATGTGACATGTATGCTCCAATTCACATCCCTCATCCCTCCCTATGGTTTTGTAATGAAGTTTGTTTGTTTCTTGGTCCCTGAGGCATCTAGGCTTGCCTTCCTTGTTAAGCAATGGACCATGGCAGAAACTAACACCCATGATGACTGAGAATGTGTGCCAAGAGAATCAAATAATATAGGAATGTCATGACCAAGGGAAGCTTCGGAGGACAAAGAAACTAAAATCACCAAAAGGTAGGAATGATCGATCTCAAGACCAATAGTCAAAAGATCTGGCTTCTAATCCCAGCTCTGCCATTCAGCTAAGAGGGACTCCAGCCACAGCTCGCCATATCTTTGGGCTTCTGAGTCTTCATCTGTGACCCAAAGAAGGAAAGCAAATTGATGTCTTAGAAGCTTGTAGATCGAAGACATGGGTCAGCAAAACCCAGCTCAGGTCAACTCTAGCCAGCTGCCTGCCTGTTTTTGTACAACCCACTAGCCAGGAATGATTTTTTACATTTTTTTTTTAAATGGTTGGAGGGGGAATAAATGCCAAATGAAAAATAATGTTTCATAGTTCAGGAAAAGTATATGAAATCCCAATTTCAGCAGCCATAAATAATAAAGTTGTATTGGAACACTGCCACATTTATCCATTTACATACTGTCTGTAGCTGCTTTTACACTCCAGCAGCAGAGTTGAATACATGCAGTAGAGACTGTGGTCCACAAAGCCTCAAATATTTACTAGCTGATTCTTTATCAAAAGTTTGCTGAGCCCAGTCTAAAGCATCCTTCCAAGCTCCTCCATGAATATATCAAATGCTACCAGAGAATTCCTCACTTGTGTTCATATAAAACATTCTTTCTAAAAGAAGTTGAAGGGTCCAGGTGATTATTTCAGTAGCAAGCTGTTGTAAATATGACCAAAGTATTTATACAGGCTCTTTTTCCGATGGAAATAATAACAACTCACTTAAACACGCTGTCTGTTGCAGGCACTTCACAGATGTTACGTCATTCAAATTCTCTGCAATCCCTTGAAGCAGGTTTAATCATCCCCCTTTTTCAGGTGAGCAAACCAAAGCTTAGGAAATTTATATATGATTCCCAAGGTCAAGCAGTCAATAAGTAGTCAAGCGAAAATTCAAGTCTTGTCTGACTCCAAAGCCTAGTTCATTATAAACGCCCTCATGTAGAAATCGAATACCCATCCCCAGAGAAGCCAGACTGAAAAATAAATTGAGATTAACACCCCACCTCTGCACCCAAACTTTCTTTTCTCATCAAACTCATCCCATCCCTAATTCTAAAATCCGTGCAAGTGTCAGATTTCAGTGACTGATTTTCCCCTTAAATTTCATCTTTCTCCCTCAGAAACATTGCCACGGGAGCTGAGAACACCCAGTATCCTTTCATTTGATGATGGGATGATAAGTCTTTTTGAAAATAAAATCCCACCAGCCACCGATGTGCTCAGTCAGTAGCGGGTAAGCCCATGCTACCTTAAAATGGCCTTAGTACGCTCTTGCCACTCTTGATAGCTGTTTACTCCCAGCCTTAAAGCTTCCACTTTCGAAGAGGCAGTATTTTTTTCACTTCTGTAGTTAAATCGGATTTTATGGAAATAAGGGAAACTCCTCCAGCAGTTCACATGTGCCTTTAAGCAAAAATAAGTGACAAATGCAGGGACAAAGGAAAAGAGTGGAGAAGAGCCATGGAGACAGAAGTGAAAAGAGACAGGCAGACAGATGGAGGGAAGAAAGAAAAGAGGAAGGATCGGCCCACAGAGAAGACGGAAGAGAGGACGAGAGGACAGAGGGGGGACAGGAGAGAATCGCTTTGTCCCAGAGGAGAAAGAAAACGCCCGGCCACCCCATTTCCCCAGTCCTTTTCCCACCTGGATTTTTCGGCAATAGTTCCAGTTTGAATCCAAATAATGTCTGAGATTTGGGATTCTCTAGTAAACTAGCTCTGACTCTCTAATCCCAGCACCGGATGTTCAGGGGTGTTGGGAGTTGGAGTTAATTAATTCAGCCACCTGTAACACTCATTCAGATGTTGTTACCGTCTCATCTCAGTGCAAAGTTATCAGCAGATGTTGAAAGGGCTTTCCCCGCCCCAGACTTCCCCAGCTCTGAAAAGCTGTGTCTTCACCTTCATCGGTAACCTCTTTCACCCTTGGCTCCTTCATTTCCAAGTGCAGATCTTGGACCTCGGGTAGGGATCCTGGAGAAGGAATAGTTCTCTACACTCTCTAAACTTGTTTATTTATGACCTCTTTACTGTACAGGTTGCATGCCTGTCTTGCTATGGAAAACAGAAAGAAAAACCTGTATTAGGTGAAGAGGGTATGATTTCAGTTTCTCAAAAGCAAGTGCTTGTTACTTTGTGAGAAAGGGCAGATTCAGAATAATTTCGCAAAGAAAATGTGGGGCCAACCTGATAGCACTCCCTTAATTTGCCTTCACACGGATGAAGAAACCCGCTTTTCAAGAAAGTGACCTTGGGATTTCTCCGGTAATCCAGTGATTAAGACTCCATGCTGCCAAGCCAGGGGTGTAGGTTTGATTCCGAGTCAGGGAACTAAGATACCACATGCCTTGTAGCATAGGCAAAAAAAATAATAATTTTTTAAAATAAATGAACAAGAAAGAAAGAAAGTCACCTTGCTGGTGTCTCCTTAGATTTTTGCTGTCATGTCCAAATACAGTGTTTATAGGCACTCACCCTGAAAACATCAAGGATAGTCATTAGGGAGCTTAAAAATATTAATATTAAACTCCTGAAACTTCCCTGGCAGTCCAGCAGTTAGAAATCCATGCTGCCATGGCAGGGGGCATGAGTTCCATCCCTGGTCGGAGATCTAGGATCCCCCGTGCCACTCAGCCAAAAAACAAACAAGCAAACGTGTGTGTGTATGTGTGTGTGTGTGTGTGTGTGTGTGTATACTAACTCCCAGTATTAACAGCAAGTTTTAAGAGGTACAATATACAAGGTGGTTTGTTTGAAGGACACCAATTAAAATCACTCCTCAGACTATTTGCTTAGAATATTCTAGGACCTTCTCCAGCCAGGATAACATGTGAGGGTCTTTCTGAGCTGGAGAAGACATCCAAGTAATCTACCATATAGACACCCCCCAAAAAATATGACATATATATTCTACCTATTTTAGAGTTAAGAGAATTGAGACTAATTTTAATTTGGGGAAGAATTGAAATTAAAACCCATGTCCATGACTTTAAGCCTATAGTTCTTCCCACTCTATCCCATTTCTCCAACTTTTAGAAATAAAAATAATTTATTCCAGGAACACAGACCCCATCTAGTTTGCATAGTAAGCGTCTGACCAGTGCACAGTTTAAGAATCTCCATAGGTCTCCTCCCACCTTTAAAAAACAAGGCCATTGTGTAAGCAATCTGATTAAACAGAATTCGTAATACCCCGTAGACATTGAAGGACATTAAAAATGGTGGTCACTAATAAGCATGCTGGCATTGCTATCTGCATTTTAAAGGATCTCTTGAGAGAAGGAGAAAGGTTGGCCAAGCACAATTATCTTGTATAGCAGTTAAAATTTTAACTACTCCAATATGTTGGTGGTGAGATTTAATCTTAGGGTAAGGATACCTTTAGCAACCACTGGGATTTATCACGCACACAGAGCAATTTAGACACACATGGTTCTTGCCTTTTAGAATCTTTCTCAAATGGGATTCCTCTCCATGGATCCTCATTTGTATGGGTGGAAATTCTTGCTAAGAAAACAAAATGTCTTTCAAAATCCCAGGTTGTTACCAACTTGTCATATTGGAAAGATAATACAATCTCAGCTGCATATTCCCTCTCCAGTCACAAGTTAATGAGATAATGAGCTCAGTTTAATTTCCTGGTAAGGACACCATTTTCAAATCACAAGGGCCCCTGACAATTCTGGCATTTCTTGCTGCCTTCTTAGCGTCTTCCTTTTTTGGCACCCTTCATTTGCAAAGGAGAAATAGAAGATGCTAGTTCCAAGTTTAGCATAATCTTTCCCCAATTTAAATTTCATCTTAGCCTATATTTTATTCATGTATCTGGTCCCACTGTCCACTTTTTCATTCATATATTATAGAAAGAGAGAGAAACAGACAGGCAGAGACAGAGAGCCTGCAATGAACAAGATACCCTGCTCAGAACAAAAAATACAGAGCCCAGTAAAAGCCTGTTCTTAGGCATTTAGCCTCATGTAGAAAACTGACCAAACCCCCATAAGCAATCTGTCTGGTGGATGAGATGTAGCCATGGTGGGTGAATATAATCCTGCTTGGAGGAATCAGCAAAAGGCTTCTTAGAGAAGGTATATCTGAGCTGAGACTTCAAGGACGAATAAGAATATCCAGCATAAGTGACGAAAGATACAGACGCTCCCTAAACTCTTTAAATGTATCGGGGACTTAGGACATATGGCTGAAAAGCCAAAGTGGATGAATCCTGATCCGATGAGGAACCTGAATCCTAGGTAAAGGCTCTGGACTTTATTCTATGTTCCAAAACAGTTATCAGGGACTTTTCAGCAGGGGAGTCACAGCATCCAATGTGTATTTGAGAAAAAAAAAAAAAATTTGCAGGAGTGGTTCAAGTAGAGTAACAAAAAGTGAAGTCAGAGGAACTTGGCAAAGAACATTTCAAAGACAGAATAGGATATTGGGATAGAAAAAAGAGAAAAGGGCGTGTGCGTTAGACATCTTGCCTCCCCTTCGGATCACAAGCAGATTGCCGGTGAACACTTCCGTTCTCCGTTCTTCTACCCTTTAAACTCTATAAACAGTTGCCCAAACCTTGTGCACACTTTGGCTGAAAGCTAACAAGCGTCCCTTGCATCCATTTGAATCTCTTTTTATTTTTGAAAATGAAGACTGGCAGATAATAATATCTCATCGGCTCAGTCCCTCAAAACACCAGCTGGTGGCCTCTTCAGGATGACCCAGAACAAGGAAAAGGGAGCGTGGATGAGCGTGTTTGCTGCTGATTAAGTCTAACTTCGGGTACCATAAGCTGCCCCCCGGCCAGCCTGCCTGCTGTCACCTTCCGGTAGACACCTCACGTCCATCTTCATCTGCACCAAAAGGCAGAGGCTCACACCTTTCATCAGAATAATGAGCAAAGATGCCCGCAATAATGAAATTGGAATCTTTGGGGAGATGGCATCTCTTCCTAATCATTCCATCTGATCAATTCTTCATTCTCTCTCTAGCAAGTTAGAAGGGGCTCAGTGACAGACATACATAGCCTCCTGACAGTCTCTCCCAATTCCGGTTTTGAATTAATTCTCTGAATTGGTACGGCGAAGTCTTCAGGATAATTTAGGACAGAGGTCTCCAGGCAACACGGTGGAATTTAGTGACACGGCTCAGCGTTTCCAAGTTACCCCTCTTGATGAGATTTCTCTGGAGAAGGTGAGCACGGCCTGATAAATGAACTATTCCTGCCCTCTGACATTTTAAGATCTTTAATTTTAATTGGAGAAAAATTTCTTTACAGCATGGTGTTGGTTTCTGCTATACAACAACACTAATCAGTCATCAGTTCAGTTCAGTTTAGTTCACTCAGTCATGTCCGACTTTTTGCGACCCCATGAATCGCAGCAGGTCAGGCCTCCTTGTCCATCACCAACTCCTGGAGTCCACCCAAACTCATGTCCATTGAGTCAGTGATGCCATCCAACCATCTCATCCTCTGTCATCCCCTTCTCCTCCTGCCTTCAATCATTCCCAGCATCAGGGTCTTTTCAAATGAGTCAGCTCTTTGCATCAGGTGGCCAGAGTATTGGAGTTTCAGCTTCAACATCAGTCCTTCCAACGAACACCCAGGATTGATCTCCTTTAGGATGGACTGGTTGCATCTCCTTGCAGTCCAAGGGACTCGAAAGAGTCTTCTCCAACACCACAGTTCAAAAGCATCAGTTCTTCAGTGCTCAGCATTCTTCCCAATCCAACTCTCACATCCATACATGACCACTGGAAAAACCATAGCTTTGACTAGACGGACCTTTGTTGGCAAAGTAATGTCTCTGCTTTTCAATATGCTATGCGAATCAGTCATACATCCATATATTTATATATATTTTATACACACACGCGCCCACAGATATATATATATCCCCTCTCTCATGGGCCTCCTTCCCCTTCCCCCATTCCACCCCTCTAGGTCATCACAAGGACTTCCCTGGTGGCTCAGCTGGAAAAGAATCTGCCTGCAATACCAGAGATCTGGGTTTAATCCCTGGGTTGGGAAGATCCCCTGGAGAAGGAAATGGCAACCCACTCCAGTATTCTCGCCTGGAGAATCCCATGGACTGAGGAGCCTGGTGGGCTACAGGCCACAGGGCCGCAAGAGTCAGAATGACTTAGGGACTAAACCACCAGGTCCTCACAGAGCACCAGGCTGACACCCTAATATCTTAACTATTTTTTTTATCACAGTTTTACTGAGCTGTAATTCACATACCATAAAATTCATCTTGCAAAAGTATACAATTCAGCCGATTATACAGAGTGAAGTAAGCCAGAAAGAAAAGCACCAATACAGTATACTAACTCATATATATGGAATTTAGAAACATGGTAATGATAATCCTGTGTGCGAGACAGCAAAAGGGACACAGATGTATAGAATGGACTTTTGGACTTCGAGGGAGAGGGAGAGGGTGGGAAGATTTGGGAGAATGGCACTGAAACACGTATACTATCATGTAAGAAACAAATTGTCAGTCTATGTTCGATACAAGATACAGGATGCTTGGGACTGGTGCACGGGGATGATCCAGAGAGTTGATATGGGGTGGGAAGTGAGGGGGGGGTTCAAGATTGGGAACTCATGTACACATGAGATGGAAAATTTTAATTAATAAAATGAAAAAAAAAAGAGTTTTTTCTCCCCCCCCCAAAAAAAGTATACAATTCAGTAGGCTTTAGTATATTCACACAGTCAGGCAACCATCATTACTATGTAATTTTAGAACATTTTCATCACCCACAAAAGAAAGCCCACTTTCATAGCAGTTACTCTTCTTTCCTCTTCCCTCCAGTCCCTGGCAACCACTGAACTACTGTCCATCTCTCTGAAATTACCTGTTCTGAACAGTTCATTTAAATGGAATCAGACAACATGTGGCCTTCTGTGTCAGACTGCTTTCATTTAATAGAGCATCTTCAAAGTTTGTCCATTTATCCTTTGACCTATCGACCTCATTTCTGGGAACAGGTCTTGGATACATTTGCATATGTACTAACTGGTGTGTGTAAACATTTTTTTCCAGCATTGTCTATAATAACAATGTGTTTGAACAGTGCAAGGTTCCCTCAGTGGGGAACCATTTAAGTTACTTATGGTACATTCATATAATAGAATCTTACACAGTGTAACATAGAATGAAGACGCTATCTATATACAGCTGTTATGGAAAGACTTCCAAAATGCATTGTTGAATGAAAAGAAAAGATTCAGAGGACTGTATAGGGCATATTTCCTTTTGTGTAAAACGTTGGGGGTTGGGGAAATAAAAGTACATGTTCCTATTTGCAGAGGATGGAAACAGGCAATGGAGATGTGAATAGAATCAAGATGGTTAGTGTGTACATTTTATGTTTTTTAATGTATGCTCCATCTGCATGTATTACTGTTAAGATTGTTTTAAGTAGGTAACTGTGAAAATTGTAAACCTTCTCCAGGTAAGAAAAAGCCTATATCCTCTTCCTTTTGAAAGCACTCTCCGTGTGGAGAATCGTCCTACACTGTTGGTGGGAATGTAAATCGGTACAACCACGCTGGAGAACAGTTTGGAGGTTTCTTAAAAAGCTAAAAATAGAGCTACCATACGATCCTGCAAAACCACTCTTGAGCATATATCTGGAGAAAACCATAATTCAAAAAGGTTGATGTACCCCAATGTTCATAGCAGCGCTACTTACAATAGGAAAGACATGGAAGCAGTCTAAATGTCCAACAACAGAGTAAATAAAGAGGATGTGGTACTATATATACAATGGAATGTTACTCAGCCATCAAAAAGAATGAAATTCTAGCACTTGCCGCAACATGACTAGATCTAGAGATGATCATACTAAGTCAGTCAGATAACGACAAATACCGTATGATATCATTCATATGTGGAATCTAACTTTTTTAATGATGCAAATGAACTTACTTACACAATAGAAACAGACTCAGCGGTATTCCAAGGGATCAATGGTTTATTATTCTGTTGTGAGTGTGTTAGTTGCTCGGTGGTGTCTGATTCTCTGTGACCTCATAAACTGTAGCCCGCCAGGCTCCTCTGTCCATGGAATTCTCCAGGCAAGAATATTGGAGTGGATTGCCATGTCCTCCCTCCTCTAAGGGATCTTCCTGACCCAGGGATCGAACCCAGGTTTCTGGTATCTTCTGCATTAACAGGCAGACTCTTTACCATTAGCGCTACCTGGGAAGCTTATTATTCTCAGGCTTCCCCACCATTCTCCTATGGCCTGAGGAAATGCCTGCGTGTGTGCTCACCCCAGGCTCCTGTTGTTTTTAGCCACCTTGTTTGCTGTTCTTGGTCTTGGCAGCCTTAGGAAACGAATACAGCTATTCTCTCATTTCCTTCTCAATGCTTCCTTTGACCTGCATAGTTGACCCTAAGTGGAGAAAGACCCCTAGACTCTTTATGTGGCTTCAGCCATTTCAACTGAGGCCCCTCTACCTTTGAACCTAACAGTTACTTCAAGGGGTCTACTACCAACAGTAGAACAACTAAAGAAAAATAAAACCTGTTATTGTGGGGGTTTGAATGGTCGGTGAAATGACTTTAGATGAAAACACGACTTCATACCACTGATGGAGACTTTCACTAGACAATGGTGAAACAGAGGCAGATGGAATATAAAAAGCTTTTCCTAGTTATCACTGTACCTTTGAGATACGTAGCTTTTAGGAAAGAGAAGAAAATATCTTTCCTGCAGAGAAGTCTCCCTGCCTAGCCTTTTTGTTCTATTCAGGGCTTTAATGGAGTGGATGATATCCTCCCATAACAGGGGAGGTCATCCAGTCTACTGATTCAAACTCTAAGCTTATCTGAAACACCCTCACAGACACACTCAGAAATAATGTTGAATATGTGCTCCGTACATCTCTGTCAAGTTGACGTATAAAATTAACCATCACAATCACCATCTCTCTACAAATCATTATCTGTACCAATTATTTTGTTCAGAAGAAAAAAAAAATTGAAGGACTTCCTGATTAAGACTGAGTTTCCACTGGAGGGGCCACTGTTTCAATTCCTTACATGAAACAGGACCAAACAAGAAGAAAATAACAAATTTGAACAACTTACAAATGTCTCCTCCATATTCCATGCTTTTGAATGCGTGTGTGTATGTGGTGTGTTTAATAAGCATAATTATATAGGCAAAATCCTTAAACCTATTTAAAATAAAAGTATTACTTAATGGTAATGTTATTTCAGGCCATTCTGCTTCTGACATTTTCTGAATCGGTTTTTAAAAGGCTACACTTATTTAAAACAATACATGAAACTGCAATTAAGATATTTCCCAATAATACTGAGTTTTTAAAAATCAGGCTACAAACAATATTATAGTATAATCATATCTCTACTTTTAAAGATAAATAGATATTTTCCTTTGAATACAGAAGGAGGTTGTAAGAATACAAGATAACATAATTACTAAGATTTTTAGCAATTCTTATCTCTGGGTGGTCGAACTGTGGGAGAGATGCATTGTTTGCTTCCTGTTTGTCTGCATTTCCTAAACTATAAAGAATATGCTTTATTTTAAAGAAAGTAAAACATTTTTTAAGCAGAAGAATGTCTCATCTCCTCGGGGTTTTAAAATCTGAACCTGTGCTTGTTGTCAACGTTTAGATTTTGCCAAATGCAGCAACCCACAAGAATTTTTAAGGAGTCTAGTCTCATAAAATAAGGTGTCCTCACAAAGTTAGTTGAGTAAGTGTTCTCTCAAATACATGGAATGAACCAAGAAAGAAGATGTCTCTTGGTCCACGCAACCTTGAATCCTATCCAAGAGAGAAATGAAAAGCCACCAAAAGACTAGAAGGATTTGAAAAGAAAAGAAAAAGACTGGACAGATCTGGACAGGGTTTGGCTCCAGGAGAGAGGAGTCTGATGAGGGATGGAAGAAGGAATGTCAGGGAGACATATGTTCCATCTTTGGAACTTGAAAATTCTTCAAAACAGAACTTAAACTCAATAAGTGTGAAAATCATGGTTAAAGAATAGAATTAAATGTTATAAACACCAACACAGTAAAAATAGTAGTTGGCAGGTTGGGAGGAGAGGGGAGGTGCAGAAAGCTGTTCAGAGTGCTAATTTCTTCATCTTCATAGTAAGGAGCTATTCAGCACCATCAAAAATGGAAGTATCTAGTTATAAAACACACACAAGGGTTTCCATTTTCTAATTTTTTTCCCCTTGTCTTTGCTCATAACCTTAACAGGATCTTTTCAAAACCTAAAAACTCTTGAGGTGAGGAAACATTTATGTAAGTTCAGCAATGCCTAAAAATTCACTTGTTTCTTCTGGTTCCATCGATATAAAACTAAAGTTAACATGTTGCACAAAAAGCAGCAATATTGGCTGGATTCTATTTTATGGAATTATTCCTTTCTTTCTATCAAAATGTGCAGTGCCTATGAATAGAAGGATGAACATCTAATGTGACTGTGCAAAAAACCTGGGAGGCGGAATTGGGGTATGAGAACTTCTGTTCTTTTTCCGATGCTCTTCTAATTTTATTTTTAAAATTATCAAAAATAAGAAGTAAACATATATTTCTATAAGAAGTATACAGATTCTTATATGAAAAAAGCAGTCACCTCAGAGACAGAGGGTTGTTCTTTATTTATTCATCTGAGAAGGATTCTGGCATCTTCAGAATAAGAATCTTTTTAGAGCTGTAATCTCACCCCTCCCCACAGTGCCCTCTGTTAGACATGAGGGGAGAAACATGGTCTGATTCCAAGTTTCAGAGAAATCTAGGACTACTAGTGATTTTTGTAATTGTCCTTGTTTAGTTGAAAAGAATGAAATAATTAACTTGGCATATTTGTACAAAAATCTATGCAGAGTCCAATCAGGAGAAAAAATAGAGAGGAAAACAAAAAGAATGAAACCATTTATTGACAAAGGCGTTTTGCCATTCTGTACCCATCATATCCATACACTCATCTTCTCAATCCACCACACTCACAGGCACACAGACCTCTCTCCTGTATCTTTTAAAGATGCTCATTTACTTTTTCAAAGACTTGTGCATCAGATTCCATCATCAGTTCAGTTCAGTTCAGTTGCTCAGTCATGTCTGACTCTTTGCGACCCCATGAATCACAGCACGCCAGGCCTCCCTGTCCATCACCAACTCCCGGAGTTCACTCAGACTCTCGTCCATCGAGTCAGGGATGCCATCCAGCCATCTCATCCTCTGTCATCCCCTTCTTCTCCTGACCCCAATCCCTCTCAGCATCAGAGTCTTTTCCAATGAGTCAGCTCTTCGCATGAGGTGGCCAAAGTATTGGAGTTTCAGCTTTAGCATCATTCCTTCCAAAGAAATCCCAGGGTTGATCTCCTTCAGAATGGACTGGTTGGATCTCCTTGCAGTCCAAGGGATTTTCAAGAGTCTTCTCCAACACCATAG
>SJYA01003037.1:1289864-1317438 GCA_006410615.1 Neotragus moschatus
CTTTCATCAGAGGCTCTTTAGTTCTTCTTCACTTTCTGCCATAAGGGTGGTGTCATCTGCATATCTGAGGTTATTGGTATTTCTCCCGGCAACCTTGATTCTAGCTTGTGCTTCATCCAGCCCGGTGTTTCCTGTAAAACAGGACAATATTCAGGCCCCCTGGTGGTCCATCATCTCCATGTATCTTTAAGCTCTTGAAAAGCAAGAGAAGACTGAGGCCCCCACAGTTGTTCAGGCTGCAGCCCAGGACAAAGCATATTCAAGGAATCATGAATGTTATGTGATGCTTATGATTTAAATAATCAGATAGCCCCAGAGGAGAGGATGGTTAGAAGGAGAGATGCATGAGGTCCCTAGACCACCCACGTTCTTCCCAGGGACTGTGCAGCCTGGCACTGGACTTTGAGTGTGCAACCTTAAAACTCTATTAGTTACATCACTTTCTGTAAGCGTCTTAGAAAGAAAAGAGATAGAGAAAGTGTCATAGATTTTAGAGAATTCTCTCAAAGATCAAAACCCAAGACGTCTTCTGATGAAGACTAGCTTCATGTCTGGAGCAACACAGTAGGGTAGGCATGCAGCTAAACACCTTACAGACACGACGGAACAGGCACAATTTTTGCAACAACCTGAGTAAGTACAGACAGAATTATCCCCATTTGCAAGTGGAGAAATCAAGACCCAGGAATGTTAAGGAACTTTCCCATCATCCGAGAGCTAAGTACTGAAGCTCAGACTTGCACATCCACCCCCAGGGCCTGGGCTTGCTCCCTCTCCTTCTACAGCTGCCCTGTTGCCATTTACAGGTGGGAGTGCTGTGGTCCAAGGCCTGAAATAAGGTCAATATTATGTGCTTTCCCAGTATCTGGTGTCACGTGTTTGGCCATCCTGGAAATTCTAGGGCAAGAATCCCTCTCTCATTTATAGGGTCAATAGAATACATTTAAATCTAGCCAAGCCAGAAATGAGAGGCAATAATACCAACTGGGCAGTGGCCAGTGGAATACTGTAATAAAATTTGGTACAAGAACAAAGATGAGAATAAACAGAGAAGATCAAATGATGACCCTGCGTGATATGTGTGTCTGTGTGTCTGTGTGTCTCTGTGTCTGTGTGTCTGTGTCTGTGTAGGCAGGCACATTACCTCCATCAACTCTGTGAAGCTGGGATAAAGAAAAACATTCAAATGAGGCAGGAATGAGTAATTGACGATCATAACTGTGATTATAAGGCATAATTACAATTAGCTGCACAAGAGTGCTAATCATGGAAATAATTACATGTCAGCTTTCCTCCTAAAGAAGAGAGAATATAATTAAGTGGCCCAAAGGAGGCGACGAAAACATGTCTCTGGGTGATAGAGGTGTGGGGTGAAGGGCTGATGTTTGAAGGGGCAAAGCTTTCTCAGTGTCTGAAATGTATCAACCAATTTCTTCCACCAAAATATAGGAAAGGTAAGAATAAAACATGGCTTAAAACAAACCCAAACTTAAGATATGAAGCAGAACAATATAGTAATTGAAAGTCAGACAGACTTGAGCTCAACTTTTAAAATTTTTACTCATGACCAGCTCTCCGAGATTCAACAAGTTCAGTAACTTCTCTTCAAGCCTCAGTTTCCTCCGTAATAAAATATTCATCATGCATGCCTCTCCAAGTCGTTGTAAGGAAATAAAGCTTGTAAAACTCACATGCAGTACCTTACCTATAGTAAGCTCTCAATAAATGTCTGCAATTGTTACATAACAGAGAAAACAGAAGAAAAGACAGGTGAAAAATCCAACGATGTCTTGCTGAGTTTTTCTGCTTTGGTGCCTGTCTGAATTCAAAAGAATCCTAACATTTCTTTCCTGTACTTCCAGAATTTCTTGGTTTTTTCCTGAAAAGTTTCTATTTTTTATTTCCCTGAAGTCAGTTGATTCTAAGGTGTGAGATGCGAGGTGGGTTTATAAGCTGTGTTTCTTGGGAACATGGTGACAAGTGGCTGAGAGAGGCCAGGTCAGATACAGTTGCTGGTTTTTGCTTCCTCAGATGCTGGCTGGCAAGCTACCCCCATCTCATTCATCTACTCACCCATTCATCCATACATTTTCTTTGTTTTTTTTTTTTTCAATAAAGGCAACAGCATCAGTTCCCTGTCAACTATGTGTATGGCAATGGGTAAGATAAACATACGTATGTGTTTACTGTGTTAACATGAGAATTTTGCTGTGTATGTTTCAGCTGAGTCTTGAAACTAAGAGATGCCATATTCTTAAGTGAATACATGGTAGACATTCGAAAGGAAGAGGAATGTTGTTGCTGTTGCTCAGTGGCTCAGTCGTGCCCAACTCTCTGCGACCCCATGGACTGCAGCACGCCAGGACTCCAAGAGGGATCCAGTTCTTGAATCAATGACGTTCTTTCACCAAGTCTTGTATCGATCCACTTGGCTTCCAGGGCTCTGCCAGGCTAACTCAGGACTTCTGGATCTGGCTATGTGACTAACTTTGGTGGTTGGAATGTCAGCAAATATGATGCAAGCAGAGACTTCAAAAGCGCTGTATAATTGAACTTGCTCACATTCCTGCTCTTCTGTCATTGCCGTAAATATGTGACCAGGCACACCTTCTGGTGGATGAAAGACACGTGGCGCCATCACCCCAGCCGAGCCCAGCCCAGATTCAGAAACGGCCAGTTGACCTCCGGATATGTGAGCAAGCTCAGATGAACAGCACCCTAGCCGACCACACGAAGGACACCGACAATAAACAGGCACACCGTTATATACCATGAAGGTCTTGCAACAGAATTCTTGTGACAATAAATAGCTGATAAATTTTATAATTGAGTAATTAGAACGAACTTGTGGTTACCTAGGGGAAGGATAGGGGCAAGGCATAGTTAGGGGATTTAGGATCAACATGTATATACTGCTATATTTAAAATGGATAACCAACAAGGTATTACTGTATAATACAGTGGACTCTGTGCAATATTATGTGGCAGCCTGGATGGGAGGGGAGCTTGGGGGAGAATGGATACATATATATGCATGGCTGAGTCTCTTTGCTGTTCACTCGAAACTATGATTCAGTTCAGTTCAGTTGCTCAGTCGTGTCCTCCTCTTTGTAACCCTATGGACTGCAGCATGCCAGGCCTCCCTGTCCATCACCAGTTCCCAGAGCTTACTCAAACTCATGTCCATCGAATCAGTGTTGCCATCCAACCATCTCATCCTGTCATCCCCTTCTCCTCCTGCCCTAAATCTTTTCCAGCATCAGGGTCTTTTCAAATGAGTCGGTTCTTCACATCAGCTGTTCAAAGTATTGGAGTTTCAGCTTCAGCATCAGTCCTTCCAATGAATATTCAGGACTGATTTCCTTTAGGATTGACTGGTTGGATCTCCTTGCAGTCCAAGGGACTCTCAAGAGTGGTTAGTTATGGTTAATTGACTGTACTCTAATATAAAATTTAAATTTTTTGTATTTTATTATGCTCAGATAACTCCTATGACCTTCACCCACACCAAAGGCATAGAAGTG
Source organism: Neotragus moschatus (assembly GCA_006410615.1). Lineage (NCBI taxonomy): Eukaryota > Metazoa > Chordata > Mammalia > Artiodactyla > Bovidae > Neotragus > Neotragus moschatus. Next base: position 1,293,389 of record SJYA01003037.1, read on the forward strand.
GAAGAAGAGGAAAGATTTAGAAGGAAATTTTCTCTTTAAAAAGTTGTCCCGTATACCCCATTCCCAAATGAAGGAAGCAGGATTTCAGCAGGATCACTCAGAGAACTGTAGTCGGATGGATCTGGGCAGGGGGTGTGCTGCCTGACTGTTGACAAATCAGCTGAAGGAGATAGACTCCAAAGATAGCCACCTGCAAGCCTGGAATTTATTAACATAAAGGATGTATGAGAGTTTCAACTTGGGTACTACTGACGTTCAGGGATAGATCATTCTTTGTTGAGTGAGGCTGTCCTTTGCCCTGTACCAGGCTTAATAGTATCCGTGGTCACTATGTATTGGATACTGATAGTTGTGACAGCCAAAACTGTTTCCAGATGTTACCAAATGTGCCCTGGGAGACAAAATCACCACCATTCAGAAACTGTATTAGTGAGATGCTAGCTGACATCTAAGTTGCTTCAGTCGTGTCCAACTCTTTGAGATCCCATGGACTGTAACCCACCAGATACAAGCAGAGGCTTCAAAAGTGCTGTCCATGGGATTCTCCAGGCAAGAATACTAGAGTGGATTGCCATGCCCTCCTCCAGCGGATCTTCCTGACCCAGGAACTGAATCTGTGTCTCTTACATCTCCTGCATTGCAGGCAGGTTCTTTACCATTAGCACCACCTAGGAAGTCTGAAAGTGAAATTGACTCAGTTGTGTCTCACTCTTTGTGACTCCACGGACTATACAGTCCATGGAATTCTCCAGGCCAGAATACTGGAGTGGGTAGCCTTTCCCTTCTCCAGGGGATCTTCCCAACCCAGGGAGTGAACCCAGGTCTCCCATATTGCAGGTGGATTCTTGAGCCACCAGGGAAGCCCAAGAATACTGGAGTGGGTAGCTGATCCCTTCTTCGGTGGATCTTCCCAACCTAGGAATCGAACTGGGGTCCCCTGCATTGCAGGCAGACTCTTTACCAACTGAGCTATGAAGGAAGCCAGGAAGCCTGAAGCTATTGCCAAATTCCCAAGCGCTGAGGAAGGAGTAAGTGGCCAGGCAGAAGGCAGGTGTCTCCAGCTGCTGGTGAGAGATCTCCAGCAACTGCGAGGTAAAGCATGTCCAAAGAGCCAACCAGAGTAGCGTATCTCCCAAGCTTAGCTGGAAGCCAGCTCCCAGCAGTGTCCATTAAGTAGTATTCTGCCCCTCTGGTCCCTCCTTCTGCTCTCTCATCTCTAACCTGGAAGGGTCAGAAACAACAGAGAGACAGAAAGGAGCAGAAGATGTAGGAGAAGCTGACCACTCCCTCTTCATCTGCTGGAGGCTTCCCTCGTGGGCTTGGCTAGGGCTGGAGCAGGGGGAGAAGTCTTAGCTGTGAGTTAGAACTGACTCACTGGTGACTATCAGGCAGTAGGCGTTCTGCTTTCTGAAACTATTAATAGGCTGTTTGTTACTGAAAAGAAGTGTTGGATTTTATAAGACCTACAAGTGACCAGAAAAGTCAGCAGATGCCTGAGGTGTTATCCAATGGCATCAAAACCAGCTGCTATGAAGAGGTTTAAAGGGGCAATGGTGGGGTGGGGGTTGGGGGTACGGAGCAGTATGAGCTCTCTGGTTAATTTCCATTCATCTCCATTGTTCAAAGGACCAGATAAGCATGCCCCTTGGTAGAGTACCTCGTTCCCACAAGATTAAGATCCATTCCATTTCTGCCCACCCCATTAGTTCTTGCATGCACCCAGCATTCTCTGCTCCCTTGCAAAACACCCCCGCAGGCTCGGTGCATATGCAACAGCATCAACCAGCACAACCACCCACAAGTGTGCAGCACCACAAAGCTAAACTGTTGGGGTAATTGCATGAGTCATCTCAGGCCCCTTGGAACACTAGTGACGGTGGGTTTAACTGATAGTGGTCCTAAAGACTGCCCTCCTGGGGGAGCCGGCTCCCAGTCTGTTGCCATGAGTGGCTTCATTTGAAATCCTCCCCTCCACGTGTTCCCCACCCCCGACTTCTGCTGCTTGAGCAGCGGCCTTGTGGCAAGGTCACAGGGCCACAGGTCCTCATTCCGCAAGACAGGTCCTCAGGCTCCCAGGGGGCGAGTGTCATGATTCACAGAAGTGTCCTCCCTTGCGAGCCAGGGTGACAGGGTCCTATAATTTATCTCACATGAAATGAGCTCGATTATTTGACTAGGCTGAAGGAACGCAGTCCATTAATTCTCAGAGATAGCTCTTGGCACTTGAGGATTTTATTCTGAGCCCACATTGCTGACACCCCACCTCCGTCTCCTTTCCTGAACCCTAATGGCATGCCAAAGGCTTGACTTGCACTCCCCTGATGGCTTGATGCTACAACAAAGCATAAGACCACCCTTCACGCAGGAAGCATACACATATCACTTAGCCTTTTAGTGCTCTTTTCTTAACCCCCTGTTATTGCCATCTCACTGCTCCCAGCCAACTCCCACCTTCATTTCATGTAACATCAAAAGTGCAAACCATAAAAGAAAAAAACTGATAAATCGAACCTCATGAAAATACAAAACTAAAAAAGAAAAAAACACCTGTGAAGAAAATGACAAAACAAGCCACAGAGTTAGAGAAAATAAACATTATACTACATATTCAACAACAGACTCAGATCTAACATATATACGGGACTCTCAAAAATCAGCAATAAAAAATAAACAATTTAATTAGAAAATTGGCATTGCACACGAATAAACACTTCTCTGATAAGAATATATACATATGGCAAACAAGCACATGAAAACATACTTGACATTATTAACCATTAAGGAAATGCAAATCAAAACCAAAATAATATATCATGACACACCTATTGAAATGGTTAAAATGAAAAATAGTGGTAATGTCTTATGCTGGTGAAGATGCAGAGAGACAGGATCTCTCACATTGCTGGTAGGGCTAGAAATGGTTGAGCTACTCTGGAAAGCAGCTTGGCAATTTCTTAGAAACTAGTAAGTCCTTACTGTAAGACCTGACACTGTACTCTTGTGCATCTATGCAGGAGAAATAAAAAAATTATGTCCAAAAGAATCCTGTACATGAACGTCCATAGAAGCTTTATTTATAACAGTCGATAAATGGAAACAACTAAAATGTCCCTCAACAGGTGACTGGTTAAACAGTGGTACATCCTTACCATGGAATACTACACAGCAGTAAACAAGGAATAGGCTGGGACTTCCCTGGTGATTCAGTGGCTAAGAATCCACCCTGCAATGCAGGGGACATGAGTTTGATCCCTGGTGAGGGAACTAAGATCCTACATGCTGCACAGCAACTAGGCCTGCATGCCTAAGCAGCTAATGAGCCCTTGGGCCACAGCTAGAGAGTCCATGTGCCCCAAGAAGGAGCCACATGCTACGGCTAGACCCAAGGCAGCCAAATAAAGAAAGAAAAGGAGCAAACCACTGATACAAGTAACAGATGGATCTCAAGGGCATTCTGCTAAGTTTAAAAATAAAAAAGCAATCTCCAAAGGCTAAATACTGCTTGACTGCACTTACATGACAGTCTTGAAATGACAGTATTACCAAGAGAGATATAACAGAGGTGTGATTGCCAGGGGTTAGGTCTGAGAGCAGGGGTGTGGCTACAAAGCAAGAGCACAAGGGAGCCTAGTGGTGATGACAGAATTCATATCTTGATTGCAACCATGGTTACATAAATGTGCACATGTGATAAAGAACTGTACATACATGTTCTTATTGTTTAGTCGCTAAGTTGTATCTGACTCTTTCGTGACTCTATGGACCATAGCCCACCAGGCTCCTCTGTCCATTGAGTTTCCCAGGCAAGAATACTAGAATAGATTGCCATTTCCTTTCCCAGAGGATCTTCCAGACCCAGGGATCAAACCTGTGTCTCCTACATTGGCAAGCAGATTCTTTACCACTGAGCCACCTGGGAAGCACTCTGTATATATGCACACAAATGAGTATATCTAAAACTACTGAAATCTGAATAAATTGTGTGGGTTGACATTTGTAGCAATGTCAATTTTGTGGTCTTGATATTATACTCTAGCTATGTAAGATGTTACCGTTGCAAAAAAAAAATGGGTCTTTCCTACATATTTTCTTTTCTTTTTCTTGTAACTTCTATGAATTTCCAGTGATCTACCAAAAAAAGTTCTTTAAGAAACGTTGTTATTTTTCTAAAGATAATTTTCTTTCTAATCGCACTAAAGACAGCTTCAGAGATAATTCCATTTGGATTTATTATTTTTAAATTATAATCTGGATTCAGTTACAGAATTTCCTTCCCTAGAAACTAATCTTATTCTTTCTCTTAGAGCATCCAAGTCTCTTGAGATAAGTTATATGGAAAAGGGTCTTGTAAAACCAGGAGGTAATCATTAGTAATATTATTATATTAGTTACTTCTTCTGTATTCTTATGAAGGACAAGCAGCTTCATCCTGGAGGAAAACAGACCCTAGAAGAAAGGTTCTCTGTGCTGAGTTACGGAGAATGAAATTAGAGTTAATATAAATGTAAATTCTGCTTTCATTTTCAAAGAAGAATCTGTGCTTCTCCCCATCATGACAGGGCCAGCATCAGAAAAGAAGTAAGAATACGGCATTAAAGGGGCTATGAAGATGAGGCTGGGACTTCCCTGGTGGTCCAGTGGTTAAGACTCCACAGTTCTGATGCAGAGGGCAGAGATTCAACCCCTGGTCTGAGAGGTATAAGATCCCACACGCTGTGCTGTATGATGACCAAAAATAAGGTAAAAAAGATGAGGCTAACCCCAGAGTTTATCTTCACAGGTCCAAACCCCAGCCCTACCACACTCCAGCTTTGTGATAATGGCCATGTGACTACATCGCTGTGCTTCTCTCACCCTCTTTGAAATAGGAATATAAATACCCCCTACCCCATATGTTTGCCATAAGAATCAGTGCTGCTGCTGCTGCTAAGTTGCTTCAGTCGTGTCTGACCCTGTGTGACCCCATAGACAGTAGCCCACCAGGCTCCGCCGTCCCTCGGATTCTCCAGGCAAGAACACTGGAGTGGGTTGCCCTTTCTTTCTCCAATGCATGAAAGTGAAAAGTGAAAGTGAAGTCGCTCAGTCATGTCCGACTCTTTGCAACCCCGTGGACTGCAGCCTACCAGGCTCCTCCGTCCATGGGATTTTCCAGGCAAGAGTACTGGAGTGCGGTGCCACTGCCTTCTCTGAAGAATCGGTGACATCCTCATAAGAACAATGCCAGGGCTTGGTACACAGTAAATGCCCCATAAATGCTGGAGTTTAAGCCTCCTACAAAAAAAAATGAAAAAAAGAAAACTAAACAAATCAAGTTGAAGAAGTTGGCCACACCTGTGAATTCCCTCTTACTGTGGACCCTGCCCCAAATCTCCCACTATGACCTCCCTGGACTCCAACAGTCACTGTGTTCCAGACCTGTCCCTCTCTTTCCCTTTTCAAGAACTTACTCTTTGTAGGATCCACTCCCGCCTGATGTAAATGGTGGCAAATGGAGAAGCAGAACCTTGAGCAGCTGTGGGTGATAACCTGGATGTAGGACCCAAAGCACAAACAGAGAAACAGAAAAGATGCTCTCGACTCAGACTCTTCCTGGCGCAGCCATAGGACCCGGGGCAGGCCACTCTACCTCCCAGACTCGTGTCCTCACAGGAAATGAGAGATGAGAGGGCAGACCAGGTCAGACATCTGCAAGCTTTTTTTGTAACAGGCCAGAAGGTGAACATTTTAGGCTTTGGGGACTAGAGGGTTTCTGCTGTAACTTCTCATTTCTGCTGCCATTAGGAAAACAGACACAACACAATGGGCTTGTCTGGATTCTCATCCATTTTTACTTTAAAAAACCAGTTTGGCCTAACAGCTACAGTGTGTTGACCCTGGTCTAGACCAACAGGTCCAAATTATCTCCCCACTGGGAATCCCTTTTATTAGCTCACCTGTGGATGCTGTACTTAGAATTATTGTATCTATCAAATCCACTGCATTGAGTCTGGATAGAATTAGTTCTCCAACTTAACTATAGGTATACTATATGATGGTCTTCCCGGGTGGCTCAGATGATAAAGAATCTGCCTGCAATGCAGGAGACCTGGGTTCAACCCCTGCATTGGGAAGATCGCCAGAGAAGGGAATGGCAACCCACTCCAGCATTCTTGCCTGGAGAACTCCATGAACAGGGGAGCCTGACCAGCTATAGTCCATGGGGTTGCAAAGAGTCAGACACTACTGAGCGAACAGCACTTTCACTTTCATACTGTATGATAACTATTTTATATTTGTACAAAAATAAGCTCTGATTTCTATGTGTGTATATATATATGTATGTATGTGTGTATATATATATATATATATATATAAACATATTATGATACCAACCAGAGTTTTCTAGTTGTGGGCAAGAACCAGTGTTAACACACTAGGTTAATACATTTCTGACCAAAATAATAAAACTCGACATTCAAGTTAACCCATTTGACCTAAACATGGACAAATATAGCTACAGAAAACTACTCACAAATCTAATAAAAACTTCAAAACAGCTTAGAGGTCTAGGAGTCCCACTGAGTCAGACCCTTCACATCATTTTCTTTTTTAAAAAATATGTATTTGGCTGCGTTCGGTCTTAGTTACAGCACGTGAGGTGTTTCACTGCAGTGCCCAGACTCTTTCCCTAGTCATGGTGGTCAGGCATGTAAGGGTCTTAGTTCCCTGACCAGGGATTGAGCCTGGTCCCTTGCATTGCAAGGTAGAGTCTTAACCACTGGACCATCAGGGAAGGTCCTCATGTCAGCTTCTTTAATTTCATAATGTCCAAGCACTGGTGTGTGACTGATGGTATGGCCTTGGATTGGTCTCGTCTCATTTCTAGGGCCTTTTTGCTGCCTCATGAAGAGAACGCAGTTGGATGGTCTCCACAATCCTGCCATTTTGTGATTCTAAGACCCTAATCCTTCAAATGCATTGGCTAGTCTAGGAGACAGCTCCCCCAGGTAACCGCTATTATAAATACTATCAAAATGTATGTCTCCTTCTTAAGGACCCTTCAGGACGACTCCTGAAGGCTGTTAGGTATCAACCCTCAGGCTTCAGCCCCCAAGAGGACACAGGGATGTTTGAGTTAAAGCTGGGCTATGTGAATTCTTCCAATTATACCACAAAGCCTGGTCCTGCCCTCTGAGGCTTCAGATTCAAAGTCTTTTCTGAACATTCCCATGAGTGAGCCCAAATATTTGATCACTCAGAAAGGACCCTGATTTTTTATGAGACAGCAGACTCCCTTCTGCCTGAAGGGAGTTCAGGAAAACACTGTTGGGTCAAACACAATAAACAAAAATATAGCCCTGAGTGTCCCGCTCTGGCAATCTCCTTCCTACCATCCTGGTTGGGAAGATAGCAGCACACAACTGTGTTCCACACTCACAGGGAAGGACCAGTAGAAAGGCCAAACGTCATAAGAGAAGCCAGTCAGGAGCAGTCAACAAGCATACCAGCCTGGCAGGATATACACAGCCTTGTGTGCTGGCAAGCCAGGCAGCGTGACTCTGCATGAGACGCAGAGGAAAATCCCACAGGGCTGCATTCTAAATAGGACTGACGCACTCGAATTTGGGAAAAATGCAGGTCATGAGTCAGACCCCACCACCACCTGTGTACCCCACCCCCAGTCTTCTCAGCTGCCAATCCTAGGGCACTTTGCAAATTATCTTTCATATTTGTTGAGTGGCCTTGCTCCTCCTGATTTTTATACCTCTGTAACAGAGGCCAGGAAACTTTTCTGTAAAGGGCCAAAGAATGTTAAGCTTTGCAGGTTATATGCTGTGTGTCACAGTTACTTAGCTCCGCCATTGCGGCCTGAAATCAGCCGCAGACATCCGGAAACGAGTGTGGCTGAGTTCCAATCAAGGTTCATTTACAAAAACAGGTGGCCCCTGGATTTAGCCCTCTGGCTATAGCTTGTGGACACCTGCTCTATAATAATACTAATGGTTTTCCCTGCCCCCACCCCAGGAAAGAAAAGCCTATGCAGGAGGCACCTTTATCATGCCCACTAGACAGGTAAGGCATCCAAGGCACAAAAATGTGAAATACTAACCCAGGTCCCTGAAGGTAGTGAGTGCTTGTGCTGGGTGCACAGGGAGGAATCCACCACCCAGACCCAGAGCCACAGTCTCGTGACCATCTCCCCGGGCACTGCCTCATGGCTGTGTGTTCATCCACCCCGAGGGCTCCATCCCTTTGGAGTCACAAGGGGGTCTGGCCATTCTGCTGTCTCTGTGCTGAACTGTCTCTAACCTACCCCCAACCAGACAAGGAAGTGCTATGCATCATGCCCTCTAGGTCCTCCCTACGGGTGGGTCCGCTGACCAGAGGAGCAAATTGATGGATTTTACCTGTGTAGTAGGAACTTTATGGCCAACACCATCCCCTTCAGTGACCCAGGTTAGCAAATTACCCAGAAACCAAGAAATCATCACCTGTCCTGGCTTGTGGGCGTGGTGCCTGTTCACCGCAGATCAAGGTTCTCTCTCTTCCATCTCCAGAATCAATTTAAATTCATTTGATTCTAGTCATTTTTCTCATCATTGATATGACCACTTGCATAAAAGTTTGTTTACTAATGTATCTTGAGAGGATCAGAAACTTGCTCATACAGGCACCATTCTGCATAATACGCTTCATGCATGTGTGCGTGGTAAGTTGCTTCAGTCGTGTCCAACTCTCTGCAACCCTTGGGACTGTAGCCCGCCAGGCTACCCTGTCCATGGGATTCTCCAGGCCAGAATACTGAAATGGGGTGCCATGACCTCCTTCAGGGGATCTTCCCAATCCAGAGATCCAAACCACGTGTCTTATGTCTCCTGCATTGGCAGGCAGGTTCTTTACCATTAGTACCACCTGGAAAGCCCATAATACTCTTCTCTGTGGCCAGTTATACCTGGTGTCATGGCTTCCTCTAGAAATCAGTAACCATCAGCCACCCAACGGACAGCTGCTAGAAATCTCCCTCCCAAGCTATCAGTTGAAGATGCCTGACTCGGGGCTGGCTCACAAGGGTCCCTTTTTTTAACTGCTGGACCTCCTTTGTGAATCTTTTAAGGACACCAACTTTCTCCCAGAATCACTCTGACGGATGTCCCCGAGGCCCCAACTTTCTCTTCTCAGTGCTCCATCCATGCATCAGCACTCTGATTTTTTTAATCAGCTCTGTGAGACATAGACTTAAAGTCAAAACCCCAAAGAAACTGGGACTCATGGAGTAAAGTAATTTGGATCTCTACCTGGACGTATGGATTGAATCCTGATTTCCAGCATGACCACAGTCAAGTAGCCAAGAAGACCATTTACCACCAGTATCTGCCTATGTTTCCCAGGTCCTACCAAGATGCTGTATGGAAACTGGCTTTCCCACTCCCAGTTTATTGATCTCCTCTTGAGTTTAGGTGAACAAGAAGGAGGCTACCTGACTAAGCCCTGAGTCTAAAGGATCAGACCTTCGGGAATAAATGCACCAGTCATGGTAGCTCCAGCAAGCCCATCATGGATTTCCAAGGCTCTCTCCAGATTCAGAAGAGACATCTCCTGCAATTCTGAGGGCCTCCACCAGGACTAAATATAGCTATATGGCTCAAGTTCAGCCCAAGACCACAGCGAGTCTTTGCAGCTAGCTACTCTTCAAGGAAGAATCGCTTTAAGCTCAGATTCTGTTCACCACGTAAAAGAGAGTCCTCCTCTTAGGAAAACTCCGCAGAAGTCATCCTTGATAAGGATTCAGGAAAATCTTCCTGCCCACACCCTGGAAGCTGCAAAATAATGCAAAAATCTCAGAAATATACCAATAGAAGTCTTTCAAGGGCAATCTTCATCCCATAGATACTACCAGGTTTCTGGAAAGTTATTTAATGTGGGAGAGACATCTGTATTATTAGAATCACTGACAAATAGATAGATTATAGGTACATACTACATGCATACAGAGATGATACATAATAGACAGACACACACATACTTACATATCTATATACATATATATTTAATTCAGAGGTAATAGACATATGATAGATGATAAATATATGTATACATACATACTTACATACACAGGTGACAGAAAGAGATAAACATATAATAAATAGACCCATACGTATATGCACAATAAATACATACATACAGAGATGATGCATGCGTGTGCTAAGTTGCTTCAGTCGTGTCCACCTCTTTGTGACCCCACAGACTGTAGCCCGCCAGGCTCCTCTGTCCATGGGATTCTCCGGCAAGAATACTGGAACGGGTTGCCATTCCCTTCTCCAGGGGATCTTCCCAAGCCAGGAATCACACCTGCATCTCTTATGTCTCCTGCATTGGCAGGCAGGTTCTTTACCACTAGCACAACATGGGAAGCCCTAGATACTGAATAGATAAATAGAAAATGGACTGATACATATACACATGCATACTTCCATGCATCACTAATAGACCAACACAAAGATATATACAAATTCTATGAATCATCTGAAGGCAATGTACAAATGTTTTCAGCTCCACAGAAAGATGAAAAAAACATGACATGACCTTGTTTCTATAGGGACTAACAAAACTAAACTGTCCCTTCTCTGGGTCTTAATGCACAATTATAATAAATTCAATGTAACCTGCATCAATTAAGCTCTTTCCATGTACCTGGCTCCATGCTAAGAGATGATGCCTTAAAAATTTCCCAGTCGAGTGGAGAAGACTCACCAACGAATAACCATAATATCAGGCAGGCTATAATAAGTACTATAATAAAGATACAAAAGTGCAGAAAAATAACAGGGTTGTTTGCTTTGTTTTCTCAAGGACCATGAATTTTAAAAATTTACCGAGGCATCCAGTGAGGGCAAGGGCTAATTGGCAATCTTCAGAGCTTAGAAACAACAAAGGAAATGAAAACAGGATTTCTCATTCCCCAAAATAAAACATACTGACTTACGACCACAGTTACCCCCTCAGCACTCCAACATCTCCTCTTCCTTTATGACCTAAAAACTCTGTAATCATAGGTCAAAGTCTAGAGGAGAGACTGAAATAAAAGCTCACCATCTTTTCACTCATCATTCTTTTGTCTCTGTACCTCGGCCTCCCAGGTCATTAAAGCCCTTCATTTCTAGATTTCTGCAACAAGAAAGGCTTTTGCTTATGGACCAACCCAAGATGAATCAGGATAATAGCCTTCCACAAACACTTGAAGGGGTTTACTTCTCACATCTACAAACGTGTTATTAAGCCCTTGCCATACGCCTTACACTGCGTCAGATTCTGAAATCAAGAGAAAAACAAGATAGGACCCACAGTCTCAATGAACCCAGAGTCTAGTGGTAGGGGAAAGGGAGGAAGGAACAAGCAGTATTTGAAAGTGATGAATGCCCTAATATTTTCAGGCCCAGGGGATTATGTGTGCCTGCATGCTAAGTCGCTTCGGTTGTGTCCAATTTTTTGCAACCCTATGTACTGTAGCCCACCAAGCTTCTCTGTCCATGGGGATTCTCTAGGCAAGAATACTGGAATGAGTTACCATGCCCTCCTCCAGGGGATCTCCTCCAGGGATCGAACCCACTTCTCTTGTGTCTCCTGTATTGGCAGGTGGATTCTTCACCACTAAGCATCACCTGGGAAGTCCCAGGGGGTTATAAATTTAGTCAGTTCAGTCACTCAGTCATGTCCTACTGTTTGCAACCCCATGGACTACAGCACACCAGGCCTCCCTGTCCATCACCAGTTCCCAGAGTCTACCCAAACTCATGTCCATTGAGTCGGTGAATGCCATCCAAGCATCTCATCCTCTGTCATCCCCTTCTCCTCCTGCCCTCAATCTTTCCCAGCATCAGGGTCTTTTCCTGTGAGTCAGTTCTTCACATCAGGTGGCCAAAGTATTGGAACTTCAGCTTCAGCATCAGTCCTTCCAATGAATATTCAAGACTGATTTTAAATCAGGGGATTATATGAGCATCCAAATACTACTTCTTACACACAGGATAAAAGGAGAGGCCAGAAAACCAACAATATTTTAGAAAGAGTCAGTTACTCTAGTGCTTGGGGTTTGGTTTCCTACATAACCTCTCGTCTCCTTTCTAACTCATCTCTCCTCCCACCAGTAGTTAATTCTCCTGACATTTAATTTTAATTGTGTTAATCCCCTGCTCAAAGATTCACAATTCTTGTCTTGATTACCAAGCAGAGTCCAGATTCCTTAGCATGGCACCTGAGCACTTCCAAACCCAACCTCCAGCTGCTACTGCAGCCCTGCTTATCTATTCAGTAAATATCTAGTAAATGTCAGGCACTGTTCTGGACATGAAAGATACTGGAGAATGCAAGGCCATCAAGATTCCTAGCTGCATGAGATATAAATAAGCTACAAGGATATGTTGGAACTTCCCTGGTGGTTCAGTGGTTAAGACTCCAGTCTTCCGCTGCAGGGGACACAGGTTAGATCCCTATTCAAGGAACTAAGATCCAATAAGCCCCATGACACAGCCAAAAAACAAATAAATAGGCTACAAAGGTATATTGTATAACATGAGGTATATAGCAAGTGTTTTATAATAACTACACATGAAGAATAATCTTTAAAAATTGAGTCACTATATTGCATACCTATAACTTATATAATATATATCAACTGTACTTCAATTTTTTTAATGTCAATGAGAAATTTTTTAAAAAGATTCATAGTAGAATAGATAAATTAAGCAGGCAAGTAAAAATTTTAAATGGTGATAAATGCTGTGCAGGAAAGAGAAAATAAAGTGACAAGATGGCAGGGGAGCTGGCTAGAAGGGGCGATTAGGGACAGCATCAGAGCAGGTGATGTTTACGCTGAGATGTGAATAACAAAGGGCAAGTCATGTGACTCTCTAGGGAGTGATGGTGTCAAATAAAGGAGCAACAATACTAATAACACTAGTACAAGGTGGGAGGGAAACACGTGGTAACTGAAGCACAGAAAGCATTCTGAGAGGACTTCCCTGATGGTCCAAATAAAGGAACCAGCTGAGATAAAGACCTGGCAGAACCAAAAAGAAGACCACAGAGGGCAGATTGACTCACCATGAAGAGCAGTGTGAGAGGACTATGGGGAGGGGCCACACCTGGACCACTTAGGCTTTGCAGGAAAGGTGAGAAATTTAGATTTTTCTTCCATGTCTGATGAGAAGACATTCATAGATTTTAAGCAAAGGGGCACCCCAATTTGATATTCAACTTAACAGGAGTGCCTTATGACAACTCTTAGGGAGAGCTAGGGGATTATTCTATTTTCCCCGTGAGAGAAGTGAAGTTTGAGTAACTTGTCTAAGAGACACCAAGGTGCCAGAATTAGCATTCATATCCTTGGAGTCTTACAATATTACAGTCACGTGGATTGTATCCATTTCCACTTTGGATCCTACAACGAGCCTACACAGTGCCTTGTTTCATCAAACCTAAAATGCCAATTCTGAGACCCAATATTATTTTATGGGACACTAAAAAAGAAAAAGTGAGGTCCTTGAAACTTTGACACCCGCCCAAACACCATCTGTTACAAGGGCGTCCTGATTTCAGAGAAGGTAAAATGTGAGAGAGAGAAAAAAAAAGTGCATCTTCCAACTCCATTCTATAAGCGAGGAAACCAAAGCTTAGAGATCGTGAGCACTGGCCCAACAGCAGACACCAGGCAGGGGGCGGAGTTCAGAGGCCAACTCGGGTTTCTCAGCTCCGAGATATGTATTCTTGGCATATTAGCAGGGCATCCTAGTTGGTGTCTCTTGGTATTTCTTTTTCATTTTTATTTATTTATTATAGTTTTGGTTGTGCTGGGTCTTCCTTGCTGCAAGAGGGCTTTCTCTAGTTGTGGCGAGCAGGGGCTGCTCTGTAGCTTGCAGACCATGGTCTTCTCCTTGGAGTGACTTCTCTTGTTGCAGAGTCGAGCTCCAGGCACACGGGCCTCAGTAGTTGCAGCTCACTGGCTCAATCGCTCAGAGGCATAACACATCTCCCCTGATCAGGGATCAAACTCGTGTCTCTGGCATTGGCAGGCAGAGTCTTACCCACTGTACCGGCAGAGAAGTCCTTCCTGGGGTTTTCTAAGGAAGCGCAATCACAACAGGTGAATGTAAAGAAATAAAGATCACACGTGGAGCCCAGGCTGAGTCTGTGCTGGACACTAATGCACTGGCCCGAAGTCCACAACTTCCTGGGCTTTATTGAAATTAGGAGGGGACACCGTCTGGCTGAGCGCCTTCTCTGTGGGGGGCCCTGCCCAGAATTGTCACGGATAATGGTAATTTATGTTTTCTTCCACACCTGCCCGCTTTCCTGCTTTAGTCAGCTGCGAACTCAGCTTCTCCCCAGGGCGAATCGAGGGAGGGGCCGAAGCAAGGGGAAGGAAACAGCTCTTGTTCACAGCAGCTCAGCTAAATTGCCTGTGCCCTCTTTTGCATAGAGCAATAAAGTGTTCTAGAAAATGCAGCATGGATTTTTAATTTTCTCCTTGTCACTGGGTGCTGTAATCACATAATTAACCAAGTGCTAGAGATAGTCATTTATAGCAAATGGGCAAAACAACCACAGAGGTGAGCTACCCGGGACCCGAAAGGTTCCATCTGCCTCTTGAAAAGCCACGTGTGGACAGAGCTTCACCAGTCCTGGGCTGGTTGAGACTCGACGCCTAAAGAACGCAGCGTGAGGATACAGGAAAGTCATGGAGTCTGTCCTTCCAGACGAACTGCTCTCGGCTCAGCGGTTTAGAAGGCCCTGAGGTAACAGGGATGGGACAGGACGCCAGGGCAAGAGGCCACAGGCTACCTGGGCTCATCAATCCCTTTACCCGGTACACGTGCCATCAGGATGAGGAGCATCTACCTGCCTGGCCCGTCTCACCCCGAGATGCTGTTCCTGTCGGACCCCTCTTCCTTCAGGTACATTCTCTCCTTCCTCCCGTTGTCCACCCCCTCACCTGTGGCCCCTTACTGCTCCCACTAGCGGAGCATCTCACACAGCATATCTTGGAAACAAATATCAAGAAGTTATATATATATATATATATGGGGTTCCTGGTGGTTCAGATGGTACAGAATTGGCCTGCAATGCAGGATACCTGAGTTCGATCCCTAGGTCAAGAAGATCCCCTGAAGGAGGAAGGGACAACCCATTTCATTATTCTTGCCTGGAGAGTCCCATAAATAGAGGAGCCCCAAGGACTACAGGCCATGGGGGTCACAAAAAGTCAGATGCAACTGAGCAACTGAGTACACACACAAACATATCTATTTTATGTAAATATGTAAATATCTGGGCTTCCCCAGTGGCTCAGATGGTAAAGAATCCACCTGCAATGTGGGAGACCTGGGTTCAATCCCTGGGTTGGGAAGATCCCATGGAGGAGGACATGGCAACCCACTCCAATATTCTTGCCTGGAGAACCCCCATGGACAGACGAACGATCCATCTATTTATATTTATTTATTTTTATATGTTTATATATAGCTACCATATATACTGGAGAAGGCAATGGCACCCCACTCCATACTCTTGCCTGGAAAATCCCATGGATGGAGGAGCCTGGTAGGCTACAGTCCATTGGTCACCAAGAGTCGGACACAACTGAGCAACTTCACCATCACCATACATACATACATATGTAATATATACAAATAAATATATCTAGATAGATATTACAGAAAACACAGTTGTCTGTATTTTTAAAAGCCTCTGATGTCCACGAGACTTTGAGGAGCAGTGCAGTGGACAGAAGAAAGGAGAGGATGGATGGTAACTGCACTCATTTTTGAATAGCAGTTGCCTCTGATTGAGGCTCCAGCACTAATTCAGGCAAAGACAGTCATGGACACTGGGAGCATCTGCTGACAAAGGCTAACTTGCCCTCATTTATGGCTCCCCTTCCCACAGGGGGCCCTAGCCCTGAGGCTTGGGTGACAAATTGTGAGGGTTTTTTGGGTTTTTTTTTGCTTGTTTGTGGGGGTTTTTTGGCCACAAGCATGTAGCATTTAGTTCCCGGCTGCTGCTGCTAAGTCAATTCAGCTGTGTCCGACTCTGTGTGACCCCACAGACGGCAGCCTACCAGGCTCCCCCGTCCCTGGCATTCTCCAGGCAAGAACACTGGAGTGGGTTGCCATTTCCTTCTCCCTGACCAGAGATTAAATCCCTACCCCTTGCATCAGGAGCTCAGAGTCTTAACCACTGGACCAAGCAGGGAAGTCCCAGAGGTCTGAGTGAAGTGGAACACAGTAAATTCAAAGGAAGTCTATTACCCTGGATTTTCATTTCCTGGACATGTCCTTCAGGCCAGCTTCACCTGGTAAAAGTTCAGAGTCTCCCTAAAATGAGAGAAAAGGAAGTGATTGTTGGCTCCCTACCCCATCTCCTTGCCTTGAAATTGTTTTTTCCATCCTAGCCCGCTGGCTTTAATTAGGAGTGAAGGCTGCATGCGGACTAGGGACAGCAGGCGGTCTTAGCACAAAAATGTGTTCAATAAACAACTTTGGATGATCAGAGGTCACCACGTCTGTGTCTGCATCTTTGTCCCCCGGCTCCTGATTTCTCTCCGCCCATTTTGTCTTACCATTTATACCTCATTAGTTATACAGAAGCCACCAGTTCAGAGTCCTGTGGCTGTGGGCATGGGGCGAGCTGGTGGGGTCGAGGGGGATGCGGAGAGTGGGGAGGGGTGTCCTGTCTTCAGGAGAGGTTGAGGATCAGGAGGTGGGAAGTCAGAATAAATGAAATCATACTGCATGTTCACAATCGGCTGTTATTAAGGCATCTTATAAATAGCTATTATACAAATGCATTACAATGACAAAATCTGGCAGGCTTGAGTGCCTTTATGCTCTGGCCAACGGTGGGTAATATTTTGGACCCAAGAAGCATCAGCTACATTGAAAAGAGTATGAAGTGCATTTTTGCTGTTCAGTTGCCCAGTCGTGTCCAACTCTGCAGTCCCATGAACTGCAGCACGCCAGGCTTCTCTGTCCTTCACTATCTCCCAGAGTTTGCTCAAACTCATGTCCATTGAGTCAATGATGCCATCCAACTATCCCATCCTCTGTCATCCCCTTCTCTTCCTGCCTTCAATCTTCTCAGCATCAGGGTCTTTTCCAATGAGTCAGTTTTTCACATCAGGTGGCCAAAGTATTGGTGCTTCAGCTTCAGCATCAGTCCTTCCAATGAATATTCAGGATTGATTTCATTTAGGATTGATTAAGTGCATATTGCTAAGTAAAAGAAGCATCTGAAAAGCCTTCATGCCTAATGATTCCAACTCTACAACATTCTGGAAAAGGTAAAACTACGGAGAAAGTACAAAGGTCTGTGGTTTTAAGAGGGAGGAGGCAGAAAGGGATGAATGGATAGAGCACCGAGGATTTTTAAGAAACTATTTTGTATATTATTATAGTGATGGATATATGTCATTCATACATTTGTCCAAACCCATGAAATGGACACCACCAGACGGAACCCTGGTGTCTGTCAACAAGGACTTTGAGTGATGATGAGGTACATTCCTTGATGGTACCAAATGCACCACTGTGGTCAGGGGCTACTGTACATGTGTGAGAATGGGAACATGTGTATGGGAACTTCTGTATTTTCTGCTTGATTTTGCTGTGAACCTAAAACTGCTCTTAAAAAAAAAATGAAGTTTAGGGACTTCCCTGGCAGTCCAGTGGTTAAGACTCCACACTCCCAATGAAGAGGACAGGTTTGATCCCTGGTCAGGGAACTAAGCCTCACAGCATGACCTAAAAGAATTTTTCTTTAATTTTTTAAAACAAATAAAATTTATTCATAAAACAAAGAAGTATTAAACTTGGAATCGAAAGATGTGGACTCTTAATTTTATCATGGTATTGGTCACAGGCTAGCTGTGCCAACTTGGGCAAGTTATACTAGACTTCTCTGGGTCTCAGTGACACCATCTTTAAAAAATGTAGAGGAGCTCCGAGAAGTGTGAAATTGTCATGCACATCCCTGGAGGAGGGAACAGGACCCTGCCCATTGCTCTATTGTTACTTTCTGCCTTCCCTCACTTCCCTAATTAGCGACTGTTTGAATCTGCCCCTTGGAACCCAGGGATGGTCTCAGCCACTCCCTGCCTTCCCAGGCCTTCCCCAGTAGCTCAGCTGGTAAAGAATCTGCCTGCAATGCAGGAGACCCCAGTTCATCCTGGGTCAGGGAGATTCCCCTGGAGAAGGGATAGGCTACCCACTCCAGTATTCTTGGGCTTCCCTGGTGACCCAACTGGAAAAGAATATGCCTGCAGTGTGGGAGACCTGGGTTCAATCCCTGGGTTGGGAAGATTCCCCAGGAGAAGAGAAAGGCTACCCACTGCAGTATTCTGGACTGGAGAATTCCATGGACCGTATGGCCCAGGAGGTCGCCAAGAGTTGGACACGACTGAGCGACTTTCACTTCACAGCCACTCCCTGTCACTCTCCTAGGACCGTCAGCTGCAGGAAAGCAAGCTCAGGGCTCCCACTGATTCTGCATTGTGGTGAGTTGTATGGTTATTGTATCTCACAATGTAACAACAAAAATAATGTGCACAATAAATGTAATGTGCTTGAGTCATCCCGAAACCATCCCCTCAATCAGGTCCGTGAAAAAATTGCCTTCCACAAAATTGGCCCCTGGTTGTCAAAAAGATTGGGGACCACTGCCCTAAACTAAAACAAAGTAAGGGAATGTCAGGCTCTGGGGCCTGGCCGCACTCCTCTGTAGCCACCTCCTCAGAAAACAGGAGGGCTGCCCGTCCAATCCAAAGTGGCTTCCTTGAGTTGTCCCAAAAGGAGGAAACGGGGTCCCCTGGGGAAATAGACAGGGGTGTTTCCTGCTTGCCTCCACTTTATTCCTTTTCTGGGGAGCCCCTGTCCCGCCGAATGCTCGGCCTACTCACAGGAACTCCTCTGTGACCCTTCCAATCAGTAGCTAGCTAATGACGGTCTCCTTCTGTTTGCCCTTTGGCTGTGTGATCGCAGAAGGTACAACATGCGTGTACCTGCACACACGTGTGTGTTGTCTGCACCAGGATCTTCAGCATTCTTCAACTCTCTGGACGCCCAGGAGTTGGTGAAGCAGGAAGGAAGGGAGCCCCTGGCTCTGGGCTAACAGGACCCCCATTCCCTCCCCAGACTCTCTCAGGCACCACTTACTGGGCTGATAACCACCATCAACCGCAGCCACACCTTCCCATGTTTTTCCCAGGCTGTAATGTTCCATCCATCGGGTGTGCCACCCACAGAAGCTGGGGCCGCCGACTCACTGGGTTTGAGGGAGGCAATCGCCACCACAGCTCCTTCTCCGGGCAGTTTCATTTGAGCCCAGTCCCCTTCGTGAAGCATTACACATCAATCCTTCAGAGGTCTTTCTTCCCTCGAAGGCTTTGCGCTGCACTTGGCTAGTCAGTAACTCCCAGACAAGTCACATATATTCAGAAATGCACCCACACAGAACCAGGCTGCCTGGGGCAGGGTAGGGGGGGGGCATCCTCCTGAAGACACTCAAGAAGATGCACAACTTTCCACCTGGGTTCAGGACCACTGAGGGGACTGCAGCCTCGCTGACCAGGTCAGATGGTGCAGACCCCGCCCTGACGAAATGACACATCAGGAGAAAAGAGATACCCATCTGCAGTGTCCCCTCTTGCAAGCAGGCAGGACACCGTAGTTGAAAGGACAATGGTTTAGTTTATTTGCATTTTGTTTTTAATAAAATAGGGGCTTCCCTGGTGGCTCAAATGGTAAAGCCTGCAATGCTGAAGACGCGGGTTCAATCCCTGGGTCAGGAAGACCCCCTGGAGAAGGAAATGGCAACTCACTCCAGTACTCTTGCCTGGAAAATCCCATGGATGGAGGAGCCTGGTAGGCTACAGTCCATAGGGTCACAAAGAGTCAGACATGAGTGAGCGACTTCACTTTCTTTTCTTTCTTTAATAAAATAAGCCACAAGAGTCCAGTGTCCTGGACTTTTTCAGACTGTACTGCTATCCATATGGGGTGACCTTCTTTAAGCCTCGTCTTTTTCTTTTTTTTTTTTTTAGTTTTTTTTTTAATTGGAGGATAATTGCTTTACAGTGTTGAGTTGGTTTCTGCCTGATAACACTTGTCGGCCATCAGTATGACGTATCCCCTCCCTCTTAAGGCTCCCTCCCACCCCCTCGGCATCCCACCCCCCTAGGTCATCACAGAGCGTGAGCTCCCTGCGCCATACAGGGCTTCCCACTAGCCGTCTATTTTACACGTCAGTGCTGTTCCCTCAGTTCATTCCACGCTCTCCTTCCCCCTCTGTGTCCACACGTCCCTTCTCCAAGTCTGTGTCTCTATTCCTGCCCTGCAAATAGGTTCATCTGTACCATTTTTCTACATTCCATATACATGCGTTAATGTCTTTTGTTTTTTTACATCTTTTTAAAGGTAACTGATCTTGAATCTTATGCTTTCTCCTCCCAAACCCACTTTAATTTCTTATTCACACTCACCTGTCTGTCTACTCCACCTGCCCCAAACATATGCACTTAAAACAAGTTCAACATCCTTCTAGAAGAGACCAGAGAGGCCAAATCTTGTAAAAAAAAAAAAAAAAAAAAAAAAAAAAAATCNCCTCCCAAACCCACTTTAATTTCTTATTCACACTCACCTGTCTGTCTACTCCACCTGCCCCAAACATATGCACTTAAAACAAGTTCAACATCCTTCTAGAAGAGACCAGAGAGGCCAAATCTTGTAAAAAAAAAAAAAAAAAAAAAAAAAAATTATCTTGAGTAAGTCCACTGTGGCACTAGGGGTGTTAAAACCATGATAAAAAAAAAAAAGGGAGATCCAGGACTTCCTGGAGGTCCACTGGTTGAGACTCCATGCTCCCAATGCAGGCAGTGCCAGTTTGATCCCTGGTTGGGGAAAATCCTGAACGCCATGGCCAAAATGTAAATAAATAAAAGTTACTTCCCTGACGGCCCAGTTGTTAATGCTCTGTGCTTCCACTGCACCGGGTGCCGGTTTGACCCCCAGTTGGGGAATTACGATCCCAAATGCCACTTGGCCAAAACTTAGGAAAAACCAAAAAAGAGGGAACTGAGGGGGAGGGGCAAAGCATACAGAGGCAGAGGTCAGATACAAAGACATGTGTAGGGAAACTCCACCCAAAGAGGCTATATAGGCATCCTTATGCCTCAAATTTTTTAAAACCCAGGGCCTCAATCCACGCAGTTTACTCCGTCCCCTGTGCAACCACAGGGAAATGGCGCACTCAGGATTCCAGCATCCATATTTAATTTGTTAACACGCGAGACATCAGAGGCATCACTGTGAACTGGAGGCATCAATATGATTTAAACGGCTGCCACTTAATGCGGTGAAGAGGAATCAATTGTGCCCTGAAAACAGAAGACAAGGAGGAGCGTCATCCTGTCGGTTTCCCGGGAAATAATGAGCCCTATTAATAGTTGTTAACATGAATCAACGGATCACTCCTCTGTCAGCGGCTGTCGGGCTGGGCCCCCGAGTCAATCAGTAAAGAGAAAGAAGCTGATGATTCAGGGAAAGTCTCAGCCAGAGAAAGGGGGCAGGGCCTTGGCCCCTGTTCCAAACCGAGCCAGCTACCGCCTCCGAGGGAGGAGAGAGCATTCAGCCGAGCAACAAGGCCGAGGGAAATGTGCACCAGGCAGAGACAGAAAGGTCAACCAGAAAGCCCCGTACAGGGCTCATAGCCAAGAAAGCAAGAAAGTGAAGTCGCTCAGTCATGTCCAACTCTTTGCGACCCGGTGGACGGTAGCCCACCAGGTCCTCCATCCATGGGATTCTCCACGCAAGAATACTGGACTGGGTTGCCATATCCTTCTCCAGGGGGTCTTCCTGACCCAGGGATCTAACCCAGGTCTCCCACACTGTAGGCAGATGCTTTAACCTCTGAGCCACCAGGGCAGACCCCCCAAGACGCCATAAAGGGTAGGGCTCCCAGCTCCCTACAGACGGAGAGTTTTGATTGGCTAGTATCACGTGAATGAAAGGGTTTATGAAGCCAGATCTAACCAGTTAGGAAGACTGCCAGGTTTTGTTTAGGGTACAGCTTAAGTTCTGATAGTGTGGTCCCCTACCAGGTATGTGATTCCTCTCCTACCAGGTATGTGTTTTTCCTCTCCATTTCTACAGGTTTAAAATATACTCACACAAAGTATTTTGCAACGTCCACCTCAAAGGATGCCATCGTTGTTTAATCTCTAAGCCCTGTCCAACTCTTGCGACCCCAGGTACTGGAGTCCTCCGTCCATGGGATTTCCCAGGCAAGAATTTTCTCCAGGGGATCTTCCCAACCCAGCGATCGAACCTGAGTTTCCTGCATTGCGGGCAGATTCTTTACCAATAGCGCCACCTGGGAAGATATGTCACAGGATGAAGAGTTTCTGCTGCTCCTGCTAAGTCGCTTCAGTCGTGTCCGACTCTGTGCGACCCCATAGACGGCAGACTGCCAGGCTCCCCCATCCCTGGGATTCTCCAGGCAAGAACACTGGAGTGGGTTGCCATTTCCTTCTCCAATGCATGAAAGTGAAAAGTGAAAGTGAAGTTGCTCAGTTGTGTCCGACTCTTAGCTACCCCATGGACTGCCGCTTACCAGGTTCCTCCATCCATGGGATTTTCCAGGCAAGAGTAATGGAGTGGGGTGCCATGCTCCTGTAAATCACAAAGAATAAACAGAAGATCTCATTAATAACAATTACTGATATTTATGAAAACCTTACTGGATGCCAGGCATAGCCTAAGAGCTTTCAGCTGTTTTTATTGGTGTTCAAGTCACTAAGTCATGTCCAACTCTTTGCGACCCCATGGACTGCAGCATGCCAGGCTCCCTTGTCCTCCACTAGGTCCTGAGTTTGCTCAAAGTCATGTCTACTGAGTAGCTGATGCTATCTAACCAACTCATCCTCTGCAGCCCCCTTCTTTTGCCTTCAATCTTTCACAGCATCAGGGTCTTTTCAAATGAGTCGATTCTTCACATCAGGTGGCCAAAGTATTGGAGCTTCAGCATCAGTCCTTCCAATGAATATTCAGGTTGATTTCCTTTAGAATTAACTGATTTGATCTCCTTGCAGTCCAAAGGACTCTCAAGAGTCTACTAGCACCACAATTCAAAAGCATCAGTTCTTCAGTGCTCAATTTTCTTTATGGTCTGAATCTCACATCCACAGATGACTTCGGAAAAACCATAGCTTTGTCTATATGGACCTTTGTTGGCAAAGTGATGTCTCCGCTTTTTAATATGCTATCTAGCTTTGTGATAGCTTTTCTTCCAAGGAGCAATCTTCTTTTAATTTCATGGCTGCAGTCACTGTCCACAGTGATTTTGGAACCNGGGGAGCCCCAGTACTGTTTCACACCACATCTCCGCAGCTTGGCCAAGGTGGAATGGACAGCCCCTTCCTCCCTTCCATAGCCCTCCTGAGCTCAGGGTAGGGAGTGGCTGCCTTGGGACGGCATGCCCAGGGTGCAGAGAAGAGCTTTTGCTTGCTGTACTTGGCTGCTGTTTTCTGACGTAGTCATGTCTTCATAGTAAGAGGGTGACTTACTTCCCCGTTTGGAACCACTGACTTTGATTTTCCCACTGCAATGTGAGTCTCGTGGTTACTGGGTGTCCCACCTGATGCCCCAGAGTGGCTATTAAAGTGCGACCCGCAACCAGCCCGTGTGGAACTCTGGCTTCTTTCTTTACTGTGTTTATTTATTTTAGATGTTTACTGGGGTGTTGTTGATTTACAGCGTCATGTTAATTTCTACTGTACAGCAAGGTGAATCAGTTCTTCGTATGCATATATCCAACTCTTTTTTAGACGGTCTTTTCCATATAGGTCATTATGTAGTATGGAGTAGAGTTCTCTGTGCTATACAGTAGATCCTTATTAATTGTCTCTTTTATATATACTGGCGTGTATATGTCAATCCCAATTTATCTCCTCCCCCCCCCCCCCCCCCCCCCCCCCCCCCCCCCCCCCTCTCTCCTCTGTTCTCTTTTTTTCTTTTCTTTTTTTT
>SJYA01003037.1:1317511-1342518 GCA_006410615.1 Neotragus moschatus
CCCCCCCCCCCCCCCCCCGCCACAACCTGGTTTGTTTTCTACATCTGTGACTCTATTTCTGTTTTGTAAATAAGTTCATTTGTACCATTTTTTTTTTTTTTTTTTAGATTTCACGTATAATCCATGTCATATATGGTATTTGTCTTTCTTTGTCTGACTGACTTCACTCAGTATGACCGTCTCTGGGTCCATCCATTGCTGCAAACGGCATTGTTTCGTTCTTGTTTCTGGCTGAGTGGTATTCCATTGTATGTATGCACAACGTCTTCATCCGTTCTGCCGATGGGCATTGTGGTTGCTTCCATGTCCTGGCAATTATGAAATAGTGTTGCAGTGGACATTGAGGTACATGTATCATTTCGAATGATGGTTTTCTCTGGATATATGCCCAGGAGTGGGATTTCAGGATCATATGGTAGCTCTGTTTTCAAAGAACTCCCATACTCTTCTCCATAATGGCTGTACCAGTTTACGTTCCCACCAGCAGNGAAATAGTGTTGCAGTGGACATTGAGGTACATGTATCATTTCGAATGATGGTTTTCTCTGGATATATGCCCAGGAGTGGGATTTCGGGATCATATGGTAGCTCTGTTTTCAAAGAACTCCCATACTCTTCTCCATAATGGCTGTACCAGTTTACGTTCCCACCAACAGTGTAGGAGGGTTCCCATCTGTCTATACGCTCTCACACTACTGTTGATAGATTTTTTTGGTGAGAGCCATTCTGACCAGTGTGAGATGATACCTTCTTGTAGTTTTGATTTCCATGTCTCTAATAATCAGTGATGTTGAGCATCTTTTCGTGTGCATTTTGGCCATCTCTATGTCTTTTTTGATTGAGTGGTTTGTTTTTCTTTGATATCAGGCTACGTGAGCTGTTCGTATGTTTTGGAGATTAATTCCTTGTCAGTGGCTTCGTTTGCAAATGTATTCTTTCATTCTAGAGGGTTGTCTTTTCGATTTGTTTATGGTTTCCTTTGCTGTGCAGAAGCTTTTAAGTTTAACTAGGCCCCATTGGTTTATTTTTATTTTCATTACTCTAGGAGGTAGATCAGAAAAGATCTTGCTGAGATTTATGTCAGAATTTTTACAGTGTCTGGCCTTATATTTAGGTCTTTGATCCATTTTGACGTAATGTTTGGGTATGGTGTTAGGTGGTGTTCTAATTTCATTCTTTGACACTGTAGCTTCCCAGGGCCGTGTATTGAAGAGACTGTCTTTTCTCTGTTGTACGCTCCTGTCTCCTCTATCATAGATCAGATGGCCGTGGATGTTTGAGTGTTTCTCTGGCCTCCTGTCCTGCTCCGTGAATCTGTGTTTCTGTGTTTGTGCCTGCACCATGCCTACTGCGTTCTGTCTGTCTGTCTTTGCCATGCCACATAGCTTCGTGTATAGTCTGAAGTCAGGGAGCGCGACTCCTCCATCTCCACTTTTCTTTCTCCAGATTGCTTTAGCTCTTTGGGGTCTTGTGTTTCCATACGAATGGTAAAATATTTTGTTCTCTTTCTGTGAAAAAATGCCGTTGGTAATTTGATAGGGACTGCATTGACCCTGTGGATTGCTTTGGGTAGAATAGTCATTTTGCCAACATTGATTTCTTCCAATCCAAGAATGCGGTATCTCTCTCCATCTGTTTGTGTCATCTTTGATTTCTTTCATCTGTGTCTTACAGTGGTTTCTGAGTACAGATCTTTTGCCTCTTTAAGTCGGTTTATTCCTGGGTATTTTATTTATTTATTTTTTGATGCAATATAAATGGGATTGCTTCCTTTCTTTCTTTCTGACCTTTCTTTGTTAGTCTATAGGAATGCAAGAGATTTCTGTGTAGTTCGTATCTTGCTACTTTACCGAATTCATTGATGAGCTTTAGGAGTTTTCGGATAGTGTCTTTGTGTACAGTGTCATGTCATCTGCAAACAGTAACAGTTTTACTTTTTCTTTTCCAGTTTGGATTCCTTTTATTTCTTCTTCTTCTCTTGCCGTAGCTAGGACTTCCAAAACTATATTGAACAAGAGAGGCATGAGTGGACATCCTTGTCTTGTTCCTGAAATTCGAGAAAAGGCTTTCAGTCTTTCACCACTGAGTATATTATTAGCTGTAGGTGACAGAGACAAAAGGGGTTTGGCCAGTCCCAGGAGGCAAGGCTCCCCTCAGGCAGGGAGCCAGCCAGGCAAGTGCTGGCCCTTTCCCATCCCCCCAGACTGAGAGCAGCTGGTCACACTGGGTGGGCAGCTCCGTCCTGAGGTTCAGTCTCCTGAAGTGAGCAAGCTTAAGAAGGCAGAACATGCTGTGGCCCAGAATGGGCTGGTCCTCGTGACATCTGGACGACACTGATAGCGTACACTGTCACCCTGTGTGGTCAGGGTGCTACCAGTATCCACGCTGTGAATCAGAAGCACCGAGGGCTTCTCACCATCAGTGAACACCGAGAGCTGGAAACCAAGCGTCTTCTCTGGGCCGGTGGTGTTTGTGGAACATCAGCCTCTTGGCCTGAGCATGCACTGCTGTGCCGACATGTGGTCTGTTGTGGGAGTCATAAATTAAACGAGAAAGGAGTTGGGCCATGGTGCTTTAAGTGCGGGCAGCTTCCGAGTAAAATGCTGCCTTGGAGATCGTGTGACCTGTAAATGTCTTCAGGGTTCTGCAGGCAACTGAGACCTTAAATTATTTGGTTCAGATCCAAAGAAGTATATGTTCCCTATTCTACCTCGGTATTTTTAAAAGGAGGCTGCCACACAATAGAAGTGCTTCCTTTCTTGAAAACAAGTCAGTTTCCACAGAAGCACCGGAGCTCACGGGAAGCTGTGACTTTGGAACTCTAACACCGGTATCTTGGTGCACATGGCCAGAGGTGATCCGTCGGTGTTTAATCTTCACAAGTATTTCCAGTTTCATAAAGAGTGGTCACTGTAAGAGCTGGTATGGATACTCGGGAAGGTCTTTGCTGGTTTTCCTGTCTGCTTTAAGTTTATTCTGTAAAGAGTATGAAGCTCTGAAAATTAGCTGTCATCATTAAAAAAGGAAAAAGTAGTCCTGGGGTAGTAGTATTTCTAGAAGCCTGGAAAATGCAAGTGTAAACATTTCCTCACAGACCCTTGTCCTACTCAGGTTTTACAGAGAATAGTTCTAAGGAATATACCCTTGGTTGTTAAAAAGCCAAAAAACCTAGAAACACTGATTTGACCCAAAAAGAAACAAGGGCCAGCAGGAAAACAGTAGAATCAAACCTACAAATTTTGAGATGTTGAAGTAACCAGACATATAAAATAAATATATTTAGTATGTTTAAAGAAATAGGGCATTTAAATATTAGTAAGAAGCAAGAGACTATAAAATGATTAAGCAGATCATATAAACAGATCAGAGAACTAGAAATAAGCATGCTTCTTTAAAGGAATCTATGGATGTATTTTCTGAAAAATTGGGAAATATGAAAGTGAGAGAGAGATGGGAGAGTGGAGAGAAGATTTAATATAATAACACAGTGATCTAAATGGAATTACGGATGGATAGGAAAGAACATGGGGCAGAGGAAAAAAAGTAATGGCAGGGAATATTCTAGACATGTTGGAAGTTGTTGCTTCTTAGGTTCAGAAAGCCCAGTGGCTTTGCTGTGGCTGTGCCTTGTCACATCGTAGTGAAAGTCTAGAATCCCAAAGATAAAGGGAAGATCTTCACATAGAAGTCGGTAGTGATAAAATATTTAAAAGTGATTTATCAAAAGCAGCAGTGGAAACCAGAAGGAAAGTGAATAGTTTGTTTACCGTACTGAGAGAAAAATGCCTGTGTGTATGCTAAGTCGCTTCAGTTGTGTCCGGCTGTTTGCGACCCTATGGACCGTGGCCCGCCAGGCTCCTCTGTCCATGAGATTCTCCAGGCAGGAATACTGGAGTGGGCTGCCATTTCCTCCTGCAGGGGGTCTTCCCGACCCAGGGATGGAACCCAGGTCTCTTACGTCTCCTGCATTGGCAGGGGGCTTCTTTACCACTAGCGCCACCTGGGAAGCCCTGGTCAGCCTAGAATTGTATACCCAAAGCTGTCAAGAATGAGGTGTGAAATAAGTCAGTTTCATCTGAGATACTGTGATTTTTAGTAAGAAATATGTGTTTGATCTTGTCCTTCATCCTGGCACATAGTTCCTAAAGTTTTTGGAATTTCCTGAGTGATAAGAGTGTTGCTGCTGCTGCTGCTAAGTCGCGTCAGTCGTGTCCGACTCTGTGTGACCCCATAGACGGCAGCCCACCAGGCTCTCCCATCCCTGGGATTCTCCAGGCAAGAACACTGGAGTGGGTTGCCATTTCCTTCTCCAATGCATGAAAGTGAAAAGTGAAAGTGAAGTCGATCAGTTGTGTCCGANCTGCTGCTGTTGCTGCTAAGTCGCTTCAGTCGTGTCCGACTCTGTGTGACCCCATAGACGGCAGCCCACCAGGCTCCCCCATCCCTGGGATTCTCCAGGCAAGAACACTGGAGTGGGTTGCCATTTCCTTCTCCAATGCATGAAAGTGAAAAGTGAAAGTGAAGTTGCTCAGTTGTGTCCGACTCTTAGCTACCCCATGGACTGCCGCTTACCAGGTTCCTCCATCCATGGGATTTTCCAGGCAAGAGTAATGGAGTGGGGTGCCATGCTCCTGTAAATCACAAAGAATAAACAGAAGATCTCATTAATAACAATTACTGATATTTATGAAAACCTTACTGGATGCCAGGCATAGCCTAAGAGCTTTCAGCTGTTTTTATTGGTGTTCAAGTCACTAAGTCATGTCCAACTCTTTGCGACCCCATGGACTGCAGCATGCCAGGCTCCCTTGTCCTCCACTAGGTCCTGAGTTTGCTCAAAGTCATGTCTACTGAGTAGCTGATGCTATCTAACCAACTCATCCTCTGCAGCCCCCTTCTTTTGCCTTCAATCTTTCACAGCATCAGGGTCTTTTCAAATGAGTCGATTCTTCACATCAGGTGGCCAAAGTATTGGAGCTTCAGCATCAGTCCTTCCAATGAATATTCAGGTTGATTTCCTTTAGAATTAACTGATTTGATCTCCTTGCAGTCCAAAGGACTCTCAAGAGTCTACTAGCACCACAATTCAAAAGCATCAGTTCTTCAGTGCTCAATTTTCTTTATGGTCTGAATCTCACATCCACAGATGACTTCGGAAAAACCATAGCTTTGTCTATATGGACCTTTGTTGGCAAAGTGATGTCTCCGCTTTTTAATATGCTATCTAGCTTTGTGATAGCTTTTCTTCCAAGGAGCAATCTTCTTTTAATTTCATGGCTGCAGTCACTGTCCACAGTGATTTTGGAACCAAAAAAGGAAATCTGTAACTGCTTCCACTTTTTCCCTTCTATTTGCCATGAAGTGATGGGACCCGATGCCATGTTCCTCACTTTTTGGATGTTGAGTTTCAAGCCAACTTTTTCACTCTCTTCTTTCACCCTTATCAAGAGGCTCTTTACTTCCTCTTCACTTTCTGCCATTAGAATGGTATCATCCACATATCTGAGGTTGTTGATATTTCTCCCAGTATTCAGTTACCTCCCTTAAATCTCTCAGATACCTTAGGAGGTAAATAATGTTACACTCATTTGACAGGTGGAAAAATTGAGGCTTAGACGATTTGAGTAATGGGTGGGATCTCCTGTAAGTTGCTCAAGCTCTCACAACTAACAGATGATGAGGCAGTGATTCAGACCAGGTTTGTCTGTTCAAAGTCTATACTTCAATACTATGTCAAATCAATTTTTCACAGGCAGCCCATGAAGAAAGAAATACGAGTGACCAAAAAGCATTTTTAAAAAATTTCATCGTGATAGTAACCAAAAAGTCAAAACCGAAAGAATAATGATGCATTTATCTATTTTTTTTTTTACTTATCAGGTAGACAAAGACTAAGATTAACAAAGCCTAGTGATAATGGCTTTACAGAAACACTGACTCATTTACACAGTGTTGTTGAGAATGTAAGTTATAAAACCATCCTGGAAGGTATTTTTTTCAAAATATATAAAATGTAATTTATGCATACTCCTTGAACATCTTCACTCCCAGGAATTACCTTTATAGGATATTTAAATGAGTATGATAAGATAAAAAGGCATTAGTCAAAGCATTGTTTTTAAGAGTTAAATAGTATAAACAACATAAATGTCCATTTATAAGAATTGCTTCAATAAATTATGAAATATCCATACAATTGAATAGTACTCAGTCACCTAAAATAATGGGGTTGATCTACATTTACTGACACAAAGATATCTATGAAAACTTGCCCAGTCAAGAAAGCAATTACAGAAATGTATATAAAATATAAATATTTATCATACACACATGCAAAACAGATTTTCTAGAAAGACATTTGGGAAAATGGTGTCAGTGCTTGCTAACTTTTAGGTTATGCAGTCTCCGGGAGCTTTTACTTTATTTTGTGCATTTTTATGTATTGTTTGACTCTCTTTGAAGAAACTCTATTGTTTTTTTCAACAATAAGGTTATTTCCAAAGGAAAAAAAAACCCACATCTTCTATTTTCTAATTTAACATAGTGTAGGATAGTCCTGGACCTGGAACATTTTAAAATATGAAACATTATATAATGGCGAGAACACGGGCTTTGCAATATGACCTTGGGTGCAACCTTGCCTTTTGCTAGTTTTGTGACTATATTAACTTTCCTGTTGCCATAACAAATTATCACAAACTTAGCAGTTTGAACAACACAAATTTAGGGACTTCCCTCACGGTCCGGTAGTTATGACTCACACTTCCACTGGGGGCGGGGGCGGGGAGGGGGGGGACATGGGTTTTGATCCCTGGTTGAGGAACTAAGATACCCCATGCCTCGCAGCCAAATACACACACATATAGACACAAATGCCTTATCTTACAGTTCTGTAAGTCACACCTACAGACTCACAGAGTTAAAATCAAGGAGTTGGCAAGGCTGTGTTTCTTCCCATAAGTTCTAGGGGAGGGTACATTTCCTTGTTCATCCAGTTCTTGGCAGAGCTCAGTTCCATGTGACCATAGAACTGGCTTCCTTGTCGTCTGTAGCTAAGAACAGCTCACAGCTTCTAGAGGCTTCTAGAGGCTGCCATAGTTCTTGAAAGCCAGAAATATGGAGTCAAGTCCTCACTCACATCTGACCCACCTTCTGTTTCCCTCTTCTACTTTGAAGGATTCATGTGATTTGACTGGACCACTCAAATAATAATCCAGAATTATTAACCCACTTAATCCAGAGTCACTCTCCCTTTAAGTCCTTCTGCAGATTCCCTCGTGCTGTATATAGTAACACACTCAAAACTGCCAGGGATAGGGGCATCTTTGTGAAGCTGCTGCTATTATATTGTAGACTATACAGAAGGATTCAGGCATATAAACCATGCAAGATGGTGCAAGCCATAGAGTGATCAACAGAGACATGTTTAATAGATGTTTAAAAGGCAATGAAGCTTCAGTTCACACCCATTAAAATGGTTACTATCAAAAATAACCTCCAGTAAGGGGAAACTGGAACTCTTGGGCATAGCGAGTGGAAATGTAAAATGGCACAGCCAATGTGGAGAAGTGGTCGGTGGCTCCTCAAAGAGGTAAACATAGATTTTAACAATTCCACTCTCAAAAAATTAAAAGTCGGGACTCAAACAAAAAAAAAAGTTGGGACTAAAACACTTAGACACCCACGTTCACAGCAGCTTTATATAGAATAAGCAAAAGAGAAACAACCCAAGTCTCCATCAACAGATAAAAGCAAAATGTGATACACACACATGCACGTACACACATACACTTGAATATTTTATAGCCTTCAAAGGAAAAGAAATTCTGATACGTATGATAACATGAAAGACCCTTGAGGATATAATGCTAAGTAAAATAAATCAGGCACAGAAGAACAAATATTATGTGCTTCCACTTATATGTTGTACCTACTCAAAGCAAATTCACAGAAACAGAAGAAGTAAGTGAGGTTACCAAAGGTTAAAGGGAATAAGTAGTTCAGTATTTAATGGATACAGAGTTTCTGTTTGGGATAATGAAAACATTCTGGAGACGGATGGTTGCACAACAGTGTGTAAGTACTTATTGCCACTGAACTTAATAATGATTAACATGATTGACTGTATGTTGTGTACACTTTACCACAATTTTTTAAAGCAAGAAAAGGAAATTTTCATTCTATGAGAATGAAGTTTAAGAGAGCACTGGTAACAAAAGTTACTGAGAAATCATTATGTGTGATTTGGGCTTTAAAGGGTGAATAGGAGTTCACTGGACAGTGAGTCAGAAGTCTGATTTTATGTCCTAGAACCACAACTTCCTTTGATGTGGCTCTTTTTCTTCATCTATAAAAGTAAGAAAAGTTCTACCATACACTTGTGGTGAGGATCTCAGAACATGCCTGAAATAGTTTTACAAACTACAGGCTGATTTTCCAATATAAATTTACTGATGATAAGTGTTATAAAGTATAATGATGGAAGGCAGGATCTTCGTGTTTCCATTTTCTCAGTTTTGGCCACCCCAGGATATCTTCTAAAGTTTAAACATGATGTGTACTTCTTCCTGTCCATGTGGGATGAAGTCAAGAAAGATATTAGGGCAGAGAAGAAATAATGGTTAAAGAGCAAAGTTTTGAAAGTATGTTCTTATTTTAACAGATGAATAGTATCTAGCCATTAAAACTGAGAAACAGGAAGATAGGAAGAAGAAATAGGAGAAGGGATTTAGTATTCCGCTGCTACTGCTGCTGCTGCTAAGTCGCTTTAGTCATGTCCAACTCTGTACGACCCCATAGACGGCAGCCCACCAGGCTCCCCCATCCCTGGGATTCTCCAGGCAAGAACACTGGAGTGGGTTGCCATTTCCTTCTCCAATGCATGAAAGTGAAAAGTGAAAGTGAAATCCTTCAGTCATGTCTGACTCTTAGCGACTCCATGACTGCAGCCTACCAGGCTCCTCCATCCATGGGATTTTCCAGGCAAGAGTACTGGAGTGGGGTGCCATTGCCTTCTTCAAGTATTCGGCTACCAACACATAATATAACACAAATTACATCACTGATGAGGAACTGTGTAACTATACACAAGAACCAGAGTCAATGTGCAAAAGTGAAAACAGTTGTATAGAGATGTAGGGCTAGGGATCATGTTTTTCTATTTTTTTATTTCATTTTACATTGTTGGATTGCTTTTGCCGTAACAAATGAGGACAAGAGAAAAAGTCATACATTCTTTCATAAACATTTATCAGCTAGTTTCTCTGCTGACTACTTACCCACCATCCCTGCCTCACCAGCTTCCAAGATGCTCAGAGGCCCTGTACCGTTAAACCCTGGGGTCCCCAAGGGTAGCATTTGCTTCTAGCAATGACAGAAGCTTCTACAGAACTGGAGGATGCTCCAAGGCCCCTTCAGGGTAAAGAGCTACCGCCTTCTATAGCTTTGTGAGTCAGGGCTCCAGGGGATGCCGAGGGCACAGGCAAGGCCATCATATTGTGTTTGGCTCTGGGCTCTGATTCAAAGGCTGCGGTTTCCAAGGCCCTCACCCTTCCCGTTCTGAAAGAAAAGGTACTGACTCCGGATGCTTATGACCCTCTTTTTTGATTTGCTCAGATGCTGGCTGAGTTAGTGCAAGGACATTATTTCTCAGAGCAGGGTTCCCCCAACAACCTCTCCAGACAGGAGTGGGCCATAAACTACTTTGGCCCCTAAGCTCACGATGAGATCCAAAGGAGAGACGAGGACTAGCAGGTTGATTTGATGCCCTCGTGCCATCTCCCCAGTCTATCAACCTGGAAAACCAAAGAGTATTAGCATCCCCAACACACATCAGAAGCCACAGCCTATAAACAGAAGGATCAGAATCAGGGAGACGACTCAATTCCACTCTGCAGACAGAAGGCCATCTGCATAGATAGAGGAACCTTAACCCTGGAGCAACACGGGCTAAGCCTTTGATTCTTCCGGCATCGGGACCCCTCTTCCCAAGGTGGCGGTGTTGTAGATGGGTGTGCAGGTTGAATATAAACATGAGGGTGTCCGACTAAGCAGGAAAGCGGGGACCAGACCCACACACCCGGTCTTGTCCCTGTCATGTGGACCACTGCCGGTGGGAAGGATCACCTATCTCTCAAACACAGGATCTGCTCCCAAGCCACATTCCTAAGGAGTGGTGCCTGCCCCTGGGGGGCCCCTTCCCAAATGCACAAACTTCTACAAAGCACCCCAAATGCAACACTGGTCCTACCTGTGCAAAATGAGAGAGCCATCCAGCACGCATCCGTGCCCTGAATCCCAACAGCACAGAAATCTGCCTAAAAACTGAGCATCAACTGTCCAGGCAGAGAAGTCTAACATTTTATTTTATTTGACTCTATTATATTCTTTTAGTTTATTCTATTCCATTCTATTCTATTCCAAAAACTCTTTAGACACCAACAAACTGCCCTAGACATTTAACTTTTAGATCAGATTTTCCATTTAAGTCCCCCCCCATCCACATTTCTCACGTTCAATCATTTTCCCTCCCGAGTTTCACTGTGTCTGACCCCTGACGAATGCCAGCCTTTCTCCTTTACTTTCTCCATCAGAGCTGAGTCTCCACTTCCTTGCCTCACATCTTTCCTCCAACCCTGGTGACTCTCAGAATAATGTCATGATGTTCTTAACCAGGCCCTCTGTCTGAAATTCACAATTTTAGAACTATGTTATGGAGCCCCTGAAACTGTATGAGAATTTAGGAAGGTGTCTAAAATGATTCATTCCATAGAATTAAAAATCCAGTTTCTGGAAAGAGTCTTCATCTCATGCAATTCATCTCATGCAATTTTGTCTTCAAAAAAGAAAATGAAGCATGACTCAGCAATTCCACTCCTGGGTTTATATCCAAAAAACCCAAAACCACTAATTTAGAAAGATGTGCTGTGCTGTGCTATGCTAAGTCATTTCAGTCGTGTCCGACTCTTTGCAGTCTTACAAACTATAGCCCGCCAGGCAAGAAGACTGGACCGGGTTTTTGGTGACTTCCTCCAGGGGATCTTCCATACCCAGGGGTCAACCCCCCATCTGCATATCTCCTGCACTGGCAGGCAGGTTCTTTACCACCTAGGAAGCCCTTTAAAAAGATACATGCATCCTAATACTCATAGCAGCATTATTTATAATAGTCAGATATGGAAGCAACATGTGTTCATCAACAGATGAATGGATAAAGATGTGGTGTGTGTGTATATATATATATATACATACATACAATGCAATATTACTCAGCCATAAGCATGAAATTTTGCCATTTGCAGCAACATGGATGGACTTGGAACTTGTGAATATAACAAAAAAAGAAGCAGACTCACAGACACAGAGAGCAAACTAGTGGTTACCAGTGGGGAGAGGCAAGCAGGGAGGCCCAACGCAGGGGTGGGGGAGGGGGAGAGACAAACCACTGAGTGTAAGACAGACTCAAGGATGCATTAAACAACACGGGGAATAGAGCCAATATTTTGTAGTAACTGCAAATGAAAAGTAAGCTTTTAAACTGTCCGTTTTAAAAAAGGAAATGAAGCAACTGAGGCTAGAAATATTAAGTGACTTACCCCAAAGAGACAAATATTTGTGCAAAACTAGGAAGAGAGAGCAGTCCTTGCAATCTGCCCCTCCCCAGAGCCTGCATTTACCCATCTACTAGAGAGAGACCAAGCTTCTATACAGAGAAAGTGCCTCTGATATTCTCAAGAAAGGCAGTACCCAACAGACTGAGATGATGAAGGTATTGTGCTTTCAGGAATGACTGTTAGCACATGGCCCCTAGGGGCCTTTGCTAGAGAACACAGGAAGGAAAGAGCCATTGAATGTGGACTTCAGAGTCCACTAGCTGGGTTCAAACCCCTCCTCTGCCATTTCCTAGCTTTGTGAGCTTGGGCAAGTGCTTTAGTTTCCTGATCTATAAAAAATGGGAAAAGTAATAACCTGATCCAGAGTGTTGAGATGAGGATTAAATAAGACAACTCAAGGAGGAGGTGTTTAACATGATACTGACACGTATCTTAAAAGAAGTCCTTCTGCCTTCTGCTAATAACCTCCCAATCCCAAAGTGTATTATAGCATATTTATTTTATACACATGCCAAGCCAAGGCTAGTCAGGCTAACGTGAAAGTCTAAGATTCTATCTGATTTTCATGACCACCGGCATCACTCAGTATATTCACAAATGTTCCAGGAAGAAAACATGCACTGGGCACAGCCAATAAGTATAAAAATTGCTAAGTCAAGTTCATTTAAAAATCACATGGTAATTCCCTAGTAATTCTGGGTTAATTGCATATTAATTACCATCTTGTTATAGCATCAATGAGCCATACATTTGATGTGGGGACCTGCAGTAGAGATTAAACACTAAAACGAACCTTCTCCGACTGCTGCAGGAAATGATCCCTGATCACTCCATATAGTCCATGTTTTTCAGAAAAACTTTCTATGTTATTGCTTTTCTTGTTTTCTTTCTTTCTTTTTTTTTTTTTTGGCTGCGTTGGATCTTAGTTGCAGTATACAAGATCTTTATTGCATCACGCAGGATCTTTAGTTATGGTACATGGACTTCAGAGTGTGTGGGCTCCATAACCACTGGGCAACTAGGGAAATCCCTACATTACTATTTTTTTTTTCTTTTTTAAGAGGTCAGTCATTACCCTAAGTGGTAAAGAAACCACCAATGCATGGATTGGCAGACGTAAGAGATACAATTTTGATCCCTGGGCCAGAAAGACCCCCTGGAGTAGGAAATGGCTACCCACTCCAGTATTCATCCCTATAAAATTCCATGGACAGAGAAGCGTGGTGGGGTCCATGGGGTTGCAAAAAGCTGGACACGACTGAGCTACTGAGTGCACACACATACACCTTTCAACTAGAGTTTCCTCTAGTGTAAGTATGTAAAGGGTAGCCAATAATATCCACCACCTGTAACCAACTGTTCTCCCCCAGATCCACTGGATTAAAATCCTTTATGATGAATGCTCTACCCTACTGACTTCTACGGGGGTGATGGTTTAGTAGCTGCAAATATCTTGGTCCATGCCCCCACATCCTTCCTGGGCTTGTCCATATTTTCTGCATTGAAATACAAATCCAAAAAGTAAGTCACATGAGCCCAGCTGGATTTCTTGGGAGAGGAATTATGTATAACAAGACAGTTGGCAAGGTTATATCACTCCATGAAAGCTGTGATTTCCCTGCAATTGATTTCCTAAAGATAACTCACTGTTTGCATGCAGTGAAAGCTAATTTAACCAGAAAGATGAGTCTCTTCAGAACACCTTGATTGGCAATTGTGATAAATTTCTATAATTACTATTGACTCAGAGGAGGATTTTCATTTGTTAAGATGTTGCTGAAATGACAGCCTGGCGATGGTTTAAGAAGAGGAAATGGGAACATCACGTGCTGTTCCCATCGTCACAAAAGAAAACACTGGGGACCCAACACAGGTACAGATTTTAGAGAGCCCTTGAAGACCCCACTGAGTCTCAGAGAGACTTCCACATCCTCGCTAATGGGAAATTCTCATAGAAACCATGGTTCTTAGACCCAGAGAATCTGGCTCATCCTCTTAAGAAAGAAACAAAGTCGAGACTGCATCACTACTTCCATAATGGAGGTAAAGAAGTGTTAGCATTCAGTCGTGTCCAATTCTTTGCAGCCCCATGGACTACAGCCCGCCAGGCTCCTCTGTCCATGCGATTCTCTAGGCAAGAATACTGGAGTGCATTGCCATTTCCTTCTCCAGGGCATCTTTCTGACCCAGGGATCGAACCTGGGTCTCCTCCATCGCAGGCACATTCTTTTGTTTAAAATCGAATAATATTAACAGTCCAATGTTAGACAGTTGGTTAAATGAATTTGTATAAATCCAAGTGACGCCAAATTAGGCAGCCATTGATGTGATTTTATGGAGAGTTAGAGATGAAGGAAAGTGACTGCAGTAGGTTTTTCACTTGGCCACACCATGCAGCATGTGGGACCTTAGTTTCCTGGCCAGGGATTGAACCTGAGCTCTCTGCACTGAAAGCACGGAGCCCTAACCAAGGAACCACCAGCCAGGGAAATCCCCACAATCTGGTTTTCAATTCGAAACGTAGAATGCAAAATTACACCTACAGTGTGAGCTCAGCCAGGTGAAAATGCAAAATTACACCTACAGTGTGAGCTCAGCCAGGTGAAAATCTGCATAAAAAAGAACAGGAAGGAAGTTTGCCCCAGAATGTTAACAGTGATGGGCGCTAAATCTTGAGGTGGGGAGAGGAGCAAAGCAATAAGGAAAAAACGAAATTCTACTTTTTAAAAAGTCCACGCTTATAATAAAGGGTTGTCTTAAGTAAGTGGGCTTACTGAAGAGAGTCAAATTACAGATTTATCTCCTTCCTAAGTAAAACTGTCTCTTGCTGTTGGGACTATCATCCAAGATCATCTTAATCAGCATTGTCAGCACCACCAAAGAGCTCGCTCATAAATTTGCTGTGTTTCTACATGGCACATTCAAAAACCAAACAAGCACTACTCTTCACCTTCTATCATTTCACAAGCTAAGATAATCTGCATGTGTGCTAAATCACTTCAGTCATGTCCAAATTCTTGCGACTCTACTGACTGGACGTCCCTGGTAGCTCAGACGGTAAAGTGTCTGCCCGCCATGCGGGAGACCTGGGTTCGATCCCTGGGTCGGGAAGATCCGATGGAGAAGGAAATGGCAACCCACTCCAGTACTCTTGCCTGGAAAATTCCATGAACTGAGGAGCCTGATAGGCTATAGTCCATGGGGTCGCAAAGAGTAGGACACGACTGAGCGACTTCACTTTCACTTTCTACTGACGGTATCCCACCAGGCTCCTCTGTCCATGGGATTCTCCAGGCAAGAATACTAGAGTGGGTTGCCATGCCCTCCTTCAGGGGATCTTCCTGACCCTGGGATGGAACCCCCATCTCTTTCTTATCTCTCTTGCACTGGCAGGCAGGTTCTTTACCACTAGCGCCACATGGTTCTACTCTGACATAAAGCATAGACTTCTATATAATTTGACATATAAATATAAGGCATTACACCGCTATGATCATAATTTCATAATTATAATCATTAATATT
Organism: Neotragus moschatus; assembly: GCA_006410615.1. Lineage (NCBI taxonomy): Eukaryota > Metazoa > Chordata > Mammalia > Artiodactyla > Bovidae > Neotragus > Neotragus moschatus. The sequence continues at coordinate 1,332,648 of SJYA01003037.1, forward strand.
CCTAAGTGCTCTTTCGTCATTAACTCATCCAATCCATTCAATAATTCTAGGAGACACAAAGGATTATTATCCTCATTAAAGATGAAAAAACTATGGCTCAGAGAGGTCACAGAGCAAAGTAATTATTTAAATCTAAATCTCCCATTTCAAAGACTAGGATTCTTCCTACTTTACCGTATTCATGGTAGCTTTACTAACTAGGAGTACTTAGTAAATTAACACATGGTACTGGGATCAACACTTTATGTCTCTACTTAAAAACTGTTTACCGAGGACTTTCTGGGTGGGCTAGTGGTTAAGAATCTTTTGATCCCTGGTCCAGGAAGATTCCTCATGCCCAGGGAGCAACTAATCCCATGAGCTACAACTACTGAGCCCATGCTCCAGAGTCCATGCCCTGCAACAAGAGACGCCCACACAATGCAACTAGAGAAAGTCCAAGCACAACAACAAAGGCCCAGTGCAGCCAAATATAAAAACAAATACATTTTTTAAGCTGTTTACCCAATACCCATAGTACCCAGAGCAGTCTATGGATTCAATGCAATCGCTGTCAAAATCCCAATAGTACTTTTTCAGAAGTAGAACCATCCTAAAACTCATAAGGAATCTCAAGAAACCCTGAATAACTGAAACACTTTTGAAAAAGGAGGACAAAGTTGGAGGTGTCACAAAACCTACTACAAATGACGGTAGTTAAGACAGTATAGTAAAGACAGACTTACAGACCAACGGAATAGAAGAGACGGCCCAGAAATAAATTCTTGCATATATAGCAAATGATTTTCAACAAAGGTGCCAAGACTGCACAAGGGGAAAGGGACCGTCCCTTCAACAAATGGTGCTCAGAAAACTGGATATCCACATGCAAATTAATGAAGTTGGACCCTTACCTTATACCTTATACAAAAACTAATTCAAAATGAACTAAAGACTTAAATGGAAGACCCAAAACTATAAAACTAGAAGAAAACATGATGGGGAAACGCTGGGACACTGGATTTGTGATGGTTTCCTGGATATGACACCAAAAGCACTGTAATAAAAGCTAAAAAAGACAAATTAAAAACTTCTGCACATGAAAGGAAAAAATCAATAAGGAAAAAAGGCAAACTAAGGAATGAAAGAAAATGTTTGCAAATCATATATCTCATGGAGTTAGAGGATATAAGGAACTTCAACAATTCAACAATTAAAAAAAAAATTTTTTTAATGGGCAAAGGATTTGAGTAGGCAGCTTTTCAAAGTAGATATATGAATGGCCATACCATATAAAAGACATTCAGCATCTCTAATCATAAGACAAATACAAATCAAAACCACAGGGACTTCCCTGGTGGTTCAGTGGCTAAGACTTCACTCTTCCAATGCAGGGGGCCCAGGTTCGATCCCTGGTCAAGGAAATAGATCCCACACGCTGCAGCTGAGACCTGGCACAGTAAGTAAATAAAATGCCTCTAAAATGAAAATAAAAACCACAATGAGCTATCACCTCATACCCATCAGGATGATCTCTATCAAAAGTACAAAAAATAACAAATGTTGGCCAAAATGTGGATAAAATGGAAATCTTGTTGATGGGAATGTAAAATGGTGCAACCATTATGGAAAACAGAACAGAGGTCCCTCAAAAACTTTAAATTACCACACGATCCGACATTCCCATTTTGGAGGTATACATCCAAAAGAATTCAAAGCAGGATCTTGAAGAGATATCTACACACACATATTCATCTCAGCATCATTCACAATAGCCAGGAAATAGAAGTAGACAACTAAGGTCCGTCTAGTCAAGGCTATGGTTTTTCCTATGGTCATGTATGGATGTGAGAGTTGGACCGTGAAGAAGGCTGAGCGCCGAATAATTGATGCTTTTGAACTGTGGTGCTGGAGAAGACTCTTGAGAGTCCCTTGGACTACAAGGAGATCCAACCAGTCCCTTCTGAAGGAGATCAGCCCTGGGATTTCTTTGGAAGGAAGGATGCTAAAGCTGAAACTCCAGTACTTTGGCCACCTCATGCGAAGAGTTGACTCATTGGGGAAAAAAAAAGACTGATGCTGGGAGGGATTGAGGGCAGGAGGAGAAGGGGACGACAGAGGATGAGATGGCTGGATGGCATCACTGACTCGATGAACATGAGTCTGAGTGAACTCCAGGAGTTGGTGATGGACAGGGAGGCCTGGAGTGCTTCGATTCACGGGGTCGCAGAGTCAGACACGATTGAGCGACTGAACTGAAGAAGTAGCACAAATAGCCAAGGGGTCAATCAACAGATGAACAGGTAAAGAAAATGTGGCATGTGCATACAATGGAACGGGGAGGGGCACAGTAAATTAGTGGTTAGTGGGTAGAGAGTTTCAGTGTTGCAAGATGAAAAAGTTGTAGAAATCTGTTGCACTACGATATAAATACACTTAACAGAATTTTCACTTAAAAATGGTTTAAATGGTAAATTTAGTGCTGTGTTTTTTACCACACACACACAAAGAAAGCTCGCTTACCACTAATGCTCCTTATCAAGGGCTTTTAGTATTTCAATGGGTTTTCTTTAAGTGTTCATTGTTAGAAACATTAAAAGAACAGAAGCAAACAAGCTATTTTGCTTCCTGGTCCAACAAATATGATTTTACTGTGTTAAGAGTTGCAATTGAAATTTCAATTAACTACAAGCTGAATCTACTACATAGTGACAAAATATGATATTTTATTTGTCCATCTTGGACAAGTTACTTTTTTTTTAAATTCTTAAGTGTGCTACAAATATAACACAAAATTTAACAATTTTTGAGTGTACAGTTCAGAAGCATTAAGTATATTCCCATTGATTTGCTGACAGATCTCCAGAAATTTTTTTTGTCTTGCAAAGCTACAATTCTATATCCATTTAAAAATCTCCCATTTCTCCTTTGCTCCAGACACTGGCAACCACCATTCTGCCTCTTCTATGAATTTGACTACTCTAGGTACCGCCTACAAGTGGAATCACACAATATTTGCATAAGTGGCAAAATACAATTTTTAAAATGTGTGAAATGTTGCCTCGCATCAACTTTTAAGGAACTCACACATTTAGCACTCTGAGGGAAACCAAATGAAAAAAAATTTTTTTTTTTTAGAAACCAGAAAATATCCAAGGTTATCATATCCTGGAAACTTACTAGAGGTTTAACCTCTCTGTGCCTGTATTTCCTCATCTATAAAATAGAGACAATAATATTGGATACTATTGGGGAAACCTCTAAGGGATGCCTCAGAGAACTAAATGTATTAATACACATAAAGTGTCTGGAACAGAGGCTAGCACAGAGTGTAAGGTATAGTTCTGGCCAAGGCAGAAAGAGGAAAGACGACCTCAGCAGAAGTCGGTTACATTTATTCAGGCCAGGAGGGGCGACAGTCGGCCTGAGGACCAGGCTGAGCGCAGAGAGGGATCAGGGAAGCTCCATGTTTATAGGGAGGTTTGTGTGAAGGTAAGGGAAAGCAGGCGGGATGTTTTGGGTAAATTCAGTTAAGATGGCATTTGTAGTTTGGCAGGGGGTGGTAAGTCTTCTGGGCAGGTGTAGGGGGTGGAAGATTTCTGGACAGGGGGTGATAAGTCCCAGATAGATGTAACTGGCCTGGAGCATCAGAGCAGGACCTAAAGTTCTGTTTTGTTTTCTCAAGTTAGACGATTCAGCAAGGGCCTTTGAAACTGTTGTTTTCTTTCCTAGGCCCCAAAGACTCCTTCACAGAGTAGGCACTCAACTTATATGAAATATCATGATTTTTACATATATTATATCAGTATTGATAATATACCATAATTAAGACACAATGTCTACTCTCAAGAAGCTGATAATCTAAGAATTTAAATGTTCTGCATAAAAGCCAGAAAATGGGAGGTATTTGCCAATTACTATTGTTTAAGAAGGCATTCTTCAAAATATGAACAGAATCAGGAAAATAAAAAAATAATTTCTCCAGCTGACAACTGAGTTGGTCTTAAGTAACACAATAATTATTTTCAGACTGCAGCCTGGCCAAGATGTAGGCACTAATATTATTTTGTAGATAGAATTAAAAGCAGATCTATTTTCACTGAGGGCAAGAAGTTAACAAATTCTTATCTCTGATTTTGAAATAGCCACACAGGAGCTTGTAACACAACTACCTTATTCGCCTGCTCTAGAGGCATACTGAAAATGTTAAATGATTGTAAAGCAATAAGAGTAGTCTTTCTCTTCCTAATGAAATTCTAAAAAGCTACAGTCTGTTGTAATGCAAACAAGCATCTCTGCCTTGGCAGATTCATCATACAGTCAGCCAACCGTGGCTGAGGAGCGCTTGCGACCAGCAATGCTGCCACCTGCTGTACGGAAGTGAAATCGCTTTCCGTGGACGAAAGAAGAAAACCGTTGTGGATGTCCTGGCAACCTGGAGAAGGCAAGGGCAACTCATTCCAGTGTTCTTGCCTAGAGAATCCTGTGGACGGAGAAGCCTGGTGGGCTGCCGTCTATGGGGCCGCACAGCGTCGGACACGACTGAAGCGACTTAGCAGCAGCAGCAGCCCTGGCAACTGGGGGCTCCTTGATTTGGGTAAAGAGCTCTATGATCCCAGTAGCTCAGCACATTATTGAAGCAGATTATCCTTCTACCTACCTAAACTCACCTGGTGCTTTTGCAAACTTACCCCAACTTTCATGTTTTACTAACTTTGCCTTTTATACAACAACTTGACTTTCAGTTTTTCCTTCATTTCATTGACTCAAGATGGGTTATTTAATGTCGAAACACTGTGGTGTCAGAATTTACAATGAAGAGCCGCTTCTCTTCATGTCTCAGGTACAGCCTGGGTACCACTCAGTTCAGCTCAGTCGTGTCCGACTCTTTGCGACCCCATGAATCGCAGCACGCCAGGCCTCCCTGTCCATCACCAACTTCCGGAGTTCACTCAGACTCATGTCCGCTGAGCCAGTGATGCCATCCAACCATCTCATCTTCTGTCGTCCCCTTCTCCTCCCGCTACTGTATATAAAGTAGATAACCAGCAAGGACTTACTATATATAGCACAGGGACTCTGCTCCTTATTCTATAATAACCTAAATAGGGAAAGAATCTGAAAAGATTAGCTATACAAACATATATGAGTAGCTGAGCCACTTTTCTGCACACCTGAAACAAACACATTTGTAAATCAACCGTAACTGTGCTTAGACGCTCAGCTGTATCCGACTCTCTGCCACCCCATGGACTGTAGCCCACCAGGCTCTTCTGTCCATGGAGATTCTCCAGGCAAGAATACTAGAGTGGGTTGCTATGCCCTCCTCAAAATCAACTATACTTCAATTAAAAAAAAAAAAAAGCAGAGACTTCCCTGCTGATCCAGAGGTCAAGACTCTGTGCTTCCAATGCAAAGGGCACCAGATTGATCTCTGGTCAGGGAACTAAGATCCCACATGCCATGCAGTGCAACCAAAAGATTAAAAAAAAAAAATAGCCTGTGTACACAGGAGTAAGATAATAAGTGCGTAGCAAATTTCTTCCTCTGGGAATACAAATACGCACTTATTACTTATCTCCTTTTAAGTTGTATATATGTATACACCTAGGTGGGCTGCCGTCTGTGGGGTCACACAGAGTCGGACACGACTGAAGCGACTTAGCAGCAGCAGCAGCAGCAGCAGCAGCAGGCATACTGAGTGAGAGACTATTTGTTTAATATGTAGGCAGCAAAAAATAGTTAGGGGGCTTCCCTAGTGGTCCAGTGGTTAAGAACTTGCCTTGCAATGCAGAGGATGAGCATTCGATCCTAAGCTGGGGAACTAAGACCCTACATGCCAGGGAGCAANGCATACTGAGTGAGAGACTATTTGTTTAATATGTAGGCAGCAAAAAATAGTTAGGGGGCTTCCCTAGTGGTCCAGTGGTTAAGAACTTGCCTTGCAATGCAGAGGATGAGCATTCGATCCTAAGCTGGGGAACTAAGACCCTACATGCCAGGGAGCAACTAAGCCTGCAAACGACAACCCCAGGTGCTGCCACTAAAACCTGAAGCAGCCAAATAAGTAAATAAATATTTTTAATAATTTGTTAGATATAGAATGGTCAGATCATCTTATTGCATCCGAAATGTACACACACTGACCCTTAACTACAGTGAAGCAAAACAGAGATAGAGCCAGATTTCAGAAAACTTATGGCATAAGCCAAGATGATCTTCAGGATTCTAGTCACCTTTTGGAGATGTATTGTCCCTTCTCTCCTGCTTTCCATGACCATGACCTTCTGATGAGCCTTAGTCGTCCAAGTTGTCTTTCTGAGACACTCAACAAAATATATTATAAAATCTAGAACCTCTCAAACTCAGTCAGACCTTTCCATAGTCCTCCTCAAGCACCACCCACCACCACTCAAAAACTTACTACTCTGAGAACTTCCCTGGTGGACCTGTGCTGTGCTGTGCTAAGTCACTTCAGTCTTGTCCAGCTCTTTGCGACCCCATGGACTACAGCACGTCAGGCCTCCCTGTTCATCACCAACTCTCGGAGTTTACCCAAACTCTTGCCCATTGAGTCGGTGATGCCATCCAACCATCTCATCCTCTGTCATCCCCTTCTCCTCCTGCCTTCAATCTTTCCCAGCATAAGGGTCTTTTTAAATGAGTCAGCTCTTTGCATCAGGTGGCCAAAGTATTGGAGTTTCAGCTTCAACATCAGTCATTCCAATGAACANTTGAAAAGACCCTGATGCTGGGAAAGATTGAAGGTGGGAGGAGAAGGGGACACAGAGGATGAGATGGTTGGATGGCATCACCAACCCAATGGATGTGAGTTTGGGTAAACTCCGGGAGTTGCAGATGGACAGGGAGGCCTGGCGTGCTGCAGTCCATGGGGTCGCAAAGTATCGGACATGACTGAGCAACTCAACTGAACTGAACTAAAATATATTGTATGAATATTTGTTATGGTAAAAGCAAATTTTTTAAAAATTTTAGACTCATGTGCCAAGAGTTAATTTAACCATATTCTTCATGGAACACTGTCATAATTATCTGTAAAAAGTTCCTTATTTAGTTTATATTTCCTTTTATTTCTATCCTCCACCTCTTGGCTTTATGGTGGTGTATGTTTAGTCATTCAGTCGAATCTGACTCTTGCAACCATGGGCTATAGCCTGCCAAAATCCATGGGATTTTCCAGGCAAGAACACTGGAGTGATTTACCATTTCCTTCTCCAGGGGATCTTCCCAGGCTGAGATTCCAGCGAAGCCCTTGGCTTTATTGTGGTGGTTTTTAACCTGCTTCCCTGGAGAGACTCAGATTGCCTTCAACTCCTGATCTGCGCCTCTTACCACTGGATTGCCTGCTCAGCAAAACGGAATATGGGCCCTTTTTAATGTTTGTTTCTTTGTTTTCTGTCCACTGACACAATATTAAGCCTCATCAGTAAGGGAGGAAGATGGAGAAGCCATTCAGGAGGAAGGGGTTTCTTTCCCGGCTCTGCTCTTTCATCAGGGGTCTGAGCACAGGCGGGTCCCACGTGCGGGGCTCTTGCAGTGCGCAGCGGTCAACAACACCCTGAGACCAACAGTTTTCCCCAGAACTGTCCGTGGGGACAGTCAGGCAGCTCTGCAGCAGCAGGCCTCCAGCACCCAGCAGACTTCAGGAGGACTGAAGACTTCACTAGCACCCTCCTCCATACAGTTGTGGGAGGGGGGGTTGTGTGTTTTTTAATTTAATTTATTTAATTGGTGGAAAATTGCTTTACAATGCTGTGTTGGTTTCCTGCTATACACCAATGCGAGTCACTCATAATTATATAAATATATCTTTCCCATCCCTCGTGAGCCTCCTGCCCCTTCTGCCTTCCCACCCCTCTAGGTTACCATACAGCAGTGGGCTGGGACCCCTGTGTTATACAGCAGCTTCCCGCTAACTATCTATCTTATACACAGCAGTATATATATGTCAAGGCTGTTTTGACAATCTGTCCCACCCTCACCTTCCCCCACTGTGTCAAAAGTCTGTTCTCTACTAGGTTCATCTAGATTCCATATGTATATATATACACACGATACTTGTTAATATGCGATACTTGTTTTTCTCTTTCTGACTTACTTCCCTCTGTAGGAGGCTCTAGGTTCATCCACCTCATGAGAACTGACTCAAATTCATTCCTTTGTATGGCTGAGTAATATTCCCTTGCGAAATATGTATATATATATATATATATTTATACCACATCTTCTTTACCCATTCATCTGTCGATGGGCATCTAGGTTGCTTCCATTCCTGGCTATTGTAAACATTGCTGCAATCAACACTGGGATACATGCGTCTTTGTTAGAATTGAGGTTTGCTCAGGGTATACGCCCAGTAGTGAGATTGCTGGGCTTTATTCCAAGTAGTTGCACAGTGGAGAATTGGCAGTCAGACACCTCCCACCAACAGCTCTGCCCAGCACTCTAGCAGGTAAATTTCTGGAAAACTCTAGGGGACAGATTTCCAACAAGTTACACTGTCCAGGCCCCACAATGACTTCTCTGCCATCCGTGAGCTTCAGGCATGCCCTCTCCAACAAGGTCTAGACCCCAGTCCTGGAAGAGGGCAGGCCCCTCCCCTGGGCTCCTGGTCTCAGGGAGCGGGTGTGGCTGCTCCTTCCATCTGCGGCTCCTCTGCTCTTTAGCGTTCTCTTTACTTCCCACTAACGAACATCACATTACTCCAATACCCTATCAAAACCAACCCTTTAAATTCAGTATTGCTGCTCAAATTATTGCCTGATTTCTCTTCATTCCCTTGCCACAGCAATTGGTTCAGTCACCTCGAAGTGGTCCAATCACAGTTCATCCCGGGGTATAAGTAGGAACCGCAGGAAAGGGATCCATTTTCTCCTCCTCCCTCTCTCTTTCTGTCTTTCTTTTCTTCTGTTAAACTTAACCTTGAAGTGAAAGTGAAAGTCACTCAGTCGTGTCCAACTCTTTGGGACCCCGTGGACTATACAGTCCATGGAATTGTCCAGGCCAGAGTACTAGAGTGGGTAGCCTTTCCCTCCTCCAGGGGATCTTCGCAACCCAGGGATCAAACCCAGGTCTCCCGCATTGAAGGCAGATTCTTTACCAGCTGAGCCACAAGGGAAGCTCAGCTTCACCTTGGGTAGATATTATCCTGCAGTTGCTAAAGACTACCGTAGGAAGCCTGCCAGTAAATCTGACTATAAAGCCAGGAGATGGAGAGAAACCAATTTCTGATGACATTACCTAAAGCCAGCTTTACTCTGGGAGTTTTCAGCAAGATGAGCTAAAATTTCTTTTTGGCTTCAGTCAGTCGGAGATGGATATCATGTTATCCACAACATAACTTACCATTTAGAAGTCAGATAGGGGCTTAATTTACCGATCTTGCCAGCTGAGAAACAGCACAGTGAGAAGTGATTCAGCAGAAAGGGAGGGGGACTCAGCTCTCCCTTGGAGTGAATTCTAACCCACCACATAACCAGACCCTACCTTTGCCTCACCGCCTGTCCCTCACCACCCAGGGCAGAGTGTCCCCAGACTTGGACTGGGCAGGATCTAAGCGTGTCAGAGTTGGAAAAAGTGTAAACATTCACTTCAAAGTCTTCCGTAAGTTTTAAACTTCTCTCTCTCTTCTCCATCTCCCTTCCCTTGCTTGAAAATAAAAAGTGAAAGAGCCGCTGCCAAGAAGGACATTAAATCAAGCGAAATGGAAAAAGGCAAAGAGAGGGAAATCAAAGGGAGAAATTCTGAGCACCCACAAAGGCTTCATTAGGCTCACCACAAAGACAAGCTCAATTTCTTGCCTATTGACATTAACGAGTTTGATGCGAGTCCAACAGCAAAGCCAGGCGAAGCTGCTTGCTCTTACTAGGGG
>SJYA01003037.1:1342685-1358815 GCA_006410615.1 Neotragus moschatus
ACTAGGGGCGGGGGGTGGGGGGGAGGGGTGGTCCTAGGATATCTGCAGCTGCTTGCAAATTGCTGAATTCCACGAAAGGTCATCTTTCTTGATTGGTGTTCATTCCTTTCTGTGTGCCGCCAATCAAGTGCTGGCCAAGCGGATGGCTGCCGGCGATCCTGACCCACCAGGTCCGCAGCTGCTGCCTCATCCCAGAACTGGTCCACCCTCCCCTGCCTTGAAAATTCTCCCTTCAGGAGTGGCTCTTTAACTAGAAACCACAGGGGCCCAACGGGTATTTCCTGAATAAATCTATGTGACTGATAAACTGTGCATAGCGCTATGGGAGGGGCTGGGCGAGAAAAAAAAGAAATGTAACTTAAGGAAGAAAATAAAAACAGCTTAAATGATACAAAAACATAGCAAATATAGACAGTGACAGAGCTTAGATTCAAACTCTCATCTTTATATCCAGAGTTATGTATTCCATCAACATGCTATCTCTCTGGGGACTTCCCGGGTCCAGTGGTTAGGACTCCAAGTTCCCAGTGCAAGCGGCATGGTTTCCATTCCTGGTCCTATATCTCGCATCCCTGTGTGGCATGACCAAATAAATGAATTAATTTTTTAAAACCTTGATATCTGTCTGGGAAGAAAGGGGGCCAAGAAGTGAGGAATCAAGCAAAGAGGCTGAGGTTTGGGGAGAAAGAACTAACCATAGCATTGTTTGTTGGTTCTCTCCCACGTGGCAAGCATTCAACAAGACATCTCATGTTATATTTCACCTTACTCCTTACAACAATCTGAGTGAGAGAGTCAAAGTTACTCAGTCATGTCCAGTTCTTTGCAAACCCATGGACTATACAGTCCATGGAATTCTCCAGGCCAGAATACTGGAGTGGGTAGCCTTTCCCTTCTCCAAGGAATCTTCCCAATCCAGGGATCAAACCCAGGTCTCCCACAATGCAGGCAGATTCTTTACCAGCTAAGCCACAAAATGGACAGAGAAATAGACAATTACAAAATAGTGTGCCTACTGCCCTTTAGTTTACAAGTCTATACAGGCTGTCAGGGCAGCCCAGAGGGAGGAAAATTAGCCCAAACTGGGTGATGAGGAAAGTCAGGAAGCATTTCTGGCAAGAAGTGATGTATGAATGGAGGCAATTTGTATGAATCCAGGGTAGCACTATGTTTCGTAATCAGACTCCCCTATAGCCTTAGCTGACCTTCTTCATTTCCTCCTTTCTGATGCCTGGAATCCACACAATGGCAGGATTTCTGCAGTTGTCTTGGACCATGAGGTGACCCTGATGACAGAACCATGTTCTATAACATTAGGTCAGAAAGACAGATGTAATCCAGGTGTGTGGAAATAAGAAGCCATCATACCAGCCTGAATTAGCCTGGTTATGAATTTTTTTCTTGTGGGAAAGCCCAACATCTTTTTTCAATGCACTGTTATTTGGGGTTTATTTGATCTTAATCCTAGCCAATTCAGAGTAATGCTGACGCTATTCAACTAGACACTCTAAGAGGAGACTTCAGCCTAGTAAAGGAGAGAGAAAACATGGCTTTGATGTAAGACAAGTTCTTCTTAAAGCGTCTGTGAGACCAAGGAGAGGATAAATGCTCTAAGAGGATAAATGCAGTAAGAATAATGGCCGTGGAGCTATAGATAAAGATTTTGAAGGGGATCAGGATTGGTCACCCCAAAATAGGTCACATTGGCATAAGGGTTATTTTGACTGGAGGAAGTTGATAATCAACAGATGAAAGAGAAATTCTCTGTCCTCCCTTTATCTGCCTAAAAGCAGGGCATGAATTTCCCTTGTGAAGGCAGACGCTCTCCCAGACAAGGGAGAGGACAGCAGCTCGCGTCACTGAAGTTGGCAATGTAGATGAGTCTGCAGCCACAGACCTCTAAAATAATCTTTGTCTTCCATTAGTTTCTAAAGCGGGGTGTGCTAAGCTACTTCAGTCATGTCCAACTCTTTATGATCCTATGGACTGTATCCCTCCAGGCTTCTCTGTCCATGGGATTCTCCAGGCAAAAATACTGGAATGAGTTGTCCTTTCCTCCTCCAGGGGATCTTCCCAGCCCAGGGATCAAACCCACATCTGTTTTGTCTATCTGCATTGGCAGGCAGGTTCTTTACCACTAGCGCCACCTGAGAAGCCCACCAAAAAACTTACTGGAAAAGTCCACTCTAACATGCTACCCCAGAAGATTTACTTCATCAGAAATTCTGGGGATGGGGCCTGATATGTTTAATAAATTCCACAGACCATCTTGATACATCCACAAGTCTGAGAATTAAAGAGACAAGCTCATTTGCTAAGACTGAGAAGGAAGTGGTGAGGATAAAGACTTCAGAAGGATGGGAAACTTTGAAAGAACTACTGGGAAGAAAAAGAGAGATTGATTGAGAACTTACGAAAGGATAGCCTGAGATACATTCTGCCAAGCTCCAGGTGCTGAATTCTAGTACTGGGTGTAAAGATGGAGTGGGAGGTCCAATAGAATTTTGACCAAAAAAAAAAAAAAAAAACACCAGTGTAATATAAGCAATTGCAATAGAAAGTCTCTGACAGCATGTATAGGGCCATAGGGATAACTGATGACAAGAAGGCATCCCTGAAGGGGGAGAGAACACTGCTTTTATTTATTTTTTTTGGCCGTGCTGGGTCCTCGTTGCTGTGTTCGGGCTTTCTCTAGCTGCGGCCAGCCAGGGCCACTCTCTGATTGTGGTGTCCCCTCTTATTGCAGAGCACCGGCTCCAGCACGCGAACTTAGTAGCAGCAGCACACGAGCTCAGCAGTTGGGGCGCACGGGCTGAGTTGCTCTGCAGCATGTGAGATCTTTCCGACAAGAGATCCAACCTGTGTCCCCTGCATCGGCAGGCAGGTTCTTAACCCGCTGTACCACCAGGGAAGTCCAGAACACTGCTTTCAGAGTCCCCATAACCTGGATTCACTTCCTAGCTCTGCCACAGCCAGCCATGGAAGTTCAAGAAATTTACTTAATCCCTCTGAGCCTGTTTCCTCAACATGGAACTGGAAACACAACAGCGATATGGAGGCTCCACCTACATTAAACACAGCACATGGAAATTCCTCGCTCAAAACCTGGCATGAGAGAGCTAATGTTATGCATTTGTGTGTCAGATTGTGTCATATTAATGTGTGAACCCTGTAACGTTTGTTCCTTGATCTTGTCACTTTCTTGGTTCTTCTGGGCTAAGCTGGACTCTACTTAAGTTCTCATTTCAGGACCCAGGGCAGTGAAGAGATCCCAGGATACCCCATAGGCTCTTGGCAGAGAAGGGAACAAAGAGAGTAACCCCACTGAAGGCTTCTGTTTGGGGACTTCCCTAGAGGTCGAGTAGTTAAGAATCTACCTGCGAATGGAGGAGACGCAGGCTCAGTCCTTGGTCTGGGAAGATCATACCTCGGAGCAGCTAAGCCCGTGCACCACACCTGTTGAGCCTACATGTCTAGAACCTGTGCTCCGCAACAAAAGAAGCCACTGCAACGAGAAGCCTGCACCGTGACAGAGTAGCCCCCGCTCGATGAAACTAGAGAAAGCCCGTGAGCAGCAATGAAGACTCAGTGCATCCATTAAAAACAAAAAACAAATTTCTGTTTCGCAGAGAGTGGAAGCTGTTACATCCACCCACTCTCCACTGGCCAACTCAAGTTATAAGGCCCAAACCAAAGCCAGTCAAACAGGCATGAGGCTTCTGCTCAGGAAGACGTGGATGGGTGGAGAAAGAATAAACAATGCACACAAAGAATACATTCTATTACCTATTATAATGGCTCTGAGGAATTTCTAATGGGATCTGTGGGGCTCTAGTTGAAAGCAATAGTCAGAGAGCAGCCAGAAGGCAACATGGTCCCCGCCAAGACGGTAAAGGTTTGCCACGATTCTGGAAACTTAATTCCTTTTGCTATGTCTACATGTTGTTTTTTTCTGATTGGTGACCACCGATGGTCCATGTATTCATTTGCTGCCATAGCATCTCACCATTCTAGAGGCTGGAAGTCCAAGGTCAACATCCAAGGTCAAGAAGTCAGGGGGTTGGTTTCTACCGAGGACTGAGGGAAGGTCTGTTCCAGGCCTCACTCCTTGGTTTATAGGTGGGCAATTTCATGTTCTCATGGCATTCGCCCTGTATGACTGTCTGTATCCCAATTTCCTTTTTATTAAGGACTTAATAAAAGATCTCTTTTTATTAAAGGACCACCCTACTCCAGCAGGGCTAAGTTGTAATTAATTATATATGTAAAGACACCACCTCCAAAAAAGGTCCTATTCACAAGACTTTATATGTGAAATCTACAAAAAAAAATGGTACAAATGAACTTATCTACAAAACAGAAGTGGAGTTAAAGAAGCTGAAAATAATCTTATGGTTACCAAGAGGGGAAGGCAAGAAGGGATAAATGAGAGATTGGGATTGACATATACACACTACTACATATAAAATAGATAATTAATTTAAGACCTACTATACAACACAGGGAACCCTACTCAGTACTTTGTAATGACCTATATGGAAAAGAGTCTAAAAAAGAAGGGATATATGTATATGTGTAACTGAGAGGAAAAGTTAAAATTTTTGCTAAACCCTTGAGAGCAGGTTCTTATCTCATGCAATATGGCAGGTTCTTATCTCATGCAATATGGCCTTTAGGCTCTCTCAGGGGTTGTTTTCCCTTCGGGGACTTTCCAAGAAGTTGTTTTTCCAGGCCGTCGGAATGTGGCCCCGACCAGCCGTTTAGACCTGGTAGCAAACCAGCCTATCCCTGTAAAGGTCAGGACCTGCGCACCAATCAGACTGTTCCCACCCTAGCTGCACCCGTTTGTGGGTTTTGTGCTTAAAAATGTTCTGTAATGACTGTTCTGTTCGGGGTTCATCCCTCCCTGGAGGTGACTGAACCCCGGCACGCTGGTCCAATAAATCCTCTTGCTGTTTGCATCGAATCCGAGTCTCGGTGATCTTTGGAGCGACGGGTCCTAGGAAAAGACCGTAAGGTCTAACATAACTGGCTTACCTGGTTGTACAGCAGAGAGTAATATAACATTATAAATCAGCTATACTCCAATACCAAAAAATTTAAGTCCTATCCTAGGCTACTGGGGATTAGATTTTAATGTATAAGTTTCGAGAAACATAATTCAACCCATAAGAGGCAACAATAAAACCCTCACAAGACTTGGCTTGTTTTCCAGAAACAACAAGAAATTGGACAGCAGTTCTTTCACTCGACAGACCTACAAACTCCAAGTAGCGAATTTTAGCAGCTCTCAGAGGGGAATCGTGAACTGAGTCTCCTTAGCACCCTAAACTGGGAACTGCTATCCCCGGTTCACTGGTGCAAACAGGGCACAGAACACCTTTTGAATGAACCGGTTCTGCAGAGACATGCAGTGTCAGCGAGGACTGTCAGCACAGCAGAATTCACTGTCTGAGAAGCATACATGTAATTACCTAAGCTCCTTCTCCCAGAGACCAGGGAGAATCCTATTTCAGACCAAATGTGTGCTCGGCTGATTATCCATCCCAAAGAGACTGAGTGGGAAGGTGGGGGTCGGGTTCCCCACCATCCTCACGTGTGGTGGTGGCCGCAGGAGTCACAGCCGATGGGTGAGACCTCTGCTTGGGGCACCTGAACGTCTCCACTAGAACTCTGCCCATTCTCAACGCCTGTCTTCCCCCAACCTTTCTTCTTCTAATAAAAGCCACAGTCCCTTTCGGCACCACCAAGAACAATGCCTCCCATCCTCTTCCCCATGCGCATCTCTCCCTCTCTAGAAAGGTTACTCCTTTCACCAGCAGACAATGGGAGCTCCCAGATAATGCCTCCTGCCCTTTCCCAGAGTAAATTACCATTTTTCGCTCAGATGGGATTCACAGCTTCCCTAGTTCTGTCTCTCTCCTGGTGATTCTTTCCGCTTTCTTTATGAACTCATGCCTTTCACCTGTGCCCACCCGCCTCCTTTCCACACACACACACACGTGTTTGCATATTATGACCTGTGTAAAAAGACTCAACCAGGCCGCTCAGAAAGGAGCGACTGCAGCTGCCATATGCCCCGTGAAAGTCATACACTGACTGTAATAGACACGGGGGTCACATCCCAAGCCCGCCTGGAGGCTGAGCACACACACCTTCTCCTGTTACAGCTTTTCTCAGCATCACCGTCCCACGACCCAGCCATAGGCACAGGCAGGGGCTCAGGCTGGTCTGCAGGGAAGAAACCGGGCCGGGATGGGGTTGGGAGGGGCGGGAGGTAATGATCATCACTCACAGGTTAGATTCAGGCTCCAGGCAGGAGAGGGAAGCTCCTGGCCCAGAGACGTGCACCCATCAGTGCTCACGACCTAGAACCACACTGGGCTGTACAGACAGCAGCGTCCTGACAGTGCCTCCCACAGCCAGGGCTGAGTTGGCCTAGAATCCCGCATCATAAAGACAGCATCATAACATAGTCAAGCAATTCTCATTAGAGAACGAGCTTGGGGTTACCAGAGGGGATGGGCGCCCCTTAATAAGAGGGAACCTCAAGCTTTCTTAAGATTTTCTAAAATTATTTCACCTTCTTACTTAATCTATGATATCTAAGCAATTTCATATAAAAAATATTATTTTAGATCTATATGCTTTGAAAATTATTATAAAATTTATTTAATATACCCTTAACAATATATATTCATTTATTCAGTAAATATAGATTGAGGTTCTGATATGAACCACATCCTGTGCTAACTCATAAAGATGCATTTTAGCTGATCCTCATTTAGTAAATCTGTCATTTAATATCCCTCAAATTTTTTATATAGAAATAATATTTGGGGAATGGACATACACACACTGCTATATATAAGATAGATTACCAGGAAGAACCTATTGTATAGCACAGGAAGCTATAGTCAATATTCTGTGATAACTTATATGAGAAAAGAATCTAACAAAGAATAAATTCATGTGGATGGATGGCTGACTGAATTACTGTGCTGTACAACTGAAACTAACTCAGCATTGTAAATCAACTGTACTCCAATAAAATTAAAATAAAAAATAAAAGTATATCCTGAATAAACAACAAGTTCCCACTGTATAGCACAGGGAACTATATTCAAAATCCTGTGATAAGCCATTATGGAAAAGAATATAAAAAAGTATGTGTGTGTGTGTATATATATATACACACATTTGAATCACTTTGTTGTATAGCAGAAATTAATACTGGGAAGAAAGCTGAGCACCGAAGAACTGATGCTTGAACTGTGGTGTTGGAGAAGACTCTTGAGAGTCCCTTGGACTGCAAGGAGATCCAGCCAGTCCATTCTAAATCAGTCCTGGGTGTTCATTGGAAGGACTGATGCTAAAGCTGAAACTCCAACACTTTGGCCACCTCATGCGAAGAGTTGACTCATTGGAAAAGACCCTGATGCTGGGAGGGATTGGGGGCAGGAGGTGAAGGGGACAACAGAGGATGAGATGACTGGATGGCATCGATGGACATGAGTTTGAGTGAACTCCGGGAATTGCAGATGGACAGGGAGGCCTGGAGTGCTGCAATTTATGGGGTCACAAAGAGTCGGACATGACTGAGCGACTGAATTGAACTGAATTGAAATCAATGATACTCCAATAAAATTAAAGAATAAAAGTATGTCCTGGATAAACAACAAGGTTCCCAACATGGGGACATATATTCAATATCCTGTGATAAACCGTTCTGAAAAGAATATAAGAAAGTATGTGTGTATATAAATATATATATACATATAAATGTATAAATCACTTTGTTGTATAGCAGAAATTAATACAACATTGTAAATAAACTATACTTCAATCAAACAAATAATTTTTTAAGTTAAAAAAAGAAAAAATATTTTTGTTGTCAAAAATGCTAAACTGGCAACACATCACACTGAAAACTGAATTTATATCAAACTATGTATTCAGATCAGCCCTATGTTAAGCTATTAAATACAGGCAGAATCTGCCTACACTGCCTAAACGTCTGAATTCATTATTTTGCATTAACATCTGGAGGGGTTTAATATTTGTATGTTTTATTTCTAATTGTCAAGATGAGAGAACGTGATATTTGCAAGTACTGTTGGCCCTTGAACAGCTCATGGGTTAGAACCACCAACCCTACTCAAGTGAAAAATCTGTGTACAATTTATTGTCGGTCCTCTGCGGCCGTGTTTCCTCCATACTATCTGACATTCCGCATCCTCAGATGTAAATAGCCCAGGATCTTGCAGCACTGTTGTATTTCCATTTTAAAAAGTCCAAGTACATGTGCGCCCACACAGTTCAAACCCACGCTGCCCAAGTGTCAACTATCCTTTTCTGCAAATAACATTTTGAGTCTGAATAGCATTTACTCCCATTGAATGAAAAGGAAAATTGTTATATACCCACCACTCTATTTTCTCTGTTTAACCCGTTTTAAGCCAGAGACATTTAATGTATCTCTAAAACATTTGATCAGTAATGCAAGAGAACTCAGACTGATGATGAAGATCTACTGGAAGGGAATTTGCAGACATATTTTCCATTTCTACTCCTAACTGGCAATGTTTTAAAATATGTGTTCCTTACATTTCCTTTCTTCAACCAACAGCACATTCTAGGAATAGAGTGGATGATAATTGAGATTGAAATAGACAAGGGCATTCAACGAAGGAGTGACCCGTTGGCCAAGTGGGGAAAAACACAAGGCACTCATTTACCACACACTCAGAAGACCTCATATTGTCCCCCTTTCAAAGGGCAAAGACTGTCCAAATACTATTATGTGTATTTGCTCATAGAAAGTGAAATCTCCAGCTGCCTTTAGTGAGGCAGTCACTGGAGAAAACCTTTGGAAACCAAGCACCTGGAACACTCGGGACGTGGTAACTCACTGGCTCTTTCCAGTCCTTCTATAAATGTTTTGAGCACATCCCATTGCCCAAGAGGTCATTCATTCCATCCATTATAAGATCTAAATGTGATACTATGGGTCTTGCTTGACACCTTTTGTGATCTTTCCAGAGATTTGGATTTGAAATTCAAATCCCTTTGCAAGAAATTCACAACACCCCACACAACGCAAGTGCAGTCATTCCACCAGGCTTTTTGCAGACAGCATTCTCACGTGTAATTCTCTACTTTAGCTGGGATGTGTCCCTCAACTCCCTGTTGAGGTGTTTCCCCTTATTTTTTCACTTCATTAACACCTTCATATCCTTCTGAAAGCTCAAAGTCCCCTCTTACTAGGAACCTCCTGATCACAGTAGCTCCTTCCTCCACCCATACACACTTCCTTTTCTGGAAATGCATTCATAACACTGCTGTAATTCTTGCCTCCCCACTTACGGCAACGACGATGTGATAAGGGCTGGCTCCGTTCTCATCTTCCCCTCATCTCCACTTAGTTATGGATTTCTGTGGGAAAACCAACCCCAGAATCTCAAAGGCTGAGAACCACAGAGATTGTCCTTACTACTCGTTAGAAGGAGGGCCGGCTGTGGCTTCCCTCCTTGTCTCTGGTTAGGGGTGGAGGAGGCGGCGGAGGTGGCAGGTCAAAGGAACAGTCCCCACGGGGAACCTACTTATCCCTTGTTAGAACAAGAGAAGTGGGAAAGCAGGAGAAACATTCTGATGGTTCCCAAAGCTTCTCCAGGGGACTGGCACACTGCCCTTTCCAGTCATATTGGCGGAATCAAATCATACTCTCAGCCTGACACAGGTGAGGTGAGAAAGCACCCTCCTCCCAAAGTCACACACAGTAAACTCCATGACAACAAGCAGAGATAGAGGCTCTTCTTACAGGAACAGGGAGAGAAAATCATTGCTTGCTTCTTCCATCTTCACCAGTAGGAATTAAGTCTGTGCCTGGTTGTCTGGTGTGTTGTTTTTTTTTTCAGTTTTGTTGAGGTGGAATTGATTTACAATGTGTTAATTTCTTCCGTACAGCAAAGTGACTCAATTATATGCATAGATGTATACGTAAATATAGTCTTTTATCTGTATTCTATATATACATATACATTCTTTTTCATATTCTTTTCCATTATGGTTTGTCACGGGCTATCGAACATAGTTCCCTGCGCCATACAGTAGGACCTTGTTGTTTTTTGTTCAGCCGCTCAGTCGTGTCGAACTCCTTGCGATCCCACAGACTAGAGCCCGCCAGGCTTCTCTGTCCTCCGCTGTCTCCCGGAGTTTGCTCCAACTCAGGTCCATTGAGTCAGGGATGCTACTGTTGCTAATCTACTCTCTATATACTATATATAGTCTGCCTCTGCTAATCCCATGCTCCCAGTCCCAGATTTCCCATTTTCTTGTGTTGAGCCCCCAGAGACTTGTATTCTTTTTCCAATCCCCCTTCAAAACTGCCACTTTGATTTTATTTCA
The DNA here is from genome assembly GCA_006410615.1 of Neotragus moschatus. Taxonomy (NCBI): domain Eukaryota; kingdom Metazoa; phylum Chordata; class Mammalia; order Artiodactyla; family Bovidae; genus Neotragus; species Neotragus moschatus. The sequence continues at coordinate 1,353,093 of SJYA01003037.1, forward strand.
TAGGATTGTATTCCTACTTCTCCCGAGACTGGCCGGATGAAAGAATTCAGTGTTCCAGTCTCTACAGCCCTGCCATTCCTGCTAAAGATAAAAGTGAGCGGGACAGTTAGAGAAACGGCCAACCGTGGGGAACTGAACAATCTCAAAGAGGCCCCCCCGCCTCAGAGTTAACACAGTCATAACCTGACTGCCTTTCTTAGCAGATATGTGGAATCTTCAAAATATCTTTCTGAAGATAAAGTTCCTGGCCTCCGCAACCTTCAGTCTTTTGTCCCAAACCCTAAAATATCAGAACAGTTGGGTTTGGTGTGAAGCTAACAAAACTGGGGGTTCAGTGTTTTATTATTTTCCTGTGTGGCTGGAACAAATGACCACAAACTTGGAAGCTTAAACCAATGCAGATTTACTCTCTCCCCCTTCTGGAAGCCACAAGTCTCAGGTTGGAATCACTGGGCTCACATCACAGTGTCTGCAGGACCACACTTCCTCTGGAAGACAAGAGGATATCTGCTCTTGCCCCTCCCAATTTCTGGTGGCTTCCAGCACTCCTTGACTTGTGGCCACTTCCCTCTATGGTCACATTGCCGTATCTTGTGTCAAATTTCCCTTTGCCTCCATCTTCTTTTGAAAAAATAATTTTTACTGCCTCATCAATAAGATTTTTTAAATCATTTTGACTGTGCTGGGTCTTAGTTGTGACATGTGGGATCAAGTTCCCTGACCAGGGATCGAACCTGGCTTCCTTGCATTGGGAGCTCGGAATCTTAACCACTGGACCATCAGAGCAGTCCCTGCCTCCCCCTTATGAAAATACATGGAACTGCATTTAAGGCCTACTCAGTTAATCTAGAATAATCTCCCCATCTCACAATCCTTTTTCATACAAGAGAACAGTTTCTGTGGAAGAGATCTTTGGAAGGACCACTTTCAGCTTACCCAAGGGCCCTCACATACACAGGCTGTTCTCCATAATTGGAAGAGAGGATTCCCAGAGGCTCCCCCGGCACCTTGGGTACCTGCTGGGACCCAAGAAGGGGCCCACTCAAGCAGGACTTGAGAAGCTGAAAGGAACTTTTCTAAATGATCAGCCAAAGATAACTCACTGGGACCACCTGGGCTGGAGGAAATGCTGAAATAATTTTCTATCCATGCTATAGAACACATAGCATCATTCTTGCCATATAAAGAGGCAACTGAAGCAGCAAGAGCCAAGCCCATGAAAACATTTCCAGTCTGTCGTTTAGTTAAATTCATAAACGTATCATTTATACTCTGGATTTGTGAATTGTTTCAACAGCAGCTTTGTGAGGATCTGGGCTAGATTGTGATTATTATTCTCTGGATGGTCCATAGCATCCTGTCTCCTGGTTAGCCAGCCAAATCTTACTTGAGATGCAGCTGTGAAGGGATTGGCAGATGTAAACAAAGGATCCCAAATCCTCCGGTTAATCACAAGGGGTAAGATGCAAGTCGGGCATGACTGAATCAAGTGGGACCCCTTCAAACCGCCCATGATGGTGCTCCACGGCTCAGAACTGCGGGGAACAGAAGGCAAAGAACTGGGAAAAACAGTCCTACATGACCTGATGCTCAGCTCAGTTCACTCTAGGGACTTCCCTGGTGGTGCAGTGGTTAGGATTGGTTCCTCCAAAGCAGGGGGCGCAGGATTTGATCCCTAGTTAGGGAATCTAAGATCCCACATGCTGCACAGCCCGGCCAAAAAACGCAAAAAACAAACAGGCAGCCTACAATTGGGAAATGAAAAGAAGCGAAATAGTCTTCTGATGGCTGGAAGCTGACTGAGCCAAGACTGGTGAGTTGGACCAGAAGAGAAAGGAAGCTGAGAGCGAAGCTCACAAAGGAAAGAGGCCAGGAGAATCTCTCTCGGCCCATTTTTCTCATCAAAAACCCTGCTCCGTCCTCGAACTGTTTCATCAGCACAAAGCCATCCTCCGAGGACTGGATGAATGCAATCTGAAAAGAGGTCCTGCAGATCCAAGCCTGACTGCCAAGTGGAAAGCACCCAGTCCCAAGAATGCGTGTGTCCTAATGTGTCCGGAGGCTGGGATGCAGTCTGCATCCCAGATGCAGTCTGGATCTGGATCTGGAAGCAGTCGCATCTCCAGAGTTCTCTGAAGCCCGCGGGAAGCAGGCGGGACGGCGGAAGGTGTGCCTTGTGGCTGGGGCACCTATTCGGACAGATGTCTCTGTGGTTGGATTCTCGCGTCACCCTGGCCTCTGAAGTCTAGGAAAGAACGGTGCTGCACAATGACTCTGCTCTCCTGAATTGAATCTTCTGAGGACATCAGAGATTGGCCTCGGGTGCTCTGAATCCGGAGCCCTCCGTGGTCCATCCACGCCCATTTTCTGCACTTCTTCCAACACCCAGCCCCACCCCGCCTCCTCCAGCAGTAGGGCTGGATGCCTAGGAACCAAATCTAGTTCTTCGGAACAATTGGAACCTGGATCTCATTTGAAAGACAAAAAGATATCACAATTCCACATGCTTATGACTCCTTCCTTTCCCTAAATCCAATGTCATGAACACAAAATTGAAAAAAAAAAAAAAAAAATATATATATATACACACAGTCGCCAGAAAGAAAACACCGATTCTTGCCACCTTGTGATACTTCAAGTGCAGAAAGTCAGCAAGGTATGGGACTTGAAGCAAAGGTCATCTTTCAGTTCAGTTCAGTCGCTCAGTCGCGTCCGACTCTTTGCAACCCCATGGACTGCACCACACCAGGCTTCCCTGTCCATCGCCAATTCCCCGAGTTTACCCAAACTCATGTCCATTGAGTCGGTGATGCCATCCAACCATCTCATCCTCTGTCGTCCCCTTCTCCTCCTGCCTTCAATCTTTCCCAGCATCAGGGTCTTTTCAAATGAGTAAGTTCTTCGCATCAGGTGGCCAAAGTATTGGCGTTTCAGCTTCACCATCAGTCCTTCCAATGAATATTCAGAACTGATTTCCTTTAGGATGGACGAGTTGGATCTCCTTACAGACCAAGGGACTCTCAAGAGTCTTCTCCAACACCACAGTTCAAAAAGCATCATCAGTCATCTTAAAGGGAGGAAAAACGCAGTCTTGCGTTTTCAGAATCTTGCCACCAGATGGCGTGTGCCGAGCTTTTGAAAAAAGAAAAATCAACGATTTTGCATAAGCGGCGTTTATTTTCTTCCAAGTGCAAATAGGAACTTTGCTTTCTAGGAATGTGAGACTAAGCCCAGAAGAAAGGAATTTGAATTCAGGTCCAAGATTATGGAAGCTTTTTTTTTTTTTTGGCCAGACTTCTGCCTTCTGTTTGCTCTCTGGAACTGTCAGCACTGAATGGGAACCAGTGGTTATACCTGATCCTTCCTGATGAATAAATGGTTACATTTTTCAGTGATAAGTCACCTGTGTTCTCCATGACCTTGAGTGTGGGTAGTGGAAACTACTGTCCACTCTTAAGAGATGAAAGGGTACTGCTTTTCATGTGCCCAGAATATTCATGCTTCAAACAGAAAGCTTTGGCCAGAACTGTGACTTGTACCTTGCCAAGTAAAAAAAGCATTAAGGTTGCCTTGCATTGTAAGATGTTTAAAAATTTACAGAACAAGAAGAGTCACTGGAGTCAGAAGTCCTGAATATCCTTTCAGGTTCTAAATCTTAAAACTGTGCAACTTTGGTCAAGTCACAAGATATAAAAGCCTCAGTTTCAATAGGAATTTGCTTATTCTAGGTACCTCATATAATGGAATGATGATACTCATTTTTTAGGGAATGCCAATCAGAATCCCAGTAAGATACTGCTTGACACCTATTGAAAGTGAAAGTGAAAGCCGCTCAGTCGTGTCCCACGCTTTGCCACCCCATGGACTATGCAGCCCATGGCATTCTNATTTGCTTATTCTAGGTACCTCATATAATGGAATGATGATACTCATTTTTTAGGGAATGCCAATCAGAATCCCAGTAAGATACTGCTTGACACCTATTGAAAGTGAAAGTGAAAGCCGCTCAGTCGTGTCCCACGCTTTGCCACCCCATGGACTATGCAGCCCATGGCATTCTCCAGGCCAGAATACTGGAGTGGGCAGCTGTTCCCTTCTCCAGGAGATCTTCCCAAGCCAGGGATAGAACCCAGGCCTCCTGCATTGCAAGTGGATTCTTTACCAGCTGAGCCACAAGAGGAGCCAATCAAAATCACAGTAAGATACTGCTTGACACCTCTTGACACCTATTAGGGTGGCGATTTTGTATATATATATATAACAGAAAAATAACAAACGTTGGTGAGGATGGGAGAAATTTTAATCTTTGGGCATTGCTGGTGGGAGTGCAGAATTGGGTGACTGTTGTGGAAAACACTCTGGCAGTTCCTCAGAAAGCAAGACATAGAATTATCATTTAATCTAGTCATTTCTACTCCTCAAAGAAATTGAAAGCAGGAATTCAAAGAGACCCTTGCACATGAATGTTCACCAGCATTATTCACAACCACCAAAAGATGGAGGCAACCCACGTGTCCACCGACAGGCGACTGGATGAACAGAATGTGGTGAGTTCATACAATGGAATATTATTCAACCACTAAAAAGGAATGGGGTTGGGTTGTGTCATAGCAGAAGTGAACTCTGAAAACGTTATGTTGAGTGAAACAAGCCAGTCAGGCACAAAAGGACAAATATTGTATGGTTCCATTATATGAGATGCCTAGAATAAGCAAATTCCTAGAGACAGAAGGTAGATTAGAGGTTACCAGAGGCCGAGGAAGGAGAAATGGGAAATTATTGCTTATTACAGAGTTTCTATTTGAGAGTAACAAAAAAGTTTTGGAAATAGATACTGGTGATGGATGCATAACATTGAATGCAATTAATGCCACTCAATTTTACATGTAAAATGGTTAAAATTTTACACGTAAAATTGTTTATATATATATATATATTTAGCACAATAAAGAAAGTTTTAAAATAATAATTGGGTGAACTTAGGCCAATTTAGCATTCAAAATCAAGAAAAGAGTTGGGGATGGCAACTGGTTTCCCTAAAGCAAGTTTTCTGAGAGAGAATAAGGCAGAAGCTGCCATTCCCTTTATGACCTAGCCTCAGAAGTCATACAGCATCACTTTTACCACATTCTTTTCTGAAAAATTGGTAAATACAGACCACACCCAAGGAGAGGACAAATATCAAAAAATAAACAAAAAACAAAAGGAAAAATATCAAAAAATTTTATGGATAGCTAAAAAAAAATTATGGCTATATTTTAGTACCACCGCACCTATTAACTCAAGAAAGAATTAATTGAAAAACACAAACCGTTTCCTTCCATTTGGTGAGGATCTTTCCTTTCTCAGTGAAGTGCTCCGAGCAGTCCTAGGTCCTGAGACATTCCCAACATCAGTTATGCTTGACTTTAACAACGTTTATGAGCGGCGTGAGCCCTTTCTCAGCTGTAGGGAAGTGCAAACAGCATTCCTGGCTCAGATGGCCCCGAGTTGAATGTAAGTGAGAAATGAGTAACCAGGTATTACAATGCAGTGTGATGGGTACCATGACAGAACTGTGCTTCTGGGGGCTACAAAAGCACATAAAAGAGGTAACTACACCAGATTGGATAGTAAGAAGACAGAGAAAAATACTCACTGAGTGAGCTCACCTTGGAGTCTGGTTTTAAACGATAAGTAGCTGCTGCCAAGTAAAAAAGCAGGGAAAATAGGCTAAGAGATCC
>SJYA01003037.1:1359030-1375220 GCA_006410615.1 Neotragus moschatus
GGGGGGGTGGGGAGAAACAGATATTTTGGAACTTGCACGTAACTCCTTGGAACTGGTATACAGTAGGATTCAGAGTGTAAAACAGGAAATAAAAATAGACAGGGGCTGGTTTTTTATTTGTTTGTTTTTAGATTTTCACTAAAGCTGGTGGGAAATGAGAAACCACTTTAAGCAAGGGAGACAAATTAAATGTGCACTTAAAGTCACTCTTGGGACTTCCCTGGCAGTCCAGTAGTTAAGCCTCCACAATTCCACTGCAGGGTGCACAGGTTCGATCCCTGGTTAGGGAACTAAGATCTTATATATGACATGATATAGCCAAAAAAACGGGGAAGGCACTACTCAATTAGCAATGTAAAAATATATTTGAAGTTACAGGCAAGGAAAATTTGCCACTCCAACTTGCCTCTTCAGCATATATATTAATAATTCAAGCTGAAAACAATCAAGGCCCTCGACAACAACAACAAAATTAATCAATAGCTGATCTAAGAAAGAAATGGGAAATTTTAATCAAACCCACCTGAGGACTATAACCAGGTGGGTTAAACCAGTCTTTCCGAAAGCTCTGAAGACTGATTCAGTCATCGGAGGTCAAAGCACAGTTTTGGAGACAAAGGGCTCTGGGTCAAATGACACAATGACAGTTTACACAACCCATAGCTGCAGGTGCAAGGCAACAGTGCATCATCACAACCTCTCACAAGATTCAGGAAGGGTGTTATCTCCTAAGGAGGTCTGATTAATGCAGGGAGGAGGCCCCAAGAAGCAGAGAAAATGTTTATGTTTAAATTGTTCTTACCTTGCCATAAAATATGAACTTTATTTCATCAGCCCAAATGACTCAGGAATAAACTTTGACCTTCCTTCATAGCTGCTTAAAGAATTTAAATAGAGGGTCTGTTCCTGGACTAAAGTCATCACTAGAGACATCGGCAAAGAATATGAACCAGGTGTGGTGGGATAAACCCCTAGAGATCAGAGTCCACTCTGGGTCCCACCATCACCACAAGCCCAGCAAATATTTATTTACCAAACATCAGCTTTTCCATCTCCATGTGAATCACCTTCCTCCCTTTTGAAGTTCCAAACCACTACCCTCAACAGCTTCTTTTGTCTTTGGTTGTAGATGGCATTTAAGGTGAGAGCTTGGGCCATTTTAGTGAGTTACTCAGTTTCCCTGGATCTCTCACATACATACATGTTATTCAGCTTTTGTTTGACTTTCTCCTGTTTCCCTCAGGTCCATTTAATTCTTGGACCAGTCAGAGCATCTCAAAGGATGGAGAAAAGTTTCATCCTCCTCAAAGGGATAAAGTAGAGGGCATTAGAGCCGTATGGAGGCTGTTGGGGTCCAAGTAAGAAATAAGGGGGACCTACCCACAGAGTGACAGTGATGGCAGAGAGGAGAGGTGATTTGAAAGATTAACAATACAGAAGAGATGTAATTTGGTGACCTGTTGAGTCAGGTGGGGNATCCTCCTCAAAGGGATAAAGTAGAGGGCATTAGAGCCGTATGGAGGCTGTTGGGGTCCAAGTAAGAAATAAGGGGGACCTACCCACAGAGTGACAGTGATGGCAGAGAGGAGAGGTGATTTGAAAGATTAACAATACAGAAGAGATGTAATTTGGTGACCTGTTGAGTCAGGTGGGGATGGGGAAAGAACCAAGACAGTCTGAGGAGTGTAGGTTTCAGGATTAGGGACCAAAAGGTAGCCTCATACTAATGAGACAGGAAATAGAACAGGAAGAGAGGGAAGCAGGAAGAAATTAGTTTGGTTTGGAATATATCGGGTTTGATTGCTTCTAAGATAAACACTAATTTGAAAAAGACCCTCATTAGTTTGGGCTCACTGGGCAGAGACTAATTTGGTTTAATAGAAAACCAAATTATGGACTTTATGTGAAAAGTTATGATTATGTTTTCATTTGGTTTTGCTTTATTTTCTTCTGATGATGATTTTTTAATTTTGCTTTATTTTGTTTTTATTTCTACTATCTCCAATTTGATCTGCCCTCTGGAATCTTCTTTTGTAAACATGCAAGAATTTTAGAATTGTTTGGATTGAAATGGTTATTTCCAAAATGCTTGAAGGTAGTAGAAAACTTCTTTTCCTGCATATTTCTTAAAATGTCTCTTTCTAATTGGTTACACAATGATGCATGCACGCAGTAAAGTACTGTGCAGCCATTTTAGATGATTTGTATTTTTAAAAAAATATTTAATGAATGAAGAAATAATCATGAAAACACCCTCAAGAAAAAAAGAGCCATTTACAAAATAATAGATACAATATGATTCTACTTTTCATAAAAATATCTGTGTACCTATACACGGGGAGAACATGGAATGCAAAACAGTAAGATATTATTCAGCCTCTCTCTGAGAGTTTGGATTTGGGACTGATTTTTTATTTTATTTTTGTGCCTTTACGCATTTGCCAAATTCAAGGTGATAAATATTTAATATACTAGAGTTTAAAAATTAATATCATTTCCCAAATGTTTGGTCTTATAAATTTATTCTATCCTTACAGTGGCAAACCTTAGAACAAAATAAATTCACTTAACCAGCAGAAGTTATCTTTGGATGATGGGAATAAGAGTGATACATTTTCTTTATAGTCTTTTGCACTTATTTCCCCATAATGAAAAAGTTCATAATTGCAAACAAGTTTTTAAGAGGAAATAGTTCTGTTTCCTTTCTGTCTCACAAAAAAATTCTTTCCTTGCTGTCAGGAAAGAATCTGATGTTGTTCAGTGTGAATCTGACAATTGTGCCCCAGAGATATTTGCGTTCCCATTCTGTTCTCTAATCAAGAAGAAATCCAGAGTTCTATAAAGTTTAGATGTCATGTAGCTTTGCTAACCTACCTCCCCACTAGATTTTCAAAAAACCGTTTTATCCTCAAAGGAGATCTTCTCTGCATGAAGTGACCCTCTGCTTTGAGGGACTAATAGTTCTGTGTCTGTGGTTTTCCCTTTTGTTCACACTTCCTTCCTATGTTGACTCTTCTGTGTTCAGTGTGAGATTCCTTGGCTGGTAAAGCCTGTTGGCTGCATGGAGCTACTTATAAGAAAAACCAGAGCAGCCTCCAGTGGTCGAAGAGGTGAATTCCTCCCAGGTCTTTTTTCTTTCTCCCATCCTCAAACCCTGCTTTTTGCTTTTTTTTTAGTCCCAGTTTCTTTACCCTCTCCCAGATTTTCTGAGGCAACCCAATTACAAGTCTCCTGATCTATGATGCCCTAGGTCACTCACACTTTGTCAGATCACACGTTCTGATTCTTGGTTCAGAAAATGTGGTCCCCGGAAGATCTCCTTCAGTGATTCCTAAATCTGTCTGTACTTCTTTGTGCCCACTTAAATTAGAGAAGACACACACACACACACACATGAAACATAAATAAGGGAATCAATGCACTGATCAATTCTCTACAGGTTCAATGCCTGGATGGGAGGGAGTTTAGGGGAGAATAGATACATACATGTGTACATCTGGCTCAGTCCCTTTGCTGTCCACCTGAAACTATCCTAACATTGTTAACTGGCTATACTCCAATATAAAATAAAAAGTTAATTTTTTAAATTAAAATAAATTAGTTCTCTATGGGAGATGGGTAAGTACGTGCTTGGCTCAGGGTGGAATAATAATGATGTCTATTTGCTGAGTGCTTACTATGAACGGATGCTAAGTGCTTTGCGAGCTTTATCTCATTCAATCCTTACAACCAACAAGTCGCAGTATAAATGAGCAAACTGAGACTTAGAAACTTTGAAGTAACTTGTCTATATCTCTGAGACAGAAAGCCAGGGTGCACCCCGGGTGTCTGAGGCCAATGGAAGCCCCTGGTCTCCCTTTGAAAATATGCTCTTGGCCCTCGTGGGATGATTGTGGGGGAGTCTGGAAAAGGCTTCTTGTGCCTCAGGATTCAACTTGAAAATAACCCTTTCAAAACCTGGGAGGCAGAGACCAACTTTGGTCCAGGGAGCATATATAGGGATAAGGGGAATCGGACAGTTTTAGTCAAAAACATTGCTTTAAAACATTTAAGATTTAAAAAAAAAAAAAAAAGCCTGTTAAGTCTTTGGTTCTTTGTTAATCTATTACATTCAGAGGGGTGAATTGTTATTTCATATATATGTGTGAAATAATGCTGAGTGGCATCTTTAACAAAAGAACCCTTTCGATTTGCATCTCACTGTGCGTGTATGTGTTTATGCGTGCGTGGTATCTGTGTGGTATCTGTGAGCCTCACAAGAGCTCTATGAGGTCAACAGAGATTGAAGGCGATATGGATCTGCACCTACAGGTCAGGAACTAAGGCTCCATAGGATTAAGTGATTTGCACGGACAGCAGGAAAAGCCCTTCGAATTGGAACCAGCATTCAAACCCTGCATCCCTTTATTTACTCCTGCTCGACTATGCTCTGAAAGTCCCCACTGGACACAGGACCTTTCCTTCCATCCTTAGGAACAAGTCCTTGATGCCAGCTGAATCGGAAGGAAGTGTCTCAGTGTGAAGCACTGAGCTTTCTAGAAGGCCAAGGGCCAGTTTGCATCCCTCTCACAGATTTTCACACCTTCCTCTTTTCTGCTAACCCCCTTTTCCTCCTCTGTTCCCCCCAGTTGCTTTTAAACCATTTGGGAGAGTCCACACATGGCTGCCTTCCAAGGTCCACACAGAAGCTGCAGCCACCCGGGCACGTTCCCAGGCAGAACATTCTATGTACATAAGTTATACCAATAGTAGGTGCGGGGAGAAGAGAAAAACCGGGTTCATTTTTCTCAACCACACAAGGGAAGCGCTGAGGTTTCATGACCTCCTTCAGCTGTTTATCCAATACAGTCTATTGCAAAATGTCTTGTCTTCCTAGAAATAACAGCTGAATTTTCCCTTTGAGTGACAACACAAGAGTACCCTGATCCATCTAACAATAGCTAACATTTATTCAAAGCTTGCCACATGCCAGATACTGTTTTAATTGCTTTACAGACATGAATCCATTCATCATTATCAACTCATTCCCTCAATTATTTTGCAATGCTGTGAAACAGCCACGCCCAAGCGGCTGTTGAAGTATGGGGGACAGTTTGCCTCTGCATTTTAATTCTTGGATTGGTCCCTTTTCCTGTATCTCCGTTTAAGTTATTAAGTAGCACCACTCTAGATTTCTGATTTGCTTTTTTTTAATTCCCTGTGGATTTAGAAGCATAAGCCGATTATATTGAAATTATACCCAGAGAAAGGTAAACTTGCTTGATGAAGGCACAAAAGTAAATATATTAACAATAATGCAGGTACCTAGACAAAAGTATACTCAGTATAACTATTCCATTTGTTTTAGGCACCAGAGCCCTTATTTTTAACTTTTTTTGTGGAAATAATTTCAAATTTATAGAAAACTCACAAGAATAGTATAAAAAAATTTTTATACATGCTTCATCAAGCTTTCACTATTCTAGCTGGAATTCCCAGTGAATTCACTGAATGTAATTTCTCAGGATCACGGGTAAAGACTGTGGCATTATACGTGTGTAGTCTGTCATACAGTAACCTCTCAACTTTCCTCCCCCCATGGATAATTAAGATCCAGCTGAATTAATTTCTGTTCTCTTTCCTGAACCTGCCATCAGAAGTACAGAAATCATTAAAAATGTCACTGAGGTGATCAACGTGGTGTACTACAGAAGTTAACTTAGACCATTTTAGGTGGAAGAAAATTAATCCTGGCTTAAAACCATACTATTCATTGATTCATTGCCAGTATTTATTGCTGGCAGCATTTGGTAACAGACACACATGATTAGAAGTCCCTTTTTATCTACTTGCATGCTGTAATACGGAGGCACATATTAAGCACATCTTTGACCCCATCAAGGATGGAGGATTCTTCAATAAACTGAAAGAAAAAAAAAATCTCTGAAGTTCCCTCCAATCTTCCCTCGTGCAGCCAAATTACAGATCATTTAAGATTTTTTTTTTTTTCCAGTGACTGTACTTCATCTCTGGAATCTGCGTTGCTAAAATGAATAAAGACTGACAGGTAGGCATTGTACCGTGCACACAACAGACTTTCAGTGTTTAAGCTAATACTGAATTAACACCAGGCTGATCTAAATTAAATGCTGACTTAAACACCAGGAGGGTTTGACCACTGGTGAGAAAAGTGTCAAGACGATCCTGCTCACTGTGTCTCTCAACCACATTCCCCTTCGTTCAGCCCAGCACTGGGCATAGCTTTTAAATTTGTATTTATTCACTTATTCACTTAATATTTAGATTGCCAGTCTATTTTCAAAGTGTGGGACTAACAGATACAAACTCCTCTACATAAAATAGATAAGCAATAAGGATTTACTATGTAGCACAGTAAATTATACCAATATCGTATAATAACCTATAATGGAATATAATCTGCAAAAAGCATTTTTTTAATTTTAAATTGAAACAGAAAAAACACTGTGTTGTGACAATAAATGATGATTTGAGTACATACTAAAATCATACCATCCTATCCAGCTGAAAATACATTAAAATGTTTAATAAAATAAGAATATAAAATTATACTTGAAAAGTCTAGTGCCATTCCTAATGTGTTATGATTTACACAGTGCCATGTATGAATGTTCTTGTCAAAATGTTTAAAGACTGTCTGCAGCTTCTGACAGAATTCTAAGTTTATAAAAAATACAGGAATAAAGGAAAAATTTGAATGATATTATGATAAAAGCAAGTCTAGTATGTGGGACATCCTTTAAGACAATTGTGACCCCATGGACCATAGCCCACCAGGCTCCTCTGTCCATGGGATTTCCCAGGCAAGAATACTGGAGTGGGTTGCCATGTACTCCTCCAGGGGATCTTCCTGTCCCAGGGATCAAACCTTCCTCTCCTGCATTGCAGGCAGATTCTTTACTGCTGAGCCAAAAGGAAGCCCAAAGAGCATAATAAACAAAAGGAACCCATGAACCTTAGCTGGGCCACTGGTTAAACAAATAAGCTATTAAAATTTCTCCTCAGTTGGATAAAACTGAATATAGACTGTGTACTAAAAGATATTAAAATATCATCAAACCAGGTCTCATAATAGCACTGTGGTTATATATAAGAGTGTCCTTACTTTTAAGGGATATACGCTAAAGTATCTGAGTTGAAAGTATTTTGCAGGTCAGTAAATTAGTGATATAAATGTAAACATATGACTATCTATAAATACTTTATATATTATCTACATTACTATATATAATAGGAACAGGAAATAAAACACATACATATTTATATATGTTTATAATATATACATACAAAAACAAGTAGAAAAGGTAGTAGGGGCAAAATGTTCACAACTGTCCAATTTAAATGGTGAATGAATAGTATCATTTCATTGTAGTTCTCTTTCTTTCTTTTTTTTAATGAGTATGTTGCCCCAGATCACAACTGATAACAGACTGTTGCTGCTGCTGCTGATGCTAAGTCACTGGGATTGAAACTAAGACAGCACGCTTCCTTTTTCTTTTATTTTTAACAATAATATTTTATTTTGTTTATATATATTTTTGGCCATGCCATGTGGCATGTGGGATCTTAGTTCCTCCACCAGGGATCGAACCCATGACCCCTGAAGTGGAAGTGCGGAGTCTTAACCACTGGACTGCCAGGGAAGTCCCTCATTTTCAAATTTTCTGTAAGTCTGCAGCTTTTTTCCGCATAAAATGTTGATGAGAAAAATAGAAAGGGAAACCTCGACTTACCAGAAACTAGAAGGGTGGCACAAAGTAGCTGAGACAGAAGCTCCCGCGGGGGTACCAAGACAAGATTTGGACCCCATGAGCTGAGTTTTCAGCATCTGAGCACAGACAAGAGCTGAGAGAGAGGCATGGTAGAGAGCCAGGAGCGGGGAGTAAACTTCCTACCGATCAACAGAACTCGCCACCTCTCGTCTGAAGCCAGAGTGATCCCCTGACCCCGGCTGTTGCCATCAACAGGAGGATCCACACGAGACAAGAGCCCGGAGTTTTCATGACACGTTGGGCCTGGACTCAGATGTGAATTGTCTTCTGAAAACAAAACCCTGAGACAGGGTTTTGGCTCAACTGAACTAAGCTACCATTCCACAGTTCAATGAGCTAAAACTCATTGTCCAGAATTTGTAATAATGTCAGAATATTCATTGCAGCACTATTTATGGTAAAAAAGAGATTGAAAACCAACCATATGTCCATCAACAGACTGTTGATTGAATATCCTGCGGTGCCACTACACAGTAAGATGAGGAGGTTATATTTTAAAAGGGAGCCACAATATAACCTAATCTTAGAAGAGATGTTCCATCACTTCTGCTGTATTCTGTTGACTTTGGAGAGAGTCACTAAGTCCAGCGTACACTGAGTGGCTCAGGAAGGTCTCCTGGAGAAGGGAATGTCAACCCACTCCAGTATTCTTGCCTAGAGAATCCCATGGACAGAAGAGCCTGAAGGGCCACAGCCCATGGGGTCACAAAGAGTCAGACACGACTGAACAACTAACAGTTACTCTAACGAGCAATAAACTCAGTTTGGGGAAACCAAGAAGTTATTCGGATACTAATTTGGAAGCCAGCATTCTGTAAGGACAAAGAGAAAAAGTTAAAGCCAACAAAGAGAAAGGGCAGATTACAATAAAGAAGTGGCAAGAACACTGGAGAAAAAAACACTTTTCATCAGCAAAAACAAATGCTGAAAGATAATAAAGTAATATCTTTAATGTGCTGAAGAAACATAATTGGGAACCTAAATTTCTAAAGTCAAGCAAAATATCACTTACAAATCAAGGCAAATTAGAAATTTTTTGACATTCAAGCACTTAGAAATTTACTGCTAACTGTCTCTTACAAAAACAACTACTAAATGAGAAAAAACAACAAAAAAAGAATCTGGAAAAGATGAACAGAATAAAGAAGCAAGAGTTGGCAAAAGAATTAAATATGCTGGTAAGTCCAGATAAATATTGCATGTGAAAAAAATTAGAATATCAATCATTTTTTGTATGTTTTCAAAAGCCAGCTGGCATTCCCAGTTAAAGATAGCATATTAAAAACAAGCATTTAATTCTGCTTCTTCCCGAAACCCCACAAAATTGATAGTTGAAAGATTTCTTTAAAAAAAAAAACAAAACATAAAACCCACCAGAATGAAAAGAACAGGAACTATTTCAGCAGCGACAAAATATTGGATGCTGAAGAGCAGAAGGCAAGTCGGTTGGGGAATATTGGTGATCAATCTGATTTACACATCAGAGCAACCAAAAGGCCAAGGAACAACAACTCCATATATCTCTGGAAGATGAATTAAAAGCATGGAATGGATTGGAAGTCTTTTTTAGTTAACTCCACAGACCTCGTATCACTGAAGTCCAGGCAACCGTGCCTTCCCAGAAGAAGTCAAGCTTATTCTTCAAAGTAAAACAGAGGGTCTCTTGATTGCACAATATCAGGCACATTTGAGCATGGTGGTAGCATACTAAGAATGGACGATGCCCAGGAAACAGAGCATCCAGTTTCCAGTTTGAGAGTAACAGGAGATCAGTCCCAGAGGAACAGCCCATCCCTAGTGTTGAGAGCAGCCTAACCAGATGGGGATCCACCAGAAGTCTCCAGAAGACACTATGGGACTTGCCTAGGGGTGCAGTGGTTAAGGATCCACCTGCCAGTGCAGAGAGACAGGGGTTTGATCCCTGGTCCGGGAAGATCCCACATGCTGCAGGGCAGCTAAGCCCCTGAGCCACAGCTGCTGAAGCCCAGGTGCCTGGGCTTTCTCACAAGAGAAACCTCCGCAATGAGAAGCCCTCACACCACACTGCTCAGCCACATCTGGAGCAAGCCTGCATGCAGCAACAAAAACTCAGCATGGTCAAAACTAAAATTAAATAAATACATGATTTTAAAAAGAAGAAAAGACTTATGGAAAAAAATAATACTGAGAAAATAACTGATATGCTTATTGACAAGAAATTTAGGCACTTGGAGAAAAGTATGGGGCCAAAACTAGTGAGATATCCATTGAAAAATAAGCAACAAAACAAAAAAAATAATCATTAACTGAAGGAAAAACAAAGTGATGCAAGAAAAAAAAGCAATCATAGCTAACAACGTGTTTCAACTGTGAATAATGAGTATATAGTTCTAATATCTTAAATACTGATTATTTATATAATAAAATTATGATATGGCTGTATATATTAAAATGCATAAAGAGGGAATGTATATATTATATCTATATCTTGGGGGAATGAAATAGCAGAGAAATAAACCCTCAACATTCATAGTGAGAAACTAATAGATAATGCCTAAAACTTGAAAATCAAGACAGCAATATAAACATAATGAGAGATACAAAAAATTTAATACTTGAAATTGTTCAGTGTGTTTCCTTAGGATATTGAGGGGGACAATAAGCAGGAGGTTGCTATTTTTGTATAAAAATTGCAGAGTGTGTTGATTCTTTAAATTATGTGCCTTATGTGATTGATGATTAAAACAAAGAAATGTTTTAAAGCTGTATTCAAAGTAGTGGATAATAATAATAAAGAAGATAGAGAAAATATTTCTAAGGGAAATTAAAATCAAAATCCTTGTGTTATTCAGGGAGGGCATAAAAGTACCAATTAAATTTAGACATTAACTTTCAAATCCACTGAGCTCAATAACGTGGATAATGAACACTAGATAAATTTGCCCAAAGAAAGAAAAGGGGTAAAGAAGAAAGAGAAAGCACAAGAGTTAGAAAACACAAAATAAGATGGTGGAAATCATTTTTTAAATACTATAAATATATAAACAAAAATTAAAAACAATATAAAACAATATAGAGTCATTGATTAAAATACAGTTTAATTTTTAATCTAGCTAAAGAGAGTTTATGAGTTGACCTCAAACAGAAGAATTATATGTAAAGATATATTATTCCAAAAAAGATAGATTTTTTTAACTCTTAGAGAAACTGCTTATTGACTAAAACATTTAAAAAATAATAACAATGAATTTTCAAAACCCTGTGAACTCTGTGTACCTAATAATACAGACTGATACTATACCCCCATAAAACTGACAGAATTAGAAAAAGATAGTAAGAAACCCACAAACACGTGGCAGAAAATCATAGTAAACTATTTTTTTACTAAAAATTCCCTCCCTCAAAAGCTGGTAAAGGGGTTTCCCTGATGGTCCAGTGGTTAAGACTCTTGCCTTCCAATACAGGGGCCATGGGTTCAATCCCTGGTGGGGGAAGTAAGGTCCCACATGCCTTGGGGTGGGGCCAAAAATTTAAAAAATAAAGCAGCTGGTAAAAACAAGAGAGGAAATTAAGAACTTAGAATATTTAAAACCTTATATGGAAAGGAAATAAAGAAACCTGTGATCCCAAGCAGAGATTGAATGTTCTCTTCAAGCACTAGTGGGACATTCATTTCCAGTAAGGAAGTCTGGACTGATTTCATAGAACTGACATTTTAAATTAATTCACACTGATGGTAGAAAGCTCAGGAAATGTAGACAGTTTAAAGTGCAAGACAAAAGTTATCTAGTCTCACTCTGAGTTCTTTTACTGTTTGGCATATTTCCTTTCAGTCTTTTTCGAAATGTGCTTTCATACATGCTTTTATTTTTTCTTCTTTTTTTGGTAATAGTGATGTCTACTATGTATTCCTTTTATATCGTTTGGTTCGCAACTAATGATACCATAATTTACTTCTCTAGGACCTACCAGTCTCCCCAGAGTTTCTTTTCATCACAAAATCAGGCTAATGGAAAGCACATCCACTCTTCGGGATAAATGTGTGGTTCTTAGAAAAAGGAACTATTCATAGGGATAAGACGTGTCCACCTCTAGGTAAGTCAGCGAACCAGGCTACAGAACACTTTGGTGGACCGACGGAGAAGGAAGGTTTTAGAGTTGAAGCAAAAACCAGATTCTCACGACCCTGAAAGGACTTACTTACTAGCCCTCCTCCCCAGTTCAGAGCCAGCAGCAGCCCCGGGGCGGGGGAAACCAGCCGATTCATCCCTGGCTAATGCCTGGGAGAACCGAGACGCAGATCACACGCAGGGACCTGGGGAAGTCTGGGTGCCAGATGGGGGCGGAGGAAGATGCCGAAGCAGGAAGGGGGCTGGGAGGATGGAGATCTGGAAGAATAAGCCAGCATCCTTACGGGGCATCCTCAAAGCCAGCATCCATACCGGGCATCTTTCCTCCATTCCGGTCTCTGCCCCGCCTCCCCTCACCACACACCCATCGCTAAATGCAGTCATACCTGTCAGTGCTCTGTGGCCTGAACCTGTCCACGAAAGGGGCCGTTTAAACCTGCAGCCGAGCTCGGGGTGGACCAGTCTGGGACCGACAGGCGTGGCAGTGCGAAGGGCGTGGTTGGGGGAAGCCAGGTCTGTCTCGACCTGCGTTTCTCTACTTATGGCAAAGGATTACAGGGTGTCGGGTGACCCCTGGGGGACTAAAGGCCGCCTCCCCCAGCCTCCAAAACCTGCAGAGTCTGCCACCCGGGAGCCACGCCCTCTGAGGGACCAGTGGGGGCGGGGTGCTTGAGAACGCCTTGCTCCGGCTTCTAGTGGGTAATTCCTGTAAATTCTGCTACATTCTTGGAACAAGATAGGGCTTGATACACTAACTATTGGGCTTCTCAGATGGCCTTAGTGGTAAAGAACTGCCCGCAAGGTAGGAGACTTGCTCTCTGTCTCACTTGTAGGGAAGATCCCTTGGAGGAAGGCAATGGCAACCCACTCCAGCAGTCTTGCCTGGAAAATCCCATGGACAGAGGAGCCTGGTGGGCTACAGTCCAGGGAGTCGCAAAGAGTCAGACACGACTGAAGCGACTTAGCATTCATGCACACTATTGCCATGATTTTTCCTTATGCTACAGTGCTTTAAGGCCCAGGTTTTGCTTTTAAACAGTTCTAGGTTTAAAACCATGCCCAAATCCCAATGATTAGCTATTTGGCTGCTTCAGAATGGGTTTACCACCACGAAATGTATTTCCTCAACTAGGAAATGGAATTAATAATATCTACCTTATGGGATTAAATTAACTAACAGATGGAAAGCTTTTAACCTAGTAGCACAGAGTCCATAGTTAAACTGTAGCAGTTAGAACTACCGTTTAACATGTATTTCCTAGTCTTGCCTGTTTTTCCTCCTCTTTGCTCATACTGAACTCTCTCTCCCTCTTTCTCTCTATGTAACTATTTTTTTAGAAGTATTTCTTTAGAAACCACTTGGAAATCTATTCCTATCTGCTTTATCATCTCTGTTCTTTTCATCCCAGTGTGGTGAATCCATTCATAACTTTTAATAATGGGAACAGACATTTAAATAAATGTAGCAAATCATGAAGTTACTAGCCCATGTGTCCTCTGCTAGAAGTCACTATGAGCGCAAAGAAGGGAAAGAACGAATAAAAGTAGATCGAGAAAGGCTTTGTAGAAGAAGTGACACTTCAATCTCATCTTGAAATACAGAACTTTTGAATCGGATAGTCCTGGGGTTGAACCCGTTCTGGCACTAATTATCTGTCGGTGAGTTAACTAATCTGGCCAAGTATTAGTCTCCTCATGTATTCAATGAAGATAATAACACCCACCACAAAGGGAAGTAGGATTAAATGAATTCATAAATGTGGGAATCCAAGGAATTGATGATAATAAGTTATTGATACATGCTTATTCTCTTTCCTTCCACTCATTATCTGTTGAATCCTCTCCATTACCTTCTTACTAACTCTTTCTTCCATTCTCCCCCCCTTTCTATCTTTAGTTCAGCTGGGTGTCACCTGGAAACATAATAAGCCTTCTAAGAAGTTACCAAGAAAAGTATGAAGCCACTTGAGTTGTAGGTTGACCCCATCCTCATGAAGATCTTGATCTATGGACAGTTTCTATGGTTACATCTGGCCAAATTGTCTATAATATGCTTTAAAGCATATTTTCCCAGCTTTCTGAGAAAAGTGCAATGCAGGGTTGAAAGATTTAGATCTCAACTAAAGACCGAAATGAAGTTTATCATCTACAACATCTTCTCAACCTACCAACCCTAAAGTCTCTGTCACTTCTAATGAGGTCACTGTATGACATATGCTCTTTAACAGTTTGATTCAGAATCGTTTCTTCTTTTTAATGTTTACTTTTTTCTCCCTCTAGAAATGGAGTCCATCCTGGTTTCAGCTACAGTAGGTATACCATCTACTCATCCCCAGGNTCTCTGTCACTTCTAATGAGGTCACTGTATGACATATGCTCTTTAACAGTTTGATTCAGAATCGTTTCTTCTTTTTAATGTTTACTTTTTTCTCCCTCTAGAAATGGAGTCCATCCTGGTTTCAGCTACAGTAGGTATACCATCTACTCATCCCCAGGCAGGTCCAGCCTGACCTTGTCTTCTTCCTGCCTTCCTCCTACCAGGCAGCTGGCCTGGAGGCTGAGTCTTTTTAAAGCATCACCTGATAACATTCATTACTGCCCCCACCCCACCCCCATCACACAGTGAGCCAGGCGCTGGGGACCACAAGACAGTCCTTGCCTTCAAAGTGTTTACAATAAGGGGAGCCAACAAGGTACTTAGGGTAGAAAAGCAAGTGAAGCTAAGTATCACCAAAAAGCAACATGTGAATTTCTTCAGGAACAGAGGAAAAGGAAATTCACAAGGAGCTGAGCTGGTGAAAATGGCTTCCTGATAAAAAGCCATGGTGCTGAACTGATGGTTTAGACTCCACATTCCCAATGCAGAGGGACTGGGTTCCATCCTGGTCTGGGAACTAGATCCCACATGCCACAACTAAGACCCTGAGCAGCCAGATAAATAAATACCTTTTCAAAAAAGAAAAAGAAATCCACTGTGCCTTCTCCACTGTGTGTGTGTTGGCAGGTGGGGAAAGCGGGTGGATCAAGGGGCTGCCACCTGTTCAGAAAGCCCTTAAGGACTTGAACTTCCCAGGCAGGCAACCAGGCTGGGACCTTCAGCTCTGGCGATGCCTAGGGAGTGCCCTGGACAAATTACTTAGCCTCTAGATGCCTCCATCTCCTCCTCCCTAAAATGGGTACAATAACAATATCCTCTTCTCTCTCAGAGACTGTGATGAAGATAAAATGAGTTAAGATCTGTGAAACACAAGGTACACCGTGCTTAGAAAACATGAATCAGGGTTAAGGACAAGAGTTATTTGTGCCATAGTGTTCTGGCGCAGGAGACATGTACAAGTGAGTGGGCATCGTCCTGGAGTCTGTGTAATTAACGCTGCCTGGGGAGGAGCGTGTGTGCTCAAGACACCGTCTGGGATGCCTTACATAATGTCAGCTTTAGGCAGAGTGCCTGTCATTGGCGCAGCTCCGAAAATACACATACACACGAGCGTGCCCGCGAGGCGGGGCCGCAGGGGGTGCGGGCTGCGTGGCCCACGCCGCCTGTCCGCTCGGGCTCCTGGGTGCGAGACCGGGTCCCTGCGTGTCGCCGACACACACGCACACCGACACCAGCCCCGCTTCGACGTGCGTGTCATGGCTTAAAAATAGATGCTAATCCGTCAACCGGTCTGCCAAGCCAGACCGAGGCGGCGGCGGAGTCATGGCCGTGGGGCTGCCTGCGCCTGCGATCCGCCTCCGGGACTGAGACCCGCGCCGCCTCCCGAGGTAGCGGGGCCGCGGCGGGTGGGCTAGGCGCCGGGGATCGGGGCTGGGGGGCGCAGGGCGGGGGACGGGGCTGCTTAAAAGGGGCCTGGGAGCCCGCCGGCGGGTCCCTGCCGGGGATCCCTCCCTCCACGCCTGGCGGTCTCGGCTGGCGAGGGCTGGGCGACAGCCATGAACCTGTTACAACCACAGCAGAGGGAGGGAGCGGGGAGGGGGCCGCCGACCGGGGCCCCCAGAAGCTGGCGGATGGGGTTGGAGCGTGTCCAGGGACGGAATGGGGAGAAAGCGAGTGCCACGGAGCTCCCGCTACACCTGGGCTGCTTCCCGCTTTCTTTCCACCATTCAGCATCACACAGGCAGCAGCATTCTGTTCCCAGAAAAGGTTGTTTGGGAGCAAGTGGTGAGGTCTTTAGGCCTGCGGAGCGAAAGTCGATGAGGATAACGGTGATGCTGATGATGAAGGTGTCGATCCTGATGGTGATGACCGTGATCGTGGTGGTGGGGATGATGGTCATGCTGGTGATGGTGC
>SJYA01003038.1:0-10090 GCA_006410615.1 Neotragus moschatus
AATATACAGCCTTGACGTACTCCTTTTCCTATTTGAAACCAGTCTGTAGGCTATCATTATCCTGAAGCCAAAACCAGACCCAGCTCCCACCCTAAAAAAATACCATTAAGAAAACTACAGAACATCCCTTATGATTATTGATGTAACATCCTTAACAAAATACTAGCAAACCAAATTCAATGATATATTAAACAGTTTTACATCATGACCAAGTGGGATTTATAGTTGGAAGACAAGACAGTTGTATACACCACCACCCCTCATCAATGTAATCACATTAATAGAAAGAACAAAAACCATACTATCATCTAAACTGATTAAGAAAAAGCATTTGACAAATTTTAACATCCATTCATCATAAAACCATTCTAACTATGAATAGAAGGAAACTACCTCCACATAATCAAAGCAATTATGAAAAATCCACAACAAACATAATACTCAATAAAGATTGAAAGCGTTTCTTCTAAGATTAGGAACAAAGCAAGGATGACTGACTGCTTTCACCATTTCTATTCAGCATACTTCAAGCCAGAGCAATTAAGTGAGAAAAATATTTTTAAAAGGCATCCACATCAGAAAGGAAGAAGTAAAATTATCTCTGTTTACAGATGGCATGATCTTTCATGTAGAAAACATTAAGTATTCAACATACAAATATATACCCACACACAGTGTTAGAACTAATTAATTCAAATTTATAAAAATGAACACACACAAAATATCAATGCACAAAAATCAGTTGTACTTTTATACACTAACAATGAACAACCCAAAAAGTAAATCTTTTAAAATCTCATTTCCAATAACATCAAAAGAATAAATTATGAATAGACCTAACTAAGGAAGTATACATTGAAAATTACAAAACACTGCTGAAGGAAATCAAAGAAGGCACAAATAGAAAGATACATGTGTTTGTGGGTTGGAAGACTAAATCTGGCAGGATATCCATACTACCCAAAGTGATCTACAGAGTTAATACAATCCCTACTAAAATCCCAATGGCATTTTTTTTTACAGATAAAGAAAAATTCACTTGGAATCTCGAGGAACCCTAAGTAGCCAAAACAGTCTTGAAAAAGAAGACCTTAGATGTATCTTACACTTTCTGATTTCAAAATTACAAAGCTACAGTATCGAACATTATGGTACTGGCATAAACACAGATAGACACTGGAACAGAATAGACCCTCCATATATGTTCACATGATTTTTGGCAAGGGAACCAAGACCATTCAATGGGGAAAGATGAGTCTTCTCAGTAAATTGTGCTGGGAAAGCTGGATATCCCCATACAAATGACAGATGTTAGACACTTACATCATGTATAAAAACCAACTCAGAAAACAAATCCAAGAAGTAAATGTAAGAACTATAAGATTTCTAGGAGAAAAATGACGAAATCCTCATGACATCAGATTTGGCAATGATTTCTTAGACATGATGCCAAAAGCACCGGCAACAAGAGAAAAAATAAGTTGGACTACATCAAAATTTAAAACTGTGCATCAAAAAACAATCAGATTGAAAAGACAATCTAAGGAACAGGAGAAAATATCTGCATATCTGATGAGCAATTAATATTCAGAATACATAAAGCTCCTACAACTCAATATTAAAACAATCTGATTTTTTAAATGGGCAAAGGACTTAAATAGTTCTCCAAAGAAGACAGACAAATGTTTATTAAGCACATGAAACAATGTTTAATATTACTAAGCATTAGGGGAATCATCTTGAGATATCACCTTGCACTTTTAGGATGGCTACTATCAAGAAAGAAAACTGTAGTGTCGGCAAGGAGATGGATAAACCAGAAATTGTGTGAACTATCATTGGAACTCTAAAAAAGTTGCAGCCACTATGAAAAAAATACGGCAGTTTCTCAAAAATTAAAAACAGAATTACCATACCACTTTGCAATCCCACTTTGGGCATATGAACAGAAAATTGTACATCTATGTGCATAGCTGCATTATTCATAACAGCCAACAGATGGAAGCAAACCAAGCATCCATTCACAGATGAATGGGCAAACAATGTCTTATATACATAAAATGAAGTATTATCCGGCCTTAGAAAGAAAATACTCTAACATATGCTACAACATGGACGAACCTCGAGGACATTATGCTAAGTGAAATAAGCCAGTCACAAAAAGAAAATATGTTTTGATTCAACTTAAACGGGGTATCTAGAGTGGTCAGATTTTTAGAGACAAAGTAGAATGCCGACTGCCAGGAATTGAGAGGAGAGGAGAATGTGGAATTATTGTTTACTGAATAATATAAAGTTCAGTTTTTCAAGAGAAGAGTTCTGGAGGTGGATGGTGATGATGGTAACACATCAATGTGAACATACTTAATGCCACTGAACTGCACATTTAATGGTTATGATGGTAAATTCTGTTATGTATTTTACCACAAAAAAGGAATCCAAGAAAACATTCCAGAAATAGAAGGCCTGAATCAAGACACTGAATGAATTCAGGGTACTGGAAAAAATTAACTCAGGATGATTAACACCAAGACATATTCTACTAAAACTATTAGACTGTAAAGATAAAAATTCCTCAGTACCTCCAGGAAAAAACAAATAATTTATAAGAACAAAGGAATTCTATAGAATATTGGATTTGTCAAAAACATACAAATGAAGACAATGTTAGTGCAGGATTCTCAAGCAACTTAAGAATATATGAACTAAAGATATTATATTGAAGTAAGGGGGAACTGGCCTCCTTCCTCAGCTCAGGCTCTGGGAGGTACAGCGCAGAGCACTGCCCATCTGGCCTGAAGCTTAGGTTTGAACTCCAGGCTCTGTCTCTTTCTGCTCATGTCCTTGGGCAGGGCACTTACTGTCTTCCATCTTCTGTTACACGTCCCTGGATTAAAGAGGTAAATTATAACTACCACCCTACATAGGACTTATGACATTCAGAGCAAATAATTTTGGCACTCTGTCTCCCGGGGTGAAAGGACATGCTCATGGACACAAGAAGAAAGAAAAGTTTTGTCCCAGGGAGACAGATTTTAGAAAACTGGGGCTTCTTTCCATAATTATCTTCTCATCCTTTCTGTTGACTGTGGGATTGGGCTCAACCCAGATGAGATTTAAAACATTTCCCGCAACATCTCTGCACAAACCCGAGGGTTAATTAAACTTGGGTTTGTGCAGTGATCACTCCACACTATCCTCATTTCCTAAATCTTCATTGAGGAAACATTTATGGGGAATGGGAAGGAAATTAGCATTATTTGTGTTCAAGAAATTTTTTGACCACTGTCTGGAAATTTTTTCATATAGTAACTAATCTTCATACTGCAGCAAGTTGAAGTATCTGAGTATAATTAGAGGCTATAAGCTATTCTCAGTCCTGAACATTGATTGGAAGGACTGATGCTGAAACTCCAATACTTTGGCTACCTGATGGGAAGAACTGACTCACTGGAAAAAAAAAAACCCTGATTGAAGGGATCAAAAGATTGAAGGCAGGAGGAGAAGTCGACAGAGGAGGAGCTGGAGGATGAGCTGGTTGGATGGCATCACCAACTCGATGGACATGAGTTTGAGCAAGCTCCAGGAGTTGGTGATGGACGGGGAAGCCTGGCATGATGCAGTCCATGGGGTCGCAAAATTGGCCGTGACTGAGCAACTGTACTGAAGCTATTCTCACTGGGCAATCCCCTCACTGCAGACTGAGAGACTCCAAATCTGAAAGCGACTCCAAGTCTCTGTTTACTCGTCATGAGGAAGTCTGAATTTGGGAATTCCAAGCTGATTTTTCCCATTAAGCAATCTTTAGTCTTTGTCAATTACTCCAGGATTGTTTCAGAGCAAGTCAGGGAGGCCTGGGTCTTTTTCTGCTTTACTAAGTTGATATGGAGAGATCCAGCAGGATCAAGTCTCTGTCATCTCCCAGGTTTGAAAAGCTCCAAATTATTTCTAAACTTCACAGACTATAAAATCATTTGTGAACTGAGAAAAAAAAAAAAAATCCCAAAGTCACTTCAATTCTTCCATGATAGTTCTTTTGGTTCTGGGAAGTTTTAAACAAACAAACCCAAAAAAAGCCACCTTTTTATTCTGTTAATTTTTAAACTACATGAAAGAGACAAGATGAAAATAATTAGCCTGATGACCCTAGCACTCAAACCTGATATACAGTAACACTTGGCAGTTTCTCATCATCCACACATTCCATTCCATTCATCTCAACAACTGCCCTACCCATTATTCTGAAGTGAATCTCAGACATATTTCACTCAAAAATACTTCCATACATCTCTCAAATATAGAAAACTTTTTAACCAGTTCCATATTGTTAAATATTTGTTTATTCTACTTTCTCTTTTTTCCAGTTTTACTGAGCTATAGTTGACAAGAAACCCCTTTCAACTCTAACCAAAAGTTCATCTTTAAATCCCCAGCCTCGCAGAAAGTCCACCTGCAAACCCACTGAACAAAACCACAGTTACACCCATGACACGAGCTGTCTCCATCTTTTTAAAAAAGTCTACATTTTTTAAAAGATGAAAGCTCAGACTGCTGCAAAACACTACCACACGAGGTAGGCTGCCTCCCATCAAAGAAACTCACGACTGGAACTCATATTGACTCTCCAACCCAGGGTCTTTTGGGGTGAAAAAGTGTGAGCAGCACCAACGGACGCCTGAGGTGCGCAACATTGGTGAACCTGAGACGCAGCCCCAGACGTGGCTCCACCCCAGATACGCTTCACAATCTCTTTAGGGAAAACTCCATTTCTATTCATTAAGAACCAACTGAATCTAATTTTCTTACTTAATCCCCATAATACCTTTTAAAAGTAGGCACTCTTTTATTCTCATTTAGATTTGAGAACACTGGAGGCAGAGACGTTTAAGCAAAGTGAGCCTCTGACCAGGTTAGTGTGACCTCTGACCTCACACTTGTCTCTAGCACCCTATTATGTTATAGACTACAGGCCATGTGAGAACAGAAGTTTTGTCAGGCTCACAGATGATCCATATTGCTTGATACATCACTGACTAAGCAATACTCAGATTGGAAGCCCAAAAGGCCAGAAACCAATATTGAATAAGGTTTATAGACACTTCCCTTGTGGCTCAGATGGTAAAGAATCTGCCTGCAATGAGGGAGACCTGGGTTTGATCCCTGGGTCGGGAAGAGCCCCTGGAGAAGGAAAAGGCTACCCACTCCAGTATTCTGGCCTGGAGAATTCCATATAGTCCATGGGGTCGCAAAGAGTCAGACACCACTGAGGGAACTTCACTTTCATTTCACTATAGACACTACGCTATTTTCATCTTATTCTTAAAACAATGCTTTGAGATAACCAAACCCTACACTTTACAGATGAGGAAGCTGCAGACTTTTGGGGTTTTCTTTCCAGATGTGTGGGAGAAGGTTATTTTATACCCTAGGCATGTAAAACAAACATGCTCATAGCTATTTCAGATTAATTCATCTGAATTCAGAAGGATTCACATGTCTCCCTTTCTATTTAAATAAATGGCTACAAATTTATGTGGGAAACCCAAAGAACAGATCTTTCACACATTACCTTACTTAAATCTTGTAGTGGCCCTATGCAGATATATAGCATTTCTACCCATCAACTCTGAGAAGAGGAAAATTCCTGAAGGAACACAAGGCTGATAAAAGTAAGGTTTGGTTTTGTTTTTAATTAAGCAAGTTAATACCTAAGATGCAGGTGGAGGGAGAGCCTATGTTTCTGATTTGATTCCAAAATAATTCATGTCTCACCAACCAAAATGAAAAAGAAGTACAAGGAACAAACTTGATGGGCAGATGAAATCCTGGGAGGTCAGATTAGTGACTTATGACTATAGTGGGGTATAGTCCCATTGATAGCCTACCCAACCAGTCCGTTTGGGTGGTACCAGGGTCTTTGAGGTAGTTGACGAGAAGATTTGGGAAACTGAAAGTACTGGAAAAGTTTGGAGACCCGAAGAGCAGAGCAAACCAAAATAAGGTTGGACCTAACCTGATTTCTCTGGCTTTTCCCCCCCAATAATTTAAAGTTCAGATCAAATTTTTTGTTTGTTTTATTTTCCTCTCAGTACCTGGAATTCACACTCAGTGGCAATGTTTCCTGTGCCTCCTCCATAAACCTGCTTCCAAAAACTAGTTTTACCAGACGCCTTCACTTCCTTGCTTTACAGTTTTTCCCCCTCAACTCCAGTCCTGCCTCTCTTCTCCATTTTTCAGAAGTTGCTGGCAAAAACCAACACATTAGCCCCTTGAACACCCAAGCTGATGGTTAATCTCCCCGCCTAAGTGGAGAGAGGATCCTGGAAGGCTACAATCCATGGGNCATTGCAGGCGGATTCTTTACCAGCTGAGCTCCAAGAAGATACCCAAAACAGTGGGTTGCAGACTACTACATTGTGGAATTCAGTAAGAACAGAAGTCAGCTAATCGGGACACTAAGTCTGATAACCACATAATTTCCTTAGCAGAAATCTTCCACTGATATGGATTTTAGAAAATAGAATTCAAGAATTGAAGCCTGTATGGCTTGGTTCAGAGTTGCTTTGGTCTATTATTTGTTCTTGAAACAAATCTTGAATAATCAGGATTATTTCATAGTCTTGGTTAAAAATACATTGAAGTGATCTAAAAGCACTCTGGTTCTCTTTCAGTGGATGGTCTTCTGGCCTGAGAGTATTCCTTATCAGAGCCTGGGACCCCTGGGCCCTTTCACTCAGTATTTGCTGAAGCATTATCACACCCTCGTGCATGGTTGGTAAGTAGAGCTCCAGAAATGGGATGTGGACCCCACAGCTTCAGTCTCCCTGGAAGGCCCATGGTTGCCTTCTAAAAGTGGTGCTCGTTCATATTAAAGCACTCTTCTTTTGGAGATTTTTCTGTTAGATCTCATCAGCAGAGGACCATCGCCTTAAACTAGGCTGACTTTTGTTTCAGGTATTGGCTTGCCTGGATGATTCACTTGGGAGAGTCCTTGTATGCCATTGTATTGTGCAAGTAAGTGTTTTCAATCGATCTTTGTTGCTTTTCTCTTGGTATCTCACATAAGTTAAAAGTAGCCACATTTGAATAATTCATGCGCTTGTAGGCTGAGAACACTCTCAGGATAGATATCGTTGAAGTCCCACACGTCATACTGAGCCTCACTCAGTACTCAGAGGGAGTACTCAGTAAATAGTTAATGAATGAATTCATTTCATTTGTATTAATGAGTCAGTTAGTCATTTAATTTAGATAATTTTTTTCTTTTTTTCAAAAATCTCCCTGTAGCCCCAACTAGAAGGAAAGATTAGCAGGCTACCTTCTAGACTGAAAAAAAGCTGTACTGACCTAGCCCAG
Organism: Neotragus moschatus; assembly: GCA_006410615.1. NCBI lineage: Eukaryota > Metazoa > Chordata > Mammalia > Artiodactyla > Bovidae > Neotragus > Neotragus moschatus. The sequence continues at coordinate 7,357 of SJYA01003038.1, forward strand.
TGATTCTCAACCCCTAGTTTTGCAACTGAATCCCCTGAGGAGCCTTCTTAAAATTCACTTGTTGGTTTCCAGACCCAGGGATCCTAATCTGGTAGGCTTTGCTTCAGGCACAGGAATGAGTTCTTTTTTTTCAAGTTCTGTAGATGATTCTGGGGTGCAGGGAAAGCTAAAAGTCCTATGACTAGGCCCTACTCAGCAAATGCCAGTGTAAATAATAGATGTGAGAAAATTAGAAGCAGCTTCTCTTTACATTTAGCCTTTATGTAAGCATACACAGAAAGTAAATGGTTATAGTAATGCCAGGCTGCTTTACAACTGAGTTTTTTTCCCTTTGGCTCAAGACTAATTTTCACCTCTGTTTTTGTGGTATTACTTCTAAAAGTGGAAAATAAGATACTTTATTATGTTTTAATAAGAAGAATAATTAATATTTCTTGGGTGCACACTATGCCAGGCAACTGCTAACTGACTTAAATATATTGTTACTCCACCTTCTGTTTTATTAAACGAGCTGGACTTCCTAGGAGAGGAGCATAAAGCAGCTTTGTTTTTTTACCTCTCTCCAGTCCTCCATGGATTACTGTCTGCCACCCACCCTAGCCCCGGATAAAATCTAAAGCAGGTCCACAGGTCGTTCAGTCACTATCTGATATTGTCAAGTCCAGTCAAGTTATAAAGTTATTAAAACTATGAACTTTTATCAAATTCAGTACATCTGTTCTTCAGCCAAGGCTCAGCAGGCCACTATGGGGAAGAGGGTGTAATTGACGTCTTCACTCTCATTCTAACTTTGTTCCCTGCTCACTAGCAGTAGTTGCTTGTGGCCCCTTGGGGTGCCGGAAGTATATGTAAAGGAAGCAGGGCATGATCTGCCTTGTGATCAAGCAACTGGGTGATGTTGAAGTTACATACCCATTGTTGATTTTTTCTCTCCAAAGGGTCCCTGGTGGATTTTTGAGAAACCGCTCATCACCAGGGATCTCCCTTCCACAGTTCCCTTGATGGTTCCTTCAGCCTTACTCAGCACGTCACTTGCAGTTTCCCATTCGGGTTGATGATATTTTCCTCTTATTTAGGTTTCTTCTGCCCTTTAGTTAGGCCTCTGAGGTGGGGTTGCTTTTAAGCCCATGCACACCAGTGCACTTCCACAAGACCTGTAAGGCCCACAATGACAGCTTCCTTATCCCTTCATTGGGATGAATCTGCAGGTGTGTGCCGTTTCCTGCACAGCCATGGATCCTATCAGGCAGCTCTACTGGTATTTAAACTTGTGAGTCAGATGTTAACCCTCCCCAAAATCACAAGGGACTCTTGTCAGGCTCTCTGAATGGTTCTTTTGAAGCTGCTTTTCAGGCTGACTTGTGATAGGAGGTGCCACAGCACCAGTACCCCTTTCTGAAAGCCTCTTCACTTCTCAGTGACAGCTCAGCTTGGAGGTGTGCAGTCTAGCCCTCCAAACTGCAGCGTTGGAGTACATGACACCTACTGTGCCGTCGGCACATGAAGCCTCCAATGAAAACAAAAGGGCTCGAATTGAGCATCCTGCTCTCCAGTTCTTTGAGAGGAAGTGGGAGAACAGACATGGAGAGGTTAGGGCGCTGTTCTCATGTTCCTGAAATCATTTATTCATGGACTAACATGTTGCAGTGTATCATTGGTCACTGTAAATCAGAGTGAATATTCCTTTCATGAATTAATAAATACCTTTAAATGAAAGAATCACTCAATGTGTTGTTGTAAGGCAGAATAAAACAGTTTTCCTCCAATTAAATAAAAAATCATGAAGACATGCAGAACATTTGTAGCCCTTGACCCCAAATTCCACTGTCCAGCAACAGAAAGGAATTGATGAATTCCATTTAACTAGACATAAGATTGGACTGAATGTTTGACTTTATAGCCACCATATATATATATATATAGACACAAACTCTTCTATAATTTTTTCTATTGTCATATATGCCTATTTTCTCATGTCTATGCATGTAAATTGAACTCATTCATTAGTACATAATATTATATAGATATGTCCGAATCTATTTAACAAATCTTCCTTCTGATGGACTTTTAAACCTCTAGCTTTTCTAAACTATTGTAAATAATTCTGTGTGAATGAATTTATTGTATGTCCTGGCCCACTGTGATATATAGTTCACCTTTTTATTGTTTGGTGGTAGAATCTATGANTAAATTGAACTCATTCATTAGTACATAATATTATATAGATATGTCCGAATCTATTTAACAAATCTTCCTTCTGATGGACTTTTAAACCTCTAGCTTTTCTAAACTATTGTAAATAATTCTGTGTGAATGAATTTATTGTATGTCCTGGCCCACTGTGATATATAGTTCACCTTTTTATTGTTTGGTGGTAGAATCTATGAATATAGTTGATGCTTGTCTTCTGACCTCATAGCCAGTGACCTTGGTAAATTCATTTTTTAGTTCTAATAGTTTATCTATTCATCTAATTATTCATCATTAATGATTTAAAAGATTCCTTTACATTTTCTAGGTACCTGGTTGCCCATAGAAATAGACAGTTTTATTTCTTCCTTTCAACTCCATACACCTTTTAAGGTTTCCTTCACTGCACTAGCTAGTAATGAAAGGTTATTGCTGAGCAGTGAAGAGACGCGGGGAGTCTTGGCTTCTGGAGGAGAGGAATTCAATAGCCTGGTGGGCTGCAGTCCCTAGGGTCGCAAAGAGTCGGACACAACTGAGCGACTTC
>SJYA01003039.1:0-39390 GCA_006410615.1 Neotragus moschatus
AAAAACCAACCCATGTTGCCTTAAGCAGAAAAGAGAATTCATGATGGTCTCAGATAATTGGGAGCCCAAGCATGGTACGGCTGGATCCAGGGGTTCAAGTGATGTCAGCAAGACCCCGTTCTCTGGCTTAATTGTACTGTCCTCTGGACTGCTTATTCTCAGACAGGCTGTTTCTACCTCATAAGAGAGTGACCACCAGGAGTAACAGGCTTGTACTTTTCCTGCTCGAAACCCCAGGGGGAAATTGTGCTGTCTTTTCCAATGGCTCTGAAAAATAAATCATAAGAAGGGCTCTGGTTGGTGAATTTGGGTCATGTGCCTACCGCTGGGGCAAGGGTAGCATCAGCCCCATCTGAACCCCATGGATGGAATGGATTACAGTGTAGGGGAAGAGTTGTCCCTAAAGGGATGCTGTGTGAGAGAAAAAATATAGCCACTGCCCTCAGAATACATGTGAGTACATTACTCACACACAGGCACACACATACACTCACCCGCTCTACTTGATCAAGAGATTTTAAGCTCCTAAACCTAACCGCATTGTATTTACTGCCACCAAATGTTTCAGCCTGTTCCAGACCGACCGGTGCCCACAGGAAAGACCAGCTCCATCATTTGAAACATCCAACTGTTACCTTTTTTCAGAAATCAAAAGGCGAATTACCTTCCTTTTATTAATCATCTCTTTTCTTACAAGATTTCACCTTTTGTTTTCCCGCACTTTACAAGGAGAAGGTGTGTTTTTATGCTGTGTGTGGATCTCGGCGGTTAATGGAACCCTTTGATTTTCAAGTAAGAATGAGTCTTGCGTGTGCAGGGGAGGCTCCAATAGGCTGGGGACGGTACCTTTAGGTTCAGGCCTTCCCCCAGCGCTGGATCCGAAGGGTTGGACTGAAACTTTAAACATTTTGAGCAATACCTAGAATATGTATAATTTATAAGCCACACACCGTTGGCTGTCAAATAGGCGATTGATCTGACTCGGATCTTGTTAATTATCTTCCACATACATTACGCTTTAACAGATCTTCAGTATACTGTGTATCAATATTAATAAGATTATAAAACACTATTGATAATTAGGAACAGAAGAGCCCAGGCCTTTGATTCTCGCTGTTACAAATGCCCCAGCCTCTCTCTTGATTAGAAAGCGGCCACTTTCCATTTCATAATATCAGATCAGAACATTCATGTCCTAAAGTGGGTTATTAAGAGCTCAGAGTTTTGCACCAGGATGCAAGGGACTATCGGAAAATGAGTATGGAGCATCACTAATGTGTGAGAAATTCATGTCTCTTGTCTCCCTAATTGTAGGAGAAGTTTAAGGGGGAGCTGTGCCCATTTTGATCAGCCAGATGTTTCATTGTCTTTGTCCAGACAAATCCGATGGATTTGGTTTTGCAGGATATTCACCAGAATGCCACTTTATCTTGATTTCTTCAATTGGATGAAAGGGGCCCAGTTAGGAAGACAGAGAAAGCGATTGATGAGATTCAAGGTGGATTTCAAGCCCGTCCCATTTTGGATGGTGCTTTATTTTCTATTTTCTCTCCTTGGAAGAGCCTCATCTTTAATGTTTTGGTTGGGCTCACAAACTCATTAACATCAAATAGGCAGACTTGCCACTAACTAGAAGACCACATATAAATAGAAAGAGCTGAAGGTTGGGTGCTAGAGCCAGGGCTCCTTCCCTGGGGGTCTCTCACCTGGCAGAGGAGAGGCAGGAGGGGAGGAAGCAAGAGAGACACACTGAGGTCTTCCTAGTGGCCAGCCTTAGCGTGCATGAGCAGGGATCCGTGATTCCCAGGCTTGGGTGTGGAAGAATCACTGGGGTGTTTATTAAACACTCAGAACCCCTGAGCATCTGTGTGTTTCATAAACTCCACCAGTAATTCTGGAGCTAAATCAGATGTTTAGTCCATCTGGTTTTACCATTTATGATTCTTTCACTTGCAAATGATAGAAAACTCTACTCAAACTGTTTTCATTGAAAAAGTGGCAGTTCCCTGGCTCTTGTAACAGTCAGGAAATAATCTGGCTTCTGATGGAGCCAGAGAGAGTTTAGAGCACATTTCTGTGCCTCAGCTCCAGTTCTCTGATATAGTCCCCTTCTCAGGCACATGCTTCCCAGGTGACGTCAGTGGTAAAGAACCCGCCTGCCAAGGCAGGAGACGCAAGAGATGTGAGTTCCATCCCTGGGTGGGGAAGATCCCCTGAATAAGGGAATGACACGCCACTCCAGTATTCTTGCCTGGAAAATCCTATAGACGGAGGAGCCTGGTGGGCTAGAGTCCATGGGGTCGCCAAGAGTCAGGCAAGATGGCTGCTGGTTCCTGACCTCACACCCTCTCGCTCCACCGTGGGAGGAAGATAGAGCATCTCTGCCATAAAGTTCCATAGAGGAGACGGGCTTTTTTCTCTGAGAAGGCTCCAGGGACTGGCTGTCACATCTCCAGCTCGGAGTTTCTTACCTCATATCTGAACCTCTCAGTATGGCCAGTGGTAGGTTAGGTTCATCAGCTTAAACACCTCAGCTCGGAGTGAATTCAGCTCACCCTAATCACGCGGCTGAGTGTGGAGGAGAGATGCATTTCCAAAGGAACTTTAGAGACGCTTTCTGCTTTCCACAAGGAGAGAAAATCGATCCTGGCAAGCAAAGAGCCGAGGTCTGCCAACCACATCTTCCAGTCCTGTAATCACCCTTGCATTTTGTCTTCTGGAAGCTTCTGCTTGAACATTTGCAGGGTCAGAGAGCTTACTGCTTGCCCCTCCAGCCTCTTGAATCTTCAAGCAATGCCCTAGAATCACCTTAAAGATGCTTGGGGTGCCAGCACTTCCCTGGTGGTCCAGTGGCTAAGACTCTGGGCTTCCAATGCAGGAAGCCCAGGTTCCATCCCTGGACTGGGAACTAGATCCCACTTGCCTCAACTAAGAGTTCACTTGCTGCAACTAAGACCCAGAGTAACCAAAATAATAAATAAATAGTTTTTTAAAAAGATGCCTGGGGCATCGTTAAAAATGGCTCCTTCATAAGTTAACTTTGGGGAATTAGTATTTGTATCTGACTATCACCATTTTGTCCTCTGATAATCTGGACACTCTCATTTGTTGTGAGAAGGTGTGTATTTTGCATATTTGGGGACTTTATCTACTTGGACAAATCTCAAGGACACTCCATGGACACTATTATCAGGAAACACTTTTTTCAACAAGCAAACTGATTTACTTCAAACAATAAAAAATAACCAAAAACCTATCACGTTCTAGTTTCAGATATGTGTTTATTTATTACTAATTTTCTCCCAAAAGGGGGATGTAAGGTGATTTACTAACCAAACTAAAGACCACTCAAAAAGGGTTATCAAAATAAAATACAGATAAAGACGTGGGAGTGAGACAGAAAGAGCATTCTGTAAAAAGGGGATGGCAGAGGCAAAGTTTGCATGTTATAAGTGCTGGCAATATTACTAACGATGGTTTTAAATTTGAATTTCTTCATAACCAAGGCAAAAAGTGACCATGCTAAGTTACAAAACTTAGCTTGTCAGGAAGAAGAATGTATCAGTTAAGAATTCAGGGAGCCGAAGACTAAATCCTGGTTCATTTCCATCTTAGTTTTGTGGCTCTGGGTCCCATATCTAATAGTTCTCAGTCCCACTTTTCTCGCCTGAAAAAGAGAAAAGGAGAACTCTTTTATGGTAGAATTCCAGTTCTCAGTGTAGAAGGAAATAGGGAAATAGAGAATCAGTATTTGGCAAACATCATAGTAGTAATTGTTTTTAAGCAAGCATCATCAAGAGATACTAAAACTAGTGGGCCAAAGTATGGTGAAAACCAGGATATTTTTAGAGTCTCAAAGCATTTCCCTACAGGCTATTTAGTAATTACAAAGGAGAAAATAGTAACTGTAGTGTACCAAGTGACCAAAGTTGACATTCCCAGTAATGAGATAGATTGACATCAGGTATCACCTGTTATGACGCACCGAAAAAGGCATAGCATTGCTTTGGTGATACTCTTGCCCCAAATGCTTAATCTGATCTCGAGGGAACAACAGATGAATCTAAATGGAGGGAGAGTCTACAAGTAACAAACTGGCCAACACTCTTCAAAAGGTGTGAAAGCCACAAAAGACAAAGGAAAAAATGAGACCCTGTCTCAGATGAAAGGAAATCAGAAACGTGGTAACCAAATGCAACCCGAGATCCTGGATTTGGTACTAGAGAAAGTCCAGTAGTGGTATAATTGGTGAAACTTGAAGAAGGTCTGGTTAAAGGTATCGTATCAGTGTTAACTTCCTGGTTTTGACTATTTTATTGCGGTTATGCAAGATGTTAACATGGAGGGGACTGTGTGGAGGATGTAGGAGGATTCTAGTACTAATTTTGCAACTTTTCCTATAAGTCTGAATTTATTTCCAAATGAAAAGTTAAAAGAAAAAAATAAGTAGGGGAGTTTGTAATCAAGGGTCCTGTGTAGTTTTGTAAGGGAGATGACCACAGACAATGCTTCACTCCATTCTCAGAGCAGGGAGAGCTGCGTCCACATTCGCCCTTATTAATATTATCATCTGTTGGAACTCTGCAGGCACGGGGGTGAATTATTCATGGCTGCACCTTCAAGGAGTGAGTCAGGAAGACCGGCAGGCATGCAAACAACCAGGGCATAATTATAAGCACTAACAGAGGTCAACACAAAACATTTTAGGCCCCTTTCTTTGGTGCAGGGGGAAAGTGCACACCATTAGGGCCAAAGCGTTTGCTTCAGGCCAGACGGCAAGAGCTGCCCTCAGATTAGACAACCCTCAGCCCTCACCAGTGAGTCCCTGAGACACCCAGAAGCCAGCACTTTGGGGCAAGTAAATTCTTTTATGCTGATAGGTCACCACGATAAGAAAAACTGAAGCGACAGGTAGGGAATATGTTAGTAGCAGGTCACATTTAGGACTCGGATGTCTTCACCACCACCTGATGGCTGAGTGTGGTTCTCAAGGACTATGTAGACCGATGGCTAAGAACTGGGACTCACTGTCCTCAGAATAAAGGCATGAATGAATGAGAATGATAACCACATATACCTTCCCAATCCTAACCTTTCATCGAAGCCATGACTGGAGATTGGTGTTTGGGGAAGGAGAGCTTGGGAAGGGAATCAGTGAGAAGCAAGGCTAGTGTGAGTGAGTATCCACAGGGTGAGAAAGCTGTAAGCCCTTTCTTGCTTGATCAGTTCCTGAAGGTTGGAAGAGAAAGCTGGGGTTTCCAGAGCTATTGGCAGGAAGAGGGAACTAACTTGATGGGTTGGAACCCTCTACTTATTGGAACACGATCCCGGTTAAGGAAATACTGATTTATTAGAGCTTGTAAATGATGGAGTGCTTGAGCAGTGTTCCACATAATCTGCCAAGCCAGTTTCATAGGTATCACAAAGCCCTACAAATGCACGCAGAGTTAGGGGCATTGTTTTCTCCTATGGATCCATAGTTTTTAATCTAATTTTTTAAAGGATGTATGGCTCCCATCCCAAAAGAGTCAAGACGAGGTAAACCACCTTAGGGGGAGAAAGCAAAAACCTAACCCAACTGGTCAGCTGTGATGGAAGCTTCTTACACAGTTTACTCTAAATTCTGTTCTTTCTATAGTTAAACCTACAGGATAGCATAGATCTCAAATAGTTAAAAAATTGAGGGTGTGGAATGTTTCGATGGATAGTAGGGGCAACAGTAGAGGCCACAATACCTAAAATATTAGAAATACGATCTCTCTGTGGTGACAGACAGTAGCATTGCCTATGTTCTTCAGTGCACAGTCAAAGGTTCATGGCTTCAGGGGGTCCTCTGCCCACTCTGAAGTCCAGTAGAAGCCAGCATAGCGTTCTCCCTGCCCCCCTGCCCCCCACCACTGAAACTGAACTAGCTCAAAATGATCTCCATGATGCTAAATCTAACGGATACATTTCATTCTTGTCTTGCTTAAAATAGTAGTACCATCAGGTACTCTCATATTTGTTCCCAACTTTTCAAATTGCTCTTTCTCTTGTATATTGGCTAGAATAATTCCAACTGAAAATAACAGAAAATTCAACCCAAGCTGACTTTTAAACAAGAAAGGGGATTTTGGGCTGCTCATGTATCATTCAAAACACCAGTGATAAGTGGGCTTCAGGTACAGTTTGATCAGCCCTCTGGCTCTGCAATCCTCTTAGCTCTGCCCCCTAGGATGGATTGGCTGTCTCCTCAGTCTGATTTCCTTGATGGTTGTAAGATGACTTCCAATAATAAATAAAGCTGTTTAGATCATCTCCAAGGAGGAGAAAGAATCTTATCTTCACTCTAATTGGACCACCTTTAACCAATTATGGTGGGCAGGGGAATGTCACGGGCGATTTGGCTTAAGTCTGGGACATGACAAGGGGCTGAAACTACCCCAGAAGCTAGGATGAAGGGGATCTCATCCAAGACACAAGGCTGAGGAGCAGAATGGATGTTGGAGACATGGTCACAATACCCCACACTCCTTGACCTTCCTTGTTTTCCTTTACTCCACTCTCTACTCATTATTAGTCCAACCCTTCCTCTCCCTCTACTCAGCTCCTAAATGCCTAACCTATGTTGACCCTCCCATTAGAAGTTCTTCAGCTCCTGGTACTTCCTCTATCAAATTACTCATCATGTTTTATTATAATTCGTCGACTGATAACTCTCTTCCTCATCAGTCTAAAGTCCGAGAGTGTGTGTGCGTGCTGGTCACGCAGTCACGTGTTGGAAGGTGTGCAGCACGGACCAGGCTCTAAGCATCTGTGCCAAACAATGACCTGAGTACCTGTGGTTCTGAGTGGCTTCCTTACTGAAGCTGGTAATATAATCCCCATTTCGTACGTGAGCACACTGAGGCTCCAAGGGACCGGAGTGCTTGAGGACTAGAGCTGGAATTTGAACGATCAACCTTGGTCCACAGCTCACATTCTTTCTGCCACTGCCCTGGCCATAAAGGAGAACAAAGGATCTGTAAAGACTGAGGGTGTGGTGTCCCTATTCCTGGTGGAGACTGGCTGCATTTATGGGAATATGAGGTTTTAACCTGCTTGAGATGCCACCTTGTCTTCTGACCAGCTCTTTCCCAGCTCTTACATTGTCCCCATGCCTGTTTGTCACAGCATGGCCTGGCCCCAAAGTCCCTGCTAGGACTCAGCTGGAAGGAGAATGCTGGTATTTTAAGAATTATAATCATGGCATTGACTTAGCCCTTTTCATATCTGAGGCATAGCTCATTTAATCACCGTGATAATCCAAGAGATAGGAACTATTATTTTTCCCATTTTACACTTTAAGAAACTGAGGATTAGAAAGACTAAACACCTTTGAATACCTTGTCTAAGGAGGCAGAGTTTGAAGCTGCAAAATGTGGGTTTGAAGCCAGGCCACCGGAGCTCAGAGGACATGGTCTTAATTAAGAAGCCACACTGTCTTAATTCAGAAGAGAAGGAGCAGAGGGTGGGGAAATAAAATGCAAGCTTCCTCCTTGACCTCTGCATTGCCGGGTGAGAGGGGAAAAGCTACTGTGACTTGCTTGGTTTTCATAAAATAAAAATTTCCTCCTTTGAGTTGACTTATTTAGCATATTTCCACCTATATTAGCAGTTCCCATTTATGAAGCTCTTATTATATACACAAAACACTGCACCTGCCATAAGCGGAATGTCAAAATAAATAAGACATTATTCCTGCCCGCAAAGAAATTTACATTGCACATAGCATAAACCAGAATGGCTAAAACAAGGAATACGTCCAAAGAATAGTTCCAGAAGAGTCCAAAGAATAATTCTGATTCCAGGTACAGCCAAATCGACAGGCTCAAACCTTGCCATTACCGCTGTTTCTGCTCTGTATTTGACTATCACTCTTTCTTCCCTCTGGACTCCACTCTGAGGTAGACTATTTCCATATGGTGGGCTGACAACTCCAGAGTCAAACATCTGAGCAGGGGAACAGAAGATGCTGGTTGGCCTGGGTCACACATGCTCTTCTGGACTGGAGTGGCACAAGAGAGAACAGAGAGGGGTGCTTCCCTAAAGGAAAATCAGAACCTTTAGCAGGAGAAGGAGAAGGAACAGATGCTGGACTTGCAGGAACAATGGGTGGCCATCATCACACTCCAGTTAACAAGATGTCCATCAGCAGATAAATGGATAAAGATGATGTAGTACACACGCACACACACACACTGGAATATTACTCAGCCATCAAAAGAGTAAAATAATGCCATTTGTAGCCATCTGGGTGGAACAAAAGATTATTTTGGGCTTCCCTGGTAGGTCGAGGAAAGAATCCTTCTGCCAATGCAGGAACGAGGGTTCAATCCCTGGTCCAGGAAGATCCTCTGGAGAAGGAAATGGCAACCCACTCCAGTATTCTTTCCTGGAGAACCCCAAAGGACAGAGGAGCCTGGCAGGCTACAGTCCATTGGGTCGTAAAGAATTGGACATGACTTAGTGACTGAACAACAACAAAAGCAAGATTATTTTACCAAAAAAAGTCCATCAGAAATAAAACGACAAGTACATATGATATCACTTATATGTGGGGTCTAAAATAATATACAAATCAATGTAGCTATGAAACAAAAACAGACTCACAGATATAGAAAATGACTCGTGGTTGCCAAGGGGGAGAGCGGGTAGCGGAAGGAAGGAATGGGAGTTTGGGATTATACATAGGATGGATAAACTATTACACATAGGATGGATAAACAACAAGGTCATACCCTATAGCACAGGGAATCGTATTCAATATCTTGCAATATCTTGTAATAACCTATAATGGAAAAGAATCTGAAAAAGAATATATATATATATAAACGGAATCACTCTGCTGTACACCTGAAACTAGCACACCGTAAATCAACTATACTCCAGTTAAAAAAATTTAATAAAAATACAAAAACAAACAGGAAAAAGCAGGGTAAAAGCAACGTGTCAGGATAAGAAGATGATGTGTCCTCCTCAAAGAGACAGTCCTAAAGTAATGGTGGCTAAGGCCTCCTAAATGGCCTTCTAAAGACCACCGAGCTGAACTGTATCTTGAAAAGTACTGAATTAGATCAACAGAGAGGAAAGAGGGAGAGGCTTCTAGTTTGGTATAGAGGTAAAGGGTTGGAGGGATTAGGAACAGAAAGTGAAAGTGTTAGTCACTAAGTAGTGTCCGACTCTTTGCAACCCCATGGACTGTGTAGCACACCAGGCTCCTCGGTCCATGGGATTCTTCAGGCAAGAATGTTGGACTGGGTTGCCATTTCCTTGTCCAGGGGATCTTCCCCACCCAGGGACTGAACCCAGGTCTCCTGCATTGAAGGCAAATTCTTTATCACCTGAACCACCAGGGAAGCCCTTAGGAACAGAGGGTGGAGCAATGTTGGCTGTGATGAGCGAGAAGACTGGATCAGTGAGGGTGGTTTTCTGGGCCTGAGCTTATCCAAGAATGAGAGATATGCTGGATCACTTCCAGTTTTGAGGGTGTTTGTAGATAAAATGAAGAAATGCCGAAGAGTGCTAAAAATTATTTTCTATTTTAACTCTTTACATTTAACAGAGAAAGAGTTTANGAGGGATTAGGAACAGAAAGTGAAAGTGTTAGTCACTAAGTAGTGTCCGACTCTTTGCAACCCCATGGACTGTGTAGCACACCAGGCTCCTCGGTCCATGGGATTCTTCAGGCAAGAATGTTGGACTGGGTTGCCATTTCCTTGTCCAGGGGATCTTCCCCACCCAGGGACTGAACCCAGGTCTCCTGCATTGAAGGCAAATTCTTTATCACCTGAACCACCAGGGAAGCCCTTAGGAACAGAGGGTGGAGCAATGTTGGCTGTGATGAGCGAGAAGACTGGATCAGTGAGGGTGGTTTTCTGGGCCTGAGCTTATCCAAGAATGAGAGATATGCTGGATCACTTCCAGTTTTGAGGGTGTTTGTAGATAAAATGAAGAAATGCCGAAGAGTGCTAAAAATTATTTTCTATTTTAACTCTTTACATTTAACAGAGAAAGAGTTTGACATTTCCCCCCAACACAACGCAGGCAACTGTCCCATTCTCATGGCAATTAGAGGATTTATAATGTATATTTTTTGCATATCACCTGGCTATGTGGTCCAGCCAAGGCCATAAGGGAAAGATGTAGGCTCAGCATCTTCTTTCATCTTGTCACAGAACCACAGTGATTGTATGTGGAGCTGAATTTGAAAAGGACACTGGACACTGGCGTCTTAGCTGAAAGGTATTCCTGCTGGTCTAGGCTTATAAAAGGACTGGCTGCAGGGGCGGAGGCGGGGATGGGGGTNGCTAGAGCCCTTTGGTTTAAGCAAATCCAATAAGTGAGAAAATTATTTTATACAAAAAGGCTAGTTCAGGGGAATTATTCACTTTACAAAAAATAGTTTCCTGCAGCATTTTCCTCTACACTAAGCCCCTGTTAGCATGTGAATAACATGAGACCATTTTATAAAAATAGTGATGGCCTCATCACTTGTAGGGGACACTCCTATTGTGGGGATGATGGACATCAGGATTGGGAAATGTTTACAAACCAGGAACAAGACTTCAGCTGTTATAACAAGGACCTCTTCCCTCATCAGATCTATGCTCCAGCAACTTGAAGTGTTACCAGCCGAAACCTCCGGAGGCCCCTGGGAGACAGCTGCGTGGCCGGGATGCCATCTTAGATTTCACAAGAGGGAGGGAAATCCCAGCTCTGAGAGACTGAGGGACTCACCCAAGGTCACCAGCAAGTCAGTGGGCAGGTCTGGGGCCCTCCCTACTTCTGGCAGCTCTGCCCTAGCGTGCTGTGCGTTTTTAAAACTCAAATGCTTTTCCCTCCAGAAACTCCATTCTCCTCCCCTTGAGTGGAGGCTCCATTCTAAGTAATAGACAGTGGAAAGGGCCATTTAGTAACTTTACAGTGAAGAAACCACACAAATACCTCATCAAAGTTAACATCGCCGGTAACAAGGCAATTGATGTCATGTGTTCCGTACGATGCAAGGAGAAAAGCACATTTTCTCTGTAATAGTCTTCCCAAACCCTAGAATCTCAGTTTCATCATGAAAAAACACTAGTCAACCCTAAATTGAGGGATGCTTTACAAAAAAAAAAAAAAAAAAAACCGAAAACCTGACCACTCTCTTTAAAAGTGTCAAGGTCATGAAAATCAAGGAAACCACGGAAAAACAGAAATTGTCATAGACGGGAAAGGACTAAGGGGACACAATGGCTAAATGAATGTGGGGTCCCAGATGGGCTCCTGGAACAGAAGAAAGACATTAGTGGAAAACAGGGGCACTCGGAATGAGTCTGCTGTTTAGTTAATAATGTTTTACTGATGTTAGTGTCTTAGTTTTGATAAAGATACCATGCTTATGCAAGGAGTTGGTGTTGGGGAAGCTGGTGAAATGTGTATGGGAACTCTCTGTATCATCTTTGTAACTCTTCTGTAAGTCTAAAATCATTTTCCCTGAAAATTTTTGTTTCTCAAGCCTGGGATAATCTAAATGCCCCTTCCTCTGTGTCTTTCCTCCTGGGGTGATGGGGCAGGACCAAGGCCAGGTGGCACAATGGCCAGTCTGGGCGGCTTTGGCTTCTTCTGGGGAAAGAGCTGCATCACATTCCCTAAATTCTGTTGGGTGTCAGTCTGCCCGCCCCATCTTCTGAGATGAGCTCAGCTGCCCATCTGAGTGTGAACGTGCTCAGGACATGCCAGGGGGCTCAGCCAGACAGCTGGGCCTGCAGAGCTGGGGAGGGAAATGTACACAGGTTTTACGGACTCAGGGCTCAAGATGCTTTCCACAGTGATTTTCCTGATTTAGGAATCTCATGATTCAAGAATATAAAAGTTCAATAACTGTCTACCGATCGAACCTAACAATATTATGCACACACAGTCACCAAAAGGAGAGGAGGAGACCCCACGGGTTTTGAGGATGTACAGGGACAAAGATCAGCATGGCTGGTCCATTCTTAGTTTCCTAAGACGGTCACCATCAATTTCCTCTTTCCAAGTACATAGCTTAACTCTTAGATGGAATCTCTTTCTCCTATCTTTGAATCTTTTCTTTCTTTCTTTTTTTAATATTTATTTATTTGGCTGTAATCAGGTCTTAGTTGCGTCATGCAGGATCCTTGGTTGCAGCTCAGGGGTTTCTTATTTGCAGACTCAGTTGTTGAGGCCCATGTGCTCAGTTGCCCCATGGCATGTGGCATCTTAGTTCCTCAACCAGGGATCAAACTTGTGTCCCCTGTACTGCAAGGCAGATTCTTAACTGCTGAACCACCAGGGAAGTCCCTGGGGTGGGTTTTTGACTTGCTTCTACCAATGAAATGTGGCAGAAGTGATGCTATTCTAATTCTGGATCCAGCCAGAATCTTGGCTCTGGCTGTTGAATTCAAGAGACCTGCAACTTCTGCTTTCCCTCTCAGAGCCAGCTTTCAGAAAAGATGTCCTGGAAACTCTGACACTCTGAGACCACTGTGCTATGAACGGCCTTGAATCTACCATGCACCTGGCTCAGAGGGGAAGATGAATGGAGAATCAATGATGTTCTGGGTAGATGAGCAACACGGTGGAGCTTCCAGGCCAGTTCAGCTGTATGANATCTTGGCTCTGGCTGTTGAATTCAAGAGACCTGCAACTTCTGCTTTCCCTCTCAGAGCCAGCTTTCAGAAAAGATGTCCTGGAAACTCTGACACTCTGAGACCACTGTGCTATGAACGGCCTTGAATCTACCATGCACCTGGCTCAGAGGGGAAGATGAATGGAGAATCAATGATGTTCTGGGTAGATGAGCAACACGGTGGAGCTTCCAGGCCAGTTCAGCTGTATGAGTGACCTCAACTGAAGCCCAGAGAAAGCAGAACAGGCCAGCTGATCCCACTCAACCCACAGAATCACGGGAAACAATCATCTCAGTAGAACCTCAGCTCCATGAAAACTGAGATTTTTGCTTGTGTTGCTGCAAATAAATCCAGAACCTGCAATAAATCCAGAACTTAAAACTGGGTGTGGCACAAAGTGGTCATTCATTTAATCTTTACTGAATCAGTTCAGTTCAGTTCAGTCGCTCAGTCATGTCCAACTCTTTGCAACCCCATGAAGCGCAGTACGCCAGGCCTCCCTGTCCGTCACCAACTCCAGAGTCTACCCAAATTCATGTCCATTGAGTCAGTGATGCCATCAAACCATCTCATTCTCTGTTGTCCCCTTCTCTTCCTGCCCTCAGTCTTTCCCAGCATCAGGGTCTTTTCAAATGAGTCAGCTCCTCGCATCAGGTGGCCAAAGTATTAGAGTTTTAGCTTCAACATCAGTCCTTCCAGTGAACACCCAGGACTGATCTTTAGGATGGACTGATTGGCTCTCCNGCTCATGTACACCTGAGATGAAAAAAAAAAAAAAAAAGAGCACTGGAGTGGGGTGCCATTAGTCTTACCCAAGTGCATACTGCAGAGCCAGGCCAAAGACCCACATCTCTTGCCTTTTGCTCCAGGCCTTCCCATTGTTGCTCACAGATTCATTAAGAGGTCTGATGGGAGGGTGGGCGTTGGCTGCTGGTTAGCAACATGCTCAGCATGCCTTGAGGACAAGGGCAATGCAACAATGCCTTGGGTAGGAGATGAGTAACAAATCAGTGAATCTTCCAGACCAGAAAAAGCCATAAATCGAGAGGCAAGTCCACTCTGAAAGAGTCTCCACATCCTCTCACTCAGCCTCAGCCTCGCAATAGTGAGTCAGCGTGTGGCTGGGAATACCACACAGAAGGGCATGTGCAAAGAAGCACAAGGCTTGTATATTGTATGGGCTCATAAAGGATGGCTTTTGTTATCCATGAACTTCTGCGGAGGGCCAGAAAGATGTTATCCACTGAGCAAGGCATGCTGTGCGACAAAGAGATGAATAACGTACAGTCTTACTCTGTAGGAGCTCACAGTCTGGTAGGGGAGGGATGGGTGATAGAGAAGCAGCTCTGCCTAGTTTGACAGAAGTCTCCTCCACCATACAGGAAAACAGGATTCCAACACAGCCATGCTATCCATCACTCTGCAAGCATCCTTAAGGATTAAAGAGACCAAAGTAACAGACAGTGACATTGACAACATGAGATCTGCAGAGTACAGGCCAACAGAGCCCTCTGAAGCCTCAGTCTCTTGAAGGCCACTTGGGGTCAGGCAAGCTTCCCATNGGATTCCAACACAGCCATGCTATCCATCACTCTGCAAGCATCCTTAAGGATTAAAGAGACCAAAGTAACAGACAGTGACACTGACAACATGAGATCTGCAGAGTACAGGCCAACAGAGCCCTCTGAAGCCTCAGTCTCTTGAAGGCCACTTGGGGTCAGGCAAGCTTCCCATGTCACATCCATGCGACTGTATTGGCCACTTAGGACACTTCTGTTTGGGACCATTCTTTTTTTTTTTTTTTTTTTTAATGTAGTGGGGCAGCGGGGAGATCCCGTCAGTCTTTCATATTAACCCAAACCATCTTTTCTTCACTGAAAGAAAAGATACTCCAAGTCATCCCCAAAGTAAGAGACCTACCCTCTTCACACAACTCATTCCTCTTCTTTCTGCTTTCAGTTTCAAGATTCTTCCTGTTCGTGAGGAGACTACACTTTGCCTGTTGTGCCTTTATAGCACATTAATTTCAGACTTGGGGAGACGGTGACTGGACCTGAGGGTGATTTTGTGGTCTCCGGGAGATGCTCCCAGGTTCTCAAAGGGGGGACCACAGCCAGGTGTGCCCGGGTGGCCCCCCAGTCCTCACAATGCCACAGGTGCCCCTTCAGCACACACACAGCCTGGTCTGCCTGCTTTCCGCTTTCTCTGAAAAGCAAGTTCTGGCAGGGACTCTTCCCACTGGGTCATTCCTGTAGGGAAGGCCCAGTTATCTTGGTCACGTCTGTGTGTTAGTCACTCAGTTGTGTCTGACTCTTTGCGACCCCATAGTCTCTAGCCTGCCGGGCTCCTCTGTCCATGGGGTTTCCCAGGCAAGAACACTGGAGTGGGTGGCCATTTCCTTCTCGACCATGGATCGAACCCAGATCTGCAGCATTGCAGGCAGACTCTTTAGCATTTTAGCCTTCATGAATCCTTGATAACTTCCCCACTTACCTCCCTTGCTAAGGGTTATCATTACAGGAACCGCATTTTTGAAACCCATGATCAAAACTTGAGGGCTGACACCTGGGAAAAGGGAATAATGTGAAACTTAGTCATACCTGGGAAAACAGGGACATGTCAGAGCAAACGCGGGAATAAGACAGAGAGCTTTGGGAAAACAGGGAATGGAGCAATTCTTTCTGGGAAAAGCCAACAATAGTAAAACAAAAATATGTAATCCCCAAACAGACTCCCAGGCTCACTTAAAAATAAGTGGGGCAGTCAGGGTTGAAGTTGGGTCCTCGGACTGCCCTGAAGCTCCTGAGGAGCTGCCAAATGTGAGCACTGGTTTTCTAGTAAATTAACCAGATTTTGCTCTCCTAACTGTATTCACGGTTACAATGATCATGTACTGAGGATTTAGAATGTGTCATGTGTTGTGCTAAGAGTTTTATCCTTCCTATATCATTGAGGTGTACATGCTAAGATGTCAAAATATTTCATCTATCACCAGTCTATCCATCCACCCACCAATCAGTCTGTCCATCCACTCACTCAACCATCCATCCATCCAGCCACCCACCCACCCATCTATCCACTCAGCCATTACCCATCCATCCAGGAAATATTTACTAAGCAAGTACTAGGTCTCTGAGAAGCCACTGATCAGATGCCCACATTCCTGCTCTTACTGCATTGGTGGAAGCTCTCACATAAAGAAATAGCCCAGCACGACGCGACAAACACAACAGGAGTAGATTTTTCCAAGAAGCTTCCGGAGGGCCTTCAGTTCCAGTTCCGGTTCCAGCCCCACCTCCCACCTTGTGAGTTCGAAATTAAAATGCATTCATTAATCCCATCTTAAAGTCCCAAACAGCCCTCTGCTTCAAGTGTAATAAATATTTCATGCCCGATTGTGCTGAGTTCCTCGCTGTGTTTATTAAATGGTGTTTCTCATAATTCCAGTTATTCATTTTAATAGGTCAGGCCTTGGCTGTGATTTAAACAGACCGCTGAGGAAACAGCCGTGGTTAAACATTGTAACAATATGGATTATTAATTTAATTGGCCGGCTATTACTTGTTTGGACTCAGAGCTAACACATTTAGTTCAGTCTCTGGTGGCCCGTAAACCGCAAAGGTCGTGACTTTAACATTCAGAAGAATGGGAAAGAGGAAGGAGGTTGAGATAAGGAGGAAAACTTACAAAGCAGTGTGGGGAGGACAGGGTGGGGCAGCGGCAGGCTTGCTGAAGGCAGAGCAGGGCAGCGGGGATGCATCTGTCGGCTTCTCATTAGAGCTTCTTCAGCAGCCACTGCCTGGCTGGCGACGGTCAGGAGCATCTTGCTCAGACTCTGAAAGAGCAGATGCTTAGCAATGGTGGAGGGAGCACCGCAAACCAAATGGGGCTTCACATCTCTTGTGGATCCTTGAGCCACTGGCAAGGCTTGTGTGCCGTGAAGAAAGCAATTGAGAAGGCGGGGGATTGGGGGCTGGGTAACCAGGATGGTCCATTCCTCAACCTCCTCCAGCTTCCCAAATATCAGAGCTACGAGCTACTGACCTCCTCCTATAGGATAAATCCTGTGAGCTTTCTTGATACCCCCTGTGCCTGCAGGGGTCCTGAGGTTTAGATGAGATCTCCTTGGACCTGTACTCCAGGACCGATGGAGGGCCAAAGTCTTCCCTGAGGGTCTGCACATTTCCCAGGTGAGCCTTACCTCTCTGGCCCAGGTTCTCACTCCAGTTGAATCTGTTTCATTGGTCAGTGGATTTGCAATCATCCTGGATTGACCCAAACAGAAGATGCTGCCCCTTGCCTGATTTCCATCACAAACCACTCAAGGCCTGTATGAGAGTCGGGGAGACTGGGATGAAGATTTTTTCGGCAGCAGCCAGGGTCCACATTGCCGCAGGTCAAACAGGACAAGGACTTTCTTGTTCATGAAAGGCCTCCCCCATGCCTCCTGTGATGAGATGGTTCTGGGGGCTGCCCTACATTTGGAATTTTCTGATTCTGTGCTGTCTGACTTTTGTTCCTAACTCTCATCTCCTCCCGCTAGAAAACCAGTTATTAGTTGGGTGCCCATGAACTTCCAAGACATTCTGTGGGTCTGTGAACTGGGATGGGAGGAATGGCATCTCTTTGATAGCCTCCAACTGAATTTTAGTATTCCTTTCTCTTGTGCATGCAGGAGACAAGCTTCTAGATGTTATAGTTCCTTGGGCCTTTCTCACTGAGAAGTCCAGATATTTGTATATTGTATTACAGTTATTGAAACATCATTTATGCTCTCCTTTGACATGAAGCCCGCTATTTGTTCCTAGACTGCAGAACATCACGGTGTTTCTCTGTGTAGATCCTTATATGACAAAACTTGTCAGGGCTTAAGTAACACTGGGCTTGGTAGTTCAGCCACCAAATGGTGAAGTTGTGTGTTTCCACAACTGGAGTTTAACTCCATAAACTTCAGAGGCTTCGTGTGGTCCTTGTAAAGTCAGCTGTGAAATTTTCAAATACACTTGCAATCCTTTATCTTTAAGAATCAGGATTTTCGACCCTTGGAACTATCAAACTAAAAAACAAAATCGAGTGTCCAACAGGACATGCGCATTCTCCTTATCAAACAAACATGTCACACTGGCCAGGATCAAACCAAGAAGCAACAGTCTTCATGTGTCTATGTCTTTACAAAATAAAATTCAAGATGAAGTTGCCTGTTTTCAGTGCACTGCCTTGTTATTTAAATGTATTTATAAAGTACATGTATTTATAAATATTTAAATGTATTTATAGAAGTATTTGTAAAGTATAAAATGGACATGAACTTGAGCAAACTCCAGGAGACGGTGAAGGACAGGGGAGCCTGGTGTGCTGCAGTCCACGGGATCGTGAAGAATTGGACATGACTCAACGGCTGATCAACAACAAAAACAACGTGAAGTAGCCCAAGAATTACTCTACCACAATTTTTAAAAAGTTGATAATATTTTAATATATTTGGCTTCCTTTTCATCCTATATGTTTCATTTTATACATTGTGAATATTAATCTAAGAAGAGGTTTCTAGCTTTCCCTTAGTGGCCAATGGTACAGAAATTGCAAACGTTTCTCTCACTGTCATGAAGAGCAATTCGGCTTCATTCAGCCTACCTTGACCTTACCAAAGTCTGAACCTTTCTCTGGGTAGGAGCCGGTCTGTGGTTGTGTTGGCAACCTCCTCCTCATGCCTGCCCACCTTCACATGCCCATCTGCTCCCTGAATCCTCACCATTCTCAGTCCCCACGTGCTGCTGAAGAAAGCAGAGAAACTGGGGAACTTGGCTTCTCATATTCAGCAGTGTCAGGCACCAGTCATGTAGTAAAAGCAAGAAATCATCACGTTCACCAGAATGTGGCCAAGATCTAGAAGGGCAGACCTCAAATTTGAAAGCAGTGGTTTGTGGACAAGTAGAATTGTGTCAGCTTCCTGGTTCCCCTCCTGCCTCAAGAGTCGCTGGCTTTTCTAGTTCCTGCATTCATCGTGGGGAGTAAACCTCTGAAGGGTATTGTCCCAGGAGAAGCTCCGGCTGGAATGTCAGCATAGGAGGGAGGGTTTATTTCCCATCTATGAGGTGTGTGGCCAGTGCCTGCCACATAGATGCCCCCAACACAATGTTTGTTGAATTAATGAACCAACAAATGAATGAAGGGAGGATTTCTATAAATTATTAAGAGAAGTCAGGGGTAAATCTCAGGTGGCACTATTCCTAAGAATCCAGGGAGCCAGTCCCATTCCTCAATTTATGTGTGCGTGTGCACACGTGTGCGTGTGTTGCAATAAACACAAACATCCTGGAGAGGAAACATCATCAGAGACGTGATGTCCATCATTTCATTTAATCCCAGTGGAAACTCTCCGAAGTTCCACGATGCACTGGCGTTTACACCATCTATCTGCCTGCCCAGCAGGAGGGGCCCTACTGTCCACACACCCAGCTCAGCTGAAGGGGAGCAAGGGGGCATTTGGGTTCAGGACAGAGACCACCCACCAATGTACTGACTCTCTCTGGGTGGAGGTGGGAGGTGGGGGGGGGGAGAGACCTCCCGTCGCAGCAGAGATCGAAGCTGTGGGAAGGGCAGGCAAAGTGAAAAAGGGGCTTCCATGCATTGAACTTTCTAGGTGGCTCAGTGGTAAAGAATCCGCCTGCCAATGCAGGAGACAGGGGTTTGATCCCTGGGTCAGAGAGATCGCCTGGAGAGGAAATGGCTACCCACTCAAGTATTCTCGCCTGGAGAATCCCATGGACAGAGGAGCCTGGAGCCATCACATGGATCTTACAGAGACAGTAAGGCGCAGAGTGGCTTGTCCATGGGCATAGACTCCAAAGCACGTTATACAAAGCTGTGTGAAACACTTTCAGACTCCCCTGAAAAAGACGAGGGCCTGCCTCCTTCTCTCAAAGACCCCTACCCCCACCTGGATTAAGGCTCAATGAGACTAGCAGTCTGTGGGAATGCTAAGCTTGGTAGCTGTTTTTCTGGGACTAAAGGCGAGCACATTTGCCCCTAAGAATCCTTGTAGAGTGAAGCTGGAGACAATGTTTATAGAGGGCAAACCAATCCCAAATTCATACAGATGGTTCTTCACAATTTTGTTCCAAATTTATGCAACAGTGTGCACAGGCCTATGTTCACAGAGTCACGGTGGGGATGCCCACAGGCCGAGCCAAGGGTTGCCTAGTTCCTCCGACATGCCAAGCGGAAAGAGGGACCCCCACATGCACAAGCGGTGGCTTTGCCCTGCACAGGGAGAGCTCGGACTCAGGACCCAGGCGGTCTCGGCCCCAGATCTGTCTACAGGTCCTGGAATTGATGTGCCGCCATCTGTGTGGCCTCGTTGCCTGGTGTCTCCAGGAAAGAGACCCCTGTTTCCTGTCTATCGGCCCGGCCATGCCAGTCCCCCAGTCGCAGGCTTCAGAAAGACTGGGTTTGGACATCTCCAGGTGTTTATTTGGTTTTTCCTATTTCTTGGGTTTTAATTGGTTTCAGATGTGAGTACCCAATAGAGGCCCTGAATAAATAAAACAGATCATAAAATATGGCCAAGCAAAATGGGCGTGAGTAATCCCAGAGTGCATGGAAATGCACTTCCAGAAAGGCTCATAAATAATGAGGTGGAAACAGTAGTCTATTTTCCCTTTAATGGAAAGCCAATTAGGAACCCTCTCTGGACTGGAGGGAAGGAGCCAGCTTCCTTTGTTCTGTAATGAGGAGATGGCGGTGGTGGGTGAGGGGAAGCCAGTCCGCTTGCCAGAACAGGACAGAGAAAATCCTGTGGTCACTGGGTCTGTGGGCAGGGACAGTGGAGGAAGTTCAAGGCCTGGTCTTCTCATCCCACCTCAAGCTTCTCCAACTCACTTCCGGAGGCTGCAAGATCTCAAAGCCCAAGCAGTCTTAAAGAACTGGCAGAACCGTTTGGAGGCCCACTGCACGAAGGCTCTCTGTGCTCTCACAGAATCATGTTGCTTCTGATGCATTCTTGGCCCCTGCTCCTCCCCCAAGGAGGCCTGGAGGAAGCATCCTGCCTGGTGTGGTTGCTGAACGTGCCATTGTGGAGGGGCAGGAGGCAGGAGGGCATGCTGTCTCAGGATCCCGGCAGATCCCCAAAGAATCATTTCCTTCCCATCTCTTCCTCGTCGCTTGTTCTCCCTTTCCTGCTGCTGTCTCCTTGTCCCGAGTGCTTATCTTCTCCCAGCTGCTGATGCCCATCACGAAGCTGCTGTGCAGAATGTTGCAGATAGTACCGTCCCACGCAGACAGATGTGGTACGGTGTCCTCCACCCGACAAAGCAGGGGATTGAGAATCTGAAAGGAACTGTGACTTTCCCAAACCACTGAGTCGCCCAGCAGTAGCAGCAGGAAATCAGGTCTATTCATCCTCTGTGGTCTGCAGGTGCTGCCGTTCACCCAGGGACTGTGAGTGGGGGGTCCCAGTGGGCCTCCTCCCAGAAGCACGAGAGATAACTGTAAACACAGTGGTGAAGAGCACAGCCTCTGCGGTCAGGTAGACCTGGGTGAGGGGCTTCCCCAGTGGCTCAGTGGCAAAGGATGCACCTGCCATGCAGGAGATGTGGGTTCTATCCCTGGGTTGGGAAGATCCCCTTAAGGAGGGCATGGCAACTCACTCCAGTATTCTTTCCTGGAGAATCCCATGGACAGAGGAGCCTGGGGTCTACAGTCCTTAGGGTCACAAAAAGTCAGCCACAACTGAGNCCATGCAGGAGATGTGGGTTCTATCCCTGGGTTGGGAAGATCCCCTTAAGGAGGGCATGGCAACTCACTCCAGTATTCTTTCCTGGAGAATCCCATGGACAGAGGAGCCTGGGGTCTACAGTCCTTAGGGTCACAAAAAGTCAGCCACAACTGAGTGACTGAGTAGGCATGCATGCAGACCAGGGTGAGACTGTTTTTGGCCATGCAGTGTGGTATATGGGATCTTAATTCCTTGACCAGGGATCAAACCCATTCCGCCTGCTTTGGGAGTGTGGAGTGGTAACCACTGGACTGCCAGGGAAGTCCCTGGGTGAGATTCTTGCGAATCCCTCCATCCCTTAATAGCCCTGTCACCTTGATCACGTTTCTCAATTGCTTAAGCCTGATAACTGCCTTTGTGAAATAAAACTAATGAACTTAATGTATACTGATGTGAAGACGTAAACAGCAGTGATCCTGTTAGTAGTTATTATTTAGAAAGACTTTGTGTCCAGCCTGTTGGGATAGCCAGTGAGGATTCCCCACAGAGCCCACTGTGGGCTTAGGAACATCACTATTTAGCACCCACTCTCAGTGAGAATAGGGTTTCCCTGGTGGCTCAGACAGTAAAGAATCTGCCTGCAATGCAGGAGACCCAGGTTCGATCTCTGGGTTGGGAAGATTCTCTGGAGAAGGGAATGGCAACCCACTCCAGTATTCTTGCCTGGAGAATTCCAAGGACAGAGGAGCCTGGTGGGCTACAGTCCGTGGAGTCACAAAGAGTCAGACACGACTGAGCGCCTAACACTTCCACTTCTACTCAGTAAGAATGGTACAGTCTGGAGACCAGCTCCATGGACCCCAGGGACCCAGGGAGCCAGCCAGGCTCGTCCAGCCACATTCAGCCATAGGTTCACACGGCCCAGGGCATTGGAGGATGCTTGCCAAGTCTTCTTGGAGGATTGGAAGATTGTCAGTGCTCAGGACACAGGAGGGCTCTCAAGGCTGAGTCCGCCCATGTACATGCTTCTAAAACAGACCTGGTTGCAGTTTTACGGAGAGAGGAGTCCACCGAATACAGCAGCTCCGCGGTGGAGGAGCCCAGGTCAGGGCTTTCGGCAAACGGCCAGAGCTGGAGAATCCGATGCCTTCGTTCCTTAGGATGAGATCTCTAAAAGTTTTCCTTCTCCTCCATTGAAATGGGTAAACCACTGCTCACCCTTCGGTGAGATCCCAAGGGGTTCCTTGAAGTGCTGAGAGGTCCTGAAGAGAAACATGAGTTCTCAGGAGACCTGACCACTGATGCTTGCCACTGGCCAGCTGTGAAATGGGGGCAGGGTCCATCACCTTTTGCAGGTCACTTTTGAGCAGAGCAGGGAAGGAGGGATGAAATACTTGTGAAACACTCAGAAAGGGCCAAGTGCATGACCCCTTGCCCCGAGACGTGTGTGTTGGCATCTCCATGGAAGAGATGTAGAATCTGGGACTCCAAGAGGTTAGGTAACTTGCCCAGGATCAGGCTCCGCATCACTTGGGGGTGATGGTTGCAGTAACAAAAACTCATTTTTAAAAATCCAGGGAAAATCTGAGTCTGTGGGCCTTGTAAAGACAAGCATGCAGTCTGCTTCGGGACTTAAGAGATGAGCTCACTGGGGATTGTGGGCAAGATGAATGAGCTCCAACTTGTCACCCCACTCGAAATGGGCCCACTTGAAAGAGAGAACTGTGGGTTTGGCTGGGTCACTTGACTACACCTTGGGCAGGGAGGATGTGGCATTTGAAAGTCAGTCCCATCCAAACTGGATGCATTGGGAGAGGGGTAATCCCCAGAGAAAAGCTGGAGTGACCTTACCAACAGCATGGGGAGGGACATTGTGCGGGGGAGCTAGTGGGCACATGCGATGTCCATTGGTCACACCAGGTGAGTGGCAGAGCCGGATTCAAACCAGGGCAGCGACTCAAAGCCCCCAAGGGCTGCTGTTCACGAGCACTGGCTGGCCTTCCACCTCCGGCAGCCATCACTTCTCTGTCCAGACTTTCAGCTTCCTCTTTAAGTGGGCCCCGTGATGCTGGCACTGCTTGGGAAGGGTTCATGCCCTGCTGGATAGGAAATCTCTGAAGAGGGCAGTGGAAGAGGAAGTGAAAGAGATACAGCGATAATTTAGGAGTAAGAGAGTGCCATGGAGAAGTGGGAAGGGCCTGTGGCTTTCTTAACGTGGGAAAATGACAAGTCACTAGGAAGTTTTGTGGGGGAAGGGGAACAGACCGGGAGCAAATGGGAGGAAGAATCCGAGTGGTAGGAACTGTTGGAAGCATCTTAAATGAAAAGGAAGCCAAGGTATGCTTGACCTGCTATTTCAAAGAATTTGTAGTGTCTTATAAGACATTTAATCAGTGAGAGGGTTAAACTAGAAATTGTGGATTTAAAGAAATGTAGAAGGGGAGAGTATATAATTAAAACTTGTATCTGGGAAGTTTGAATTTAGTTCAGAGCTTCCTGGCAGCTAAGGCCAAAAGGGAAACATGATGGGTTATATAATTTTCATCGTCTCATAAAAGGAAGTGAATCTGCAAGTCAGAAAACACATCTCTCCGAAATTATGAAAAGATACCAACCTGGTGAGGCATTACATATCCAAGGGAAAGACTTCTCTCTGTTGTTTCACTGAGCATGGGAAACGTTATTTTTAAGGCCATTGTCAGGTGAATTGTTATGGAAAAGAAAGACTATTCCTATCAAGTGTTTCTCTTGGGGCCGGAACGTTCCCCAAACATGATCAAGTTCAACTACCTCTCCCTGCCCGCAGTGGAGCACCACTCCTACAATAGCCCTGTATGCAGTCCTGGCCTTGCTGGCCCCCGGATCCTACCCACATACTGCTCCATCCCAGAGCGGGCTGGCCCCTGCATCTCTCAGGCTTCCTTCTGGGCGAGGCCATTGGGAGGAACTGCGGGAGAAGGAATGACGGAAGGAGGGACTGTAGAGGATTCCTGCCTGTCCCATTCTGCTACGGACAGACCCTCTAGCATCTCGTTTCCTCCACAGCTCCACCTCTTCTGGACTGATTCTTGTGACAGCTTTGCTGGGAGCTAAGGCTCACTCTGGTACATCACACATCCAACCTCCTGTCTTTCTGGCCCAGGGGAGCGGTGGCCTCCTACACTTTTCATCACTGGGTTGACTCAACGCCTCCTGTTTGACCTCTCAGCTTTTCCATCGCTGACAAAGGCGATTCCTCCATCCAGTCCCCTCTATTTCACTACTTAGGTGATTTCTATTTCCTGGGTAGACTCTGCCTGTCATGCTCACTGATCAGTTTTCCAGCCTCAACCCAAACATCCCCATTCAAAGTGGCCTATGTCACCAGGAGGGTAGGGAACACGTGAGCAGGAGTTTAGTATGTAGATAGGACCTGGATTCAAGAAGGAAAAAGAAGAGCTTTCTGGGTAGAGGGGTAATATAACGACAAAGATTTGCCATTTGTAGTGCACATAGCAAAGTCAGAGAACCACGACTTTGGTTGGAACAATAGACACGTTGTCAGACATACCCCAGCCTTGGATCACAGGGAGCCTAGAAAAGGAGCACATGAAGCCCAGGCCCTCAAGGAGCACCCCCAAATCACCCTGCCCAATCCTCTGAGGGTTTGGGGATTGACCCATAGCTTCCCCCAGGTGCCACTGCAATCCCTGTCCTTGAACACAGTGGATTCTTTGTTCTGTTGCAAATGGAGTCATTCACCTTAAGGCCATCCTTCCACATGAAAGTGCCAGTGCACTGTGCCTGCACTGGGTTGGAAACTTTGAAATCTCCTGGGGCTGTAAGGTGGGCTCACTAGAATGGAAGAAACTTCTCGGGAAACGTGGAGATTCCTTTGATCCTACTGGTATTTCTCTGGAAAGTTGGAGAAAGGGGCAGATCCAGGTTCTACAGGCCCTGTAGAAACCAAGACTGTCTTTTGGGTATGCCAGTTGCGCATTCTCAAAGGGCTGCAGGCTTAGAAATGTCTTGGGCTGAGTTTAATGCTCTGTGGCTGCCATCTTGAAATACCTTAAACATTTTGAACAAAGGGCCCAAGTTTTTATTTTGTACTCGGCTGTGCAAATTATGCAGTTGGTTCTACATGAAATGTATCTTTGGGGGTCCCTTGTTGTCAAAATAGCACAAAATGAAAGAAATAAAATTATATACCAAGACTTGGAAGGTATATTGAAGAAACTTAACATCTGCTAACGTCACAGAATATTTACCTCTGCTTGGGGGGTGGGGACACTGTGATTTCCAGAATAGCCTTCCAGCCATGAGCTGGAGTGTCAGGTGGACCCATCTTTGTTCCCCTTCACATCGTAGCTTTGGTTTAACCAGAATAGATCCACTTTGTTCTGAATTATGAATTGAGCTTCAGGCTGTTTTCTTTTTTTTCAAGGGTCCCATGACTCACACAGTTTGAAAACCACTCGTTAGACAAACCACATCACACCAGGCTTTTTGTTGCAGGGAATTGTCTTATTTCAGAGGGCCCCAGGTGACCCGCTGACCTGGGGTGTCTCCAAAACCAGGTAATAATAGGCCGGGCTCTAATCTAAGGAGACTCTGCTGTATTTGCAGAGAGCTTTGAAATGTTCTGGGAAAAAAAGCTGATCAGATGTGAAAGGTATTATATTCATGGACAGAAAAACCCTCCCAACTCTTTATAAAATGGATTAAGCCAGTTTCTAAGGGCTGCAGGTTTGTGTGATCTTAATCCGGCACCTTCCTCCTTTGTCTCCAGGATGAGCACCTTCCTGGGCGAGAGCCTGGACACCTTCCGAAAGCCCTCTTCCTTCCCCAGCTCCCCCCAGGGAAGAGCTGAGGGATGCCCTTGCACCCACCCTATCAGGGTTTCCTTTCTCTGTGGGCACATTTCACATTCACAGGCTCTGATCCAACGGAGGGAAATCTGAACAAAATATGGTAATTACGCCATTGTGCATTCAGCTACTCAGACAGCAGCAGCAGATGGGAGAATCTGTGGATCACAACCCCATGCAATATTTGACAGAATATCAGTCAGATATAGTTCACCCAGCGTCGTGTTTCTGTCGGTCTTTCTCAGCTAAAGTTAATTTAAAGTGACAAGAATGACATCTGCTCTTTTCAAAGGGGGTAATACCTACTTCAGGACTGCCCCCTCCAACAGATACCCTGACAGAGTGCTCTGGAGTCAAAGGAGGGTTTTCTAAGGCTGGACCAGCTGTAGACCAGAAGACTTGAGTCACCATTCAAGACTGCTGTTGGTCAGTGCGCTGGAGGATCAATCTGTTTCATTCTGTTGAGTAAGGAAAGGGGTGACCATGGGTACCAGCTTTCTACAGAGGACATTTCCACAAATGGGTCTCAGACCTGATAGCCCTGCCCGAGGGCTCAGGCAGAAAGAGCCAAGGGGTGGGATGAATGCCCACATTGAGGACAATGTAGAAACTTCTCCAGCAGGTGGAGGGGCCCTGAGCCAGCACTGTCACCACTTGGAGTTTCATCAGTCACTGATGAGCAGTTTCAGCCTTCTGTTTTCTAGTTGTTCTTCCTTGGTTTCTTCTATGTACAGAAACTTGATGAAAACTACAACCTTGTGACTGGTTGGTGGCACTGGCAGTTGTAACATCTAAGGTTTTTTCATGCCAGGGCCCCAGTGGGTGCTGTCTCCAAAGGGGATGATGAACCAGTAGCTTCCTTCCACCCACCATCAAATCTACATATCTGTTGGAAATAGAAAGTGGAACTGGCTTGGTTTCTAGGTCTTTAAGCTAGGTAGACTTGCCCACAAATCACAGGCTGCCAACCATTAAAGACGAAACCCTACCCTTTGCTGTGACGAATAAACTCTTGTCGATCCTTCAGAATCTGTGTCCCATTGGTCCACCTCCTCCTGGGAGCCCTCCTACACGCCCTTAGAAATCCTCATTCTCTGGGCTCTGTATACAGATCTCTATTTGCACTAATCACACAGCATCTTAATCACATTTTGTTTCTCTGATTTCCCTTCCTAGCTCTGATCACCAAGCCTTAATAAATGCTGACTAAACTGAATAATTAAATTGCTTCTTGAATAAAGGAATAGTCTGGGTGACCTTATTCACAGTAAATGTGATTTCCTATAACTGCCATGAATTACTTCTCCAACTTGTGGTACCAAACATGGTCACGCCTCTTTTGTTTCTTTAGTTCTCATGACACTCCCCACATGCTGAAAGTCTCCCCGGAGGTCTCCTCTTTCTCCAGGGTCTGCTCATGATCATTTGCAAAAACTCCCTCTACCTTCACTTTGACTTTTCCAGGGTCCTGGTGATTTCCTCTCCTTCCTGCCCATGAGCTTACTGGGACCTTCTGGTCACATAAGAGGGATCCAAGAACCAGTGGTTTTCAAGAGGGAAGAGGTCAGGGTTTAGTTTTTTTCTTTCAAGAGGGTCTTTGGTTCTTCTATAAATTTGCCTACTTCCCCCACCCCCAGAAATCAGCCCTGCAAACCAAGAGGTGTGGTATGGGGAGTAGCAGATTTTGGGGGCCATGCAATATCTGTTTTCCTCCCTGTGGGGAAGTGCTGCCTGCTTGACTTACATACGTGTCTCAAGAGATTCATCCATGAATAACCATGCCTCAAGATGGCTGACTGTGTCCATCTGTAGTCCTACCAGTGGCTGGTGATATTCTTAACTTCTTCCACATCATTCATCCAAAACAAGTGAGTTTGACTTCTGCCCTTAAACAGTTGTCATTTTCATGTGGGAGAGATTGGATAAAATGGAAGCATCAGTCCTTTATGCTTTCCCACGCCTCACCCACGCTGTGCAAAGTTGAGGTCTTCTGTTCCTTAGAGCATCAGCTCAGTTCAGTTCAGCTCAGTCGCTCAGTCGTGTCCGCTTTTGCAGGGCATGAAAAGGTCCTTTGGCCCATACAGTTCAGAGATGAGTGGCCCTGTCATCATGGCAGCTGTGCCATCAAAGCATCTCCTGTAAGTGAAAGCA
The DNA here is from genome assembly GCA_006410615.1 of Neotragus moschatus. Classification (NCBI taxonomy): domain Eukaryota; kingdom Metazoa; phylum Chordata; class Mammalia; order Artiodactyla; family Bovidae; genus Neotragus; species Neotragus moschatus. Next base: position 28,371 of record SJYA01003039.1, read on the forward strand.
TGAGGTGGAACTCTGTGTCTGGGATTGCCCTAGAGTCATCCTGGCCCAACCCTTAGTGGTTCCACCACCAAAGTCTCCCCACCAAAGGCACTCCTTGTCTGGGGCTCACAGATGGCTAATTAGTTAATTACACCTGGCCACATAAAGAACTGACTGGGCGGGTGTTCCCAGTACCATTGCCTGTTACAGCACTATTGGCAGCTGAGAGGCGAAGGATCAGGAGAGCTAGGCCAAAAAGTCAGAAATAGCCAGCTGAAGGAGAAAGACAAGTCTTCCATCTTGTAACAGGGGCTGGGTTTGGAAATATTTCAATGATCTATTGTTACATAAAAAACTATTCTAAAACTTATTTGCCTAAAGCAATAACAGTTTATATTTTTCTTTTGACTCAGCAATTTGGACTGGGCTCATCTGGGTGGTTCTTCTGCTCTACTTTGTATCTGCTGTAACATCCATAATGGTTTCTTTATTCATTGGACCTCAGCTGGGAAATACATCTCTTTAGCAACTAAGCACTAAATTTGGTACCCAGGAAATTCCAGGGAAATTCTCAATGGTAGAATGAATCAGTTAGTACACATAAAAGCCTGGGGTTTATAAGAGAGAATATCTAAGTTGTCCCATTTGGAGTTGTGGGTCCCTGGCCAGGTGAGTGGTGGGTTTTGGACTTGGTGACCAAGATTCCAGGAGAATTAGGAGAGAGAGGACACTGAAAACACTGAGAGTGGATCTGGGACCTGGACCTCTTTCCTGGCAGCAGTGAGGAGCTGCCTGCAGGATGCAGCCTCTGGGGTTTACTCAGACTATTTGGACAGAAACAGGTGGACTGTCCAGTGGCTCTTGTCATCACAGGCACCGGAGGGAGAACCTCCTTGCTCCTGCTTCCTGACTGGAAACAGGAATTTGATGATTGGAAACAGGAATTTGATTCCCATTCTTGCTTGAGTTTATGGCTTTCTTATTGAATTTTTGAAGGCGTGGAAGAAAGAGAATGAGAAATTTAGAGATTAAAGGGGTTTTAAGACAAAACCTGGGAAAGCTGATCTGTTGAGCAGCCCAAGGCCTCTTGGAAGAAAGCAAAGGAGATTCAAGGGAACTCGCTAGAGTTCCAAGGGAGATAGACAGTGCTCCGGCTACTGAAGGGGGATCCACACAACAGTCAATACTCCAAGGGAGTAGAGACCTCTCAGCCACAGGAAACAGTAAATCAGAAGCAAAGTAGATCTGAAGGAAATAAGTTGCTGCCATCCATTTTTTTTCAGTTCTGTGCATCCTGGTGACAGTAGCCACCATCCTCTGCAATGGGAAAGGCCTAAATTACCACAAACTTTGTAATGGCTTTGTGCAACATAGATTTATTCTCTTATAGTTCTGGAGGTCAGAAGTCTGGAATTAAGGCATTGGCTGTGTTCCCTCTGGAGGTTTCAGGGGAGAATCTGTTTCCTTGCATTGTTTAGCTTCTAGAGCCTGCCAGCATTTGTTGTCAAACGGCCCATTCCTTGCATCACTCCAACCTCTTGCTTCAGTCATCTCATCTCCTACTACTGACCTGATCCTCCTGCCTCCCTCTTTTAAGGACCCTGGTGATGACAATGAGTCCTCCCAGGTCAGCCAAGATAATTTTTCCATCTCAAGATCCTTAACTTACTCATAGCTGCAGAATTTCTTTTGTCATAAAAGGTTATGTATTCACAGGTTTTGGGGATTTGGATGTAGATATTATTCAGTTCAGTTCAGTTCAGTCGCTCAGTCATGTCCGATTCTTTGCGACCCCATGAATCGCAGCATGCCAGGCCTCCCTGTCCATCACCAACTCCTAGAGTTCACTCAAACTCATGTCCATTGAGTCAGTGAAGCCATCCAGCCATCTCATCCTCTGTCGTCCCCTTTTCCTCCTGCCCCCAATCCCTCCCAGCATCAGAATCTTTTCCAGTGAGTCAACTTTATTGGAAGGCCATAATTCTGTCCACTCCAGGAACGTAAAAGTAGGGTGACTGCTCCAGTCTAGAAAAAGGCAAGAAAGCCACTAGAGAAGATTGTGAGACACCCAGGACCTGTAAAGACTGGGGGTGGGGCTCTAAGATGTAGGCTTAACACTGGTTGGAGACTTAGAACAAGTAAGTACCTTTATCATCATCATCTATACACTTCCATGTTCTACTGTGACATGAGGACACCATTACTATATTCAGGACCCTGTTATCTAATAGACTCCACTCTTTCTGGTCTTCTAGAATAAGAGCGAGCCATCCCAGAAAAATCAGTGTCACCACAAGACCTTGGACAGTCACTGCCTCTCTCTAGGGGCTCAGCCTGTGATATGAAAGTGTACGACTGTGCTGCAAAGTTTTGTTACCTCTTGCTAAACACAAAACTCTAACTTTCCTAAGGTTTGTATTATGCAAAACCAGGGATTTGTTTTTCAAATATAAAATGATAAGGCAGATGGTTTTGCAAATTATACCTCTCAGAGAGCTCAGTAAGATATGTCAGCTGGTAAGGATATCTAGCGTCTCATTTCAAATTAGATTTTCTGGAACTGCACTTTTCAAAATGGTAGCCACCAGCCAACGTGGCTATTTAAATTTAAGTGAAATATTTGGTTCTCAGTCACACTAGCCACATTTCAAGCTCAATTGCCATACCGTATTACACAGCACAGATTCGTTCTACTTAACATCATCATGGGAAGTTCTTTTGGAGAGTTTTGTTCTAGTATCAACGCTATGTGCTTCCTGCTTGTGTATATACAGTACTTACCCACTCCTCAGACCAATAAGGTATCTGTTTAAAAGTTAGTATAACTCTTCCAAGGTTTCAGGGGGAGAATCTGTTTCCTTGCTTTGTTTAGCTTCTAGAGCCTGCCAGCATTTGTTGTCAAACGGCCCATTCCTTGCATCACTGCAACCTCTTGCTTCAGTCATCTCATCTCCTACTACTGACCTGATCCTCCTGCCTCCCTCTTTTAAGGACCCTGGTGATGACAATGAGTCCTCCCAGGTCAGCCAAGATAATTAACTTACTCATAGCTGCAGAATTTCTTTTATCATAAAAGGTTTTATGAATTTTAACAGGAGACTCAACTGAACAGGAAAGCTCTGACAATAGGCTTTAGTCCTCAGTACTTGGGGAAAGACCTCCCCCCCAAAGGAAAGGGAAAACAAGATAAAAGATTATTTGCTTATATGAGGGGTAAGTAAGCTCTCCTGCCTTTGAGGTAAATTCCCATCACACTAGACTCTGCCTGGGGCCCTCTTCTCTCTCCAGAGAATGGACACCAGGATCCCCACTCCTGTGCTCTGGGGAACAGCTCCACCCTGGGTGAACCTGAGGGAAATAGCTCTGACTTCCCTCCCCCTTGAAAACTGAGGCACCCTCTATGGTCCCTCCCCCCAGCAGGTCCTCAGTGCCCTGAAGACAGCTCTGTCTCCAAAAGTGTCTCAGAAAGATGAGGTCATTCCGTGTCCTGTGTGGCGGTCATTGTGTCTTCTGGGTTGAGCAGTGCCGAAGCACAACTTAATTCTGACAGCCATTCCTTAGAGCCAGGCATTGGTGATGTTCAGGCAAGCTCTCTTCTTCAGTGGGGGAATTTGGGACCCAGAGAACACATGAGGCAGGTGGCTTTTGCCGACCGGAAGCGCTGCACTCTCCTGCTACCTTTACCGACGAGGACCAGCCAATGGGGGAAAGCCCCACTTCTCAGGCTCCAACCAATCAGCAGACAGGGTGTGCACATGCTCTATCCTGGCTTGGTTGGGCCCTCTGTGTGTAGAGCCAGGACAGGAGGGCCTCAATGGAGGGTCTGACGTTAGGCTGGTCTTGATCTCACTAGTGCATGGACTTCCATGCGGCAGGGGCCTCTGCTCGGGTGGGTGTGATTCTAGTCACTTCCTCCTCAAGCCGCAGCCCATGGCCCAAGAGGAACCCCGGAACAAGGGCAGAATGGTGGGTTCTGTGCTCTGCATTCCTCAAACACACCTTTGCCAGCGCTCCCTTCGAATCTGCCCTTTCCCTCCTGCAAGGAATAATGAAAATATTTCCTAATGGACATATTTTATGGCTGACTCAGACTCTTTTACAGCTAGTATTACTGGGAACTAAGTGAAACTGCAGCCGGAAGAGGAACAAAAGTGTTCTTATTCCCCAAAGTGGAACTCCGAAGTACATTTTGAGCAGAAAAACCTATTTGAATGGTTCCTCCTACTTTAAAAAAAAAAACAACACGATGATAAAAAACCGTACAGTCATCGCGGTATCATTAAAAACAACAACTCAAAGCAGCATGTTCTCATGTTTTGTAATTTTGCAGTTCTCAGTGATGTGGGGAAAAATGAGATGACCTCTTGACTCCAGGATGTCAAGTTCTAAGTTTTCTGTGGTTCAGTGTGCTTTTTAATGATAAAAAGAATTACACCAGATTTTTGGGAAATGGGGTTTTGAAATGACATGTTAATTTTATTTGCCTCTTTTCCTTTACCTGACCTCACAACATCTCATAATGACAAGACCCAGCCTTCCAGTTTGGTTCTCAAGTTCAACTCATGTTTGGAAGGTAAGATGGAGACTTGGCGGTTCACATCTTTGGAGGAGAGGGGATGGAGAAAGAGAGGAGGAAGGCAGGAGGAGAGAAAAGAGGCTGTTTGCAGAGGTGGACAAGCCAACCGGCACTAGGGAATGTTACATCTGGAAGTGTGTGGCTTGTCCAGACGGTCTCAAGCCTTTATTTACTTTAAGCAGTAGAAAAAGCCCCTTACTTTTTTCCCCAACTGACATCTTAGTCCAAAGCACAGTATCTAAAATAGATAAAAATGCTACCTCCCAGAGACCCATGCCTTGGCATTTCTCCAACCCTCCTCTTCCTCGTAAATACCCTACACTCCTCAATCCACCATCAGCAAACCACACATCTAACCCAACTCCTGAATTTGCCCATGAGGGAACCGAGATAGAGAGAGGGAAAGTAATTCACTGGAGAAGAGTTGGAAGGTTTCTCCAAGATCATGTGATAAAGGCCTAGCAGAGACAGACCTAGAGACTTGAAAATGAAGGGGGTAGTGAAGGTGGTGATGAAAGAACTGACCCTGAGGTGACCTTGAGCAGTGTGATGGTGTGGATTGTGCAGAGCTTGATTCCAGGAGGCTGGAGACCCCACAGGTTCTCCATGTCCCTTTCCTGCTCCTTATCAATTCCAATATCCCTCTTGAGTTCAAGGCTTACTGGGGATGAATTCACATGTGGATGGTTACAAGTTACATATTTGACTTAAATATAAGCCTTCCAATCATTAGAGCAAATTTTTTGCATCCAATCCCCCACTCTCATTCTATGCCCATCTTGAGCATTGCTAGTCCAGTGTAGCACCTTTTCCTGGTGACCCTACGTACAAGCTCAAAGTTGTTTTCAACTCATTACTCCAGGCAGTCATCACCAGTCAATCAATGGCCCTTAGGAGGAGCCTGGTAGGCTGCAGTCCATAGGGTCGCTAAGAGTCGGACATGACGGAGCAACTTCACTTTCACTTTTCATTTTCATGCACTGGAGAAGGAAATGGCAACCCACTCCTGTGTTCTTGCCTGGAGAATCCCAGGGATGGGGAAGCCTGGTGGGCTGCCGTCTATGGGATTGCACAGAGTCGGACATGACTGAAGCGACTTAGCAGCAGCAGCAGCAGGATGAATTCTCTTTGCTCTTCCTGGTTTGTGGTTGTGAAACCAAACTCATTTTCTTTTGTCGCATGACATGGTGGTCATGTTCTTTGGCACCCTAGACCTCAGAGGAGAAGCCTGGAACTACATTTCCCAGAATCCCTTTCTTTGTAAAGCGCTGGTGGCTGCTGCTGCTAAGTTGCTTCAGTTGTGCACTGGTNCTGGTTTGTGGTTGTGAAACCAAACTCATTTTCTTTTGTCGCATGACATGGTGGTCATGTTCTTTGGCACCCTAGACCTCAGAGGAGAAGCCTGGAACTACATTTCCCAGAATCCCTTTCTTTGTAAAGCGCTGGTGGCTGCTGCTGCTAAGTTGCTTCAGTTGTGCACTGGTTAGAGAGACACTCCTGCAAGAACTGGGAGGTGGGGGAGAAGGAAGATGCCTTTCTCTGGTAGAAGCTGCAGCTAGATGCCTGAGCAAAATTTCGGCTCTTGAGAGCTGTATGCTCTGTGTGACTCAGGCTGCTGGAGGTGGAGGTGGCGGCCACCGCTGAGATTCCTGGGTGCTTTGCAGCTTCTAGGTGAGCTACTGTTAGGTAGACCATCTGCCTTTGTCAGCTGCTGGCCTGACCTTTCCTCTCTCAGCCCTTCCAGCANGTATTGGAGCTTCAGCTTCAGCATCAGTCCTTCCAATGAATATTCAGGGTTGATTTCCTTTAGGACTGAGTAGTTTGATCTCCTTGCTGTCGAAGGTGTGGGGCCGGCGGTGGGGTGGGGGTTGCAATTCCTGCTCTCCAGGAACTCACATGGGTGGAGAAGGAAAGTAACAAAGGGCTGTACAAAATGGTTCAAAGAGTAAGATGATTGCCAAGGAATTCTGCGTCACAGGATGGAGGAGCTGTGAGCCACCTTCAGATCCTAGAGTCTTAATAATTAATCTACAGATGGGGAAATAGAGGGATAAAGAAGGAAACTGATTTGTCCAGAGTCATTCAGTTATTTTAGAACAAAGCTGGGGCCAGAACTCTGCCTGAGTGTCTAGTGGCTGGCCAGGCAGGCAAGATGATGGTGGTTGGCAAAACTCTTGCAAGAAAAAGGGACGTGAGTGGGTCCTTGAAGGGACAGATGCAGGTGGCAAGAGGAAGGGGTGTGGGGACCCCCCCCAGGCAGAGGAGTGGCATGCACACGATGGGGACATGGGAATGTGGTGGCCTGGGGGCAAATGGATTGCTTTCCCCAGGTCACTGTCACTGATGAGTAGAGGCTGCAGGGAGGGCCGGGTTCAAGAAGATTCTGAGGATGAAAGACAGCCAGGATCAATTAGCAGTGTGGCCTGGGAACTTAGGGATAGGGGGGTGGGGTTGGGGAGCCAAGATGATCCTGCCATATGCTTGTCATCCCTGGCATATGCTGTGTTGAAAGACACTAACCTGTGTTAGCCCTTTTGACCCCCGACAGATCCTGATTGAGGGTTGAAGGGAGGGGACTTGCTGCTATTTATTAATTTCTCTTTTGTGGACAGTTTCCTGTTCACTCTGACTCACCTGGCGCTGATGTCAGCAAATTCCCCACACCTGTTCTATGAGACCAGTCACCTGCCAAAGACAGACTGCCAGCCCTGCAGGGGAGGCAGTGGGTCCAGCTGTTGTAGGACAGCCTGGGCAGGGGGAGAGGCAGCTACAGCGCTCTACAGGCCCTCAGAAGAGCCAGTTGTGCTCTGCATTTCAAATGGGCTCCAGCGACCATTGCCGGGAAATGCCGTATTTCTGCTGAGTCAGACTCAGTTCCCCTGTAATGAGTGAGGTTCTCAGGGAAACATTACCATACTGGATGTGGGGGCTGCCCAGGTAAGGCAAGAAGACAATCTGAAAGCCAGAGGTTATGACTTTTGATCTAAGTGTTGGCTTTGAAATATTCACAGTTCCCGTGGAACACACTTGGGTAGGTGCTGTCCTTCATTCTTTTGAGAAAAAGGAAAAGTAAGTTGGAACAGTAAGTTGGGCTGTGTGGGGGCCAGGAGAGTCATGGGGCCCTTTGGCTAAAGGGGACTCAGTGCGGTGAGAGCCGGAAGGCATAGAGGCTAAGGGGATTCAGGTGGGGTACAAGGCCCCTTGGTCTAAATTCTCCGTGGCCCCTCCCTCTTTGGTCAAAGCAAGAGTTCAGGCTGGCCCGCGGGGGAACAAGACTTCCTGGGTTGGTGGTCCTTTTCACCTTTCACGTGTTGTATTTCCCCACCTCGCAAGTGAAATCTGAACTGCCAGCGTGGAAGGCTTTGGGGGTTTTGAACTTGCCCTACATCAAATACACCCCCTCCTCCACTTGGGGGAAACCCAGCCACTCTGCAGCAGATTCTAAGGGCATTTGATTGTCTAGAACACATCAAACAGCCCAAGTCTCCCTTGTAAAAGTTTTACAAGAAAATCATTGAAGACTAGCCGAGCTACGCTTTCCCTCTCCTCCTCCTTAAATTCCAAGCCCGAGCCGATGTGCCGATTCCCACACTTTGGTGTCAGCCGGGCCGGCAGAGCTCGGAGCTGGCGGGCACGCAGTGGTGAGAACCTCAAACCCTGGATCATTACAATTGCAGGCCACGGCTTGTGGGATCTAGTGATTTGGACATATTTTATTTAACCAGCTTAGTAAAAGGTAATATTCAGCAGCTGTGATCTATAGCAGAATTACAATTTTCAGGGTCAAGGAGGGATTTTGATATTAGGAGGTTGGGCAGAATTGCTATGAAATCTCATGAGCTGTCTTTAAAAATAAATGAGAAAATAGGTTATCCAAGAGTCATTGTAAGGGAAAAATCAATAGGCAGTGTCTATTCACTTGGGCTATCAAAATCCTTGAAATTTGAACAAAAGTTTCACGTTTNGGATTTTGATATTAGGAGGTTGGGCAGAATTGCTATGAAATCTCATGAGCTGTCTTTAAAAATAAATGAGAAAATAGGTTATCCAAGAGTCATTGTAAGGGAAAAATCAATAGGCAGTGTCTATTCACTTGGGCTATCAAAATCCTTGAAATTTGAACAAAAGTTTCACGTTTAGTGTACTGTAGGTTTTGAAATATCAGCGCTGGAGGCTCAGTGGGTACAAATTCATTGTGCTGTGCATCCAAACGAGGCAAGCCTTGTGAAGCTGTTCGGCCTCCTCGGAAGATGGGGGAGTGTCTTGGTGACCAGACTAGATATGGGGGTGGGGGGAGACAGGCGGTCCCTGCAACCAACACTGAGAAGCACCTGCTGCTCTGGGAGGGGCATGGCCAGTGGCTCAGTGCCCCTTGTTGGCACTGCCGCCTGTCCAGGGGAGAGGGTGGATCCCCGTGTCTTCCTGTCCACACAATTCACAGCACCTCTGCTCTCAGATAGGAAAAAAAAAAAAAGGTCATTTAATGGGGAACTTCCTGTCGGTGAAATTTTGGCTGAGCAGGTCACCTAGAATGATAGAAGCTGTCTTTCACTCAGTTCGTATCAACATTTTTTTCCCTCAGTGTTTCAAACGTGTCTTCAGATTTCCTTCTGAATGCTATACCCTTGGCATTTGAATAGGCTCAAATCAGCCCCACCAAGACTGCTGTGCTTCTCCAAGGTTTCTCTGTGACTCAATCCCTACCGCAGGCAACTGCCAGGAAACTGTCTGGTGGGTCCCTCACCAGCCTATGGGCTCTGGGCAAGGCAGAAACCCTCTCCTGTGGGTAGATGCTGTTTTCCAGTCCCTGGTGCCATGCCTGACATTTAGTGTTAAAATATATTTTAAAACGTTTTTTAAAATGAATATCTTTTTAATGAATTAAAAAAATGAATCTCTCTCTTTTTTTTGAATCTAAGGCATGTCTGAAGTATTTTAAGGCCATAATCATGAAGGATCTTTATAAGAAATAAAGCAAGACATCCAAAAGTCCCCCAACCCCAATCATATGTCTCTACCATGATGTCACAGGTCAGCTTATTTAATCAAGACGAATGGGGTGGTGATGGTTTAGCATATGCCTGGTGGGGTTTTCCATGGGTTACCTAGTTGAATCTTCATGTCGGTCCTTGGGGTGGCTGATCTTTTCCCTACTTTACAGTCAAGGAAACAGGCTCAATAGATCATCCCAATGCACCAAGGAGGGAACCAGAACTCACATGAGGTTTGTGATGCCATCTCTTCGAAACCATGTCTTAAGGCAATTAAAGAAGAAGAAAACCTGTGTTCAACAGCAACCTTGAACTTGGTCCAATTTTCATCATTTAAAAAAAAAGACAGTCTCTATATTCACAGCCCAGAAACTGTAACAAGAAACTGACTGAAGATTTATAACATACCTTCACTTAGAAAGGGGATGGGAGGCAACATAAGTAACCTAAATGCAAAAGATGGGAATAACAGACTTTGGAATTAAGCATTTTATTTAACTCATCAGACAGTACAAGTTAGTTCAGGAAACAACCATCAGAATGTATTACTTGTACTAATGATATGCAGAAGCACATTTCCAAGAAACCTAATGAAAATAAATGCTAGAAATAAATTATTTTGTGGAATACAGAAAATAAATAGATTAAAAAAAATAACCTTGTGAATATTAGAAACAACGTGAGGTTTGGTGGAACTGGAACTTGAAACTAATATCTGCATGAGATGTAAGAAACAGCGACACATTAATAAAAATTAGCAACAGACATCTGAACTCCTTTTCCTCATCTCCTTGGTTTTAGAAGTGATTCCTCCCCAGCCTCGAGACAGTCTTCGAGCATCGCTCCCGACACCCACCGTCTAAGTGATCCAGATCATGTAATCGCAGCATCATTAGGAACCATGAAATTGCAGTTCCTCAGGGAAGGAGAGCCATCGCTCAGTTATACAGAGAAGAGTGATTAATTAGCAGATCTCAGTTTAAAGCGACCGTGTACTACACGGGTTCTAATCCCACTCTCGAGCAGCTCACAGGCCTAATGAATTATCTGGAGGAAGTTGAGCTGATGGCAGAAGACATCACTCAAAATGTGATAATGAGTAAAACAAGACAAAAATCCAAAACTTTAAAATGATAGAGAGAGAATCCCCCATAGAAGTAAAGCTATAAAAGAAGTCAAAGGAGGGGTCATCTAATTTTTGCTTTCTCCTAAAATGATGTTGTTGAGTATGCAGTCTAGCCTTTGGACTCCACTGAGGCAAGTGGATCTAAATGGATTCATTCCTTCACTCCCTGCATATTATTTTAAAGGGACAGGACTTTTGTAGGATATGCCAGGCTGCTACTTTGGGCCCATTCAACCCTTGGATAGAGAGTCCTCAAGGTCGATTGGACTCTACCTTGTCCACAGGCAAGGCAGATTGAACTCTGGACTTGGGCCCCCCACCCCCCCACCCCCCCCCCCCCCCCCCCGG